>JANXJC010000088.1:637779-692714 GCA_027564655.1 Leptodon cayanensis
CCGGACAACACCACCCCCCCGCCCCCCCCCCCCCCCAAAAAAAAACCAACCCCAAAAGTGCAACAGGGGGATGTTTCTGTGAAACAAACACTTTTTAGGAGGAGAGACAATTCTGTGAAAATGTAATTTTGGCTGAAATTTTTTTTAACCACAGTTAATTAGAATGTATTTTAATAACTGTTAGACCTTTACACAAAAGTGAGTTAAGCCCTGCTGAACAATACTTCTGCTAACACACATGCAGTCAGCAATGCTTCCCTGTGGCAGACTTAATCAGAAATGGAAATTCATTTAGCACCGCATTGATTAATCATTATGCCACAGCTTTTCAACAAAATGGAATTAAAAGGAACCATGTAATATTGTTATACAATTTGCTTGTGGGGAGCAGAGTGGGACACATCTTACCATTTCCCACTGTTTTTTATTACAATGTCACTTGTTATTTGGATTTGACTCCTTTTAAAATTGTTTTCTGGCTTATGTTTTATCCATTGTATTATTGCACTTTCAATGGCCTGTAGTCAAAGTGAAGTCAGACAATTATATTCTAGATAAATGCTAACATCTACACTGAATCCTTTAAACATCTGGATAATTGCTCAGACCTGTACTTATTTGGCTGAGCTCAGATTCCCCATCTCCAGTGAGTTTGCACAGCCTCGCTCAGCAGGGAAGGAGCAGACCTCACACGACAAGCACCCTTGCCGGTGGTCCTGAACCCCAATCCTGCAGAACCGTGGCACCCTGCCGCTCGCCCGCCTGGCAGATCACCACAACAGCAGGGGGAACCCCTGCAGGACCCCCCGGGTGCTGTGGTTCCCCCACAGCAGCAGAGCAGCCCCAGCTGCTGTCCCCAGCCTCCTTGCCCACCCTACCGAAGCCAGCCGCTGCCCAAAAGTGGCAAGAGGTGTAAAGGCTGGTGTGAATACATACAGACTCACCAGAAGAGTCAGAGGCAGCAAGGTGAAGGTATTTCAGGATATTTAACCTGTCAAACCAGCCTGCTGGGAGGCCCTTGAGGACAAGGCACACAGCCAGGCAGATAACCCCTGCCCAGAGCAAACCACCCTGCTGCCTCTGGTAGGACCCAGGTAGTGAGACAGAGCCAAACTTCACCTCAGCTTCGTTTGCAAGAGAAGCTAAGGTTTTCCACAAGACAGTCAGTAAAGGCAGCTCCTCCACGGAAAATTCTTTACGTGTATTATTCAGGATATTTGTGTTAACCAAGAATTTTCAGTTCAATGGTTTTAAAGCCCTTTAGGCTATAATTAAGTGCCTGAAAGGGACTAAAAAGATAAGATAGGATGCCTTCTGCACAGTATTTTAAAGCTTGCAATGGGCTATGGAAATACAGGTCACAGAGTATTTTCAAATGTATAACATCCATAACTTCAGGTATCACAATTTGGCAAATATCTTCTGTATTTCACATAGTCTATTTCGCAAAGGAGAAATTTTTAGGTCATTCAGGAAATTTACTTTGAATGCTTACTATTTTGCTTATAATTTTTTTTCCTGATACTGGACAGTCAGAAACACATGTGCAACCTCCAAGGAGCCTGGGTTTACATCTCATCTGCACTGACAGCAGTAGTTTCACTCCTATGTAATCAGTGACAACACAAAGATTTCCTTCATCAAATTCAAGTTCATCCTGTATGTAATGCGTATACCCAGTGTTAAGTCCTATTTTGAATGATTTGTACTAATCTGTCCATGAACTTAGCAAATGAAAATTGTTTTTTTTGTACCACCTACTTTTGCTAAGGATGTCTTAGCAAGGTGTTCTAACCATTTATTTATATTTAATGTGCTTAGTCCCACTGAATTTAATAGGCTATGAAATCAGGTGTGTGTCTGGCTAAATTCAGGAAAATATTCACAAAGGGCATGTTATTTGTATTATCATATTTGGGTAAAAAAAACCCCAGATAATAGGAAATAGGAAAATGAAATGCACTGAAATGGCCTCTTGGCTTGGGGGCCAGGGAGGGGCAGAGGTAAACTTCATTTTAGCAGCCAGGAAAAAAAAAAAAAGACTGTCAAATTCCTACTCTACTAATCTACAAAGTACAGTTTTTATTTTACCCTCTTGGCTGTAAACTGGAGCCAGAAGGTAAAATATTCCCTGCTAGTAAAAATGAACACAAGCCTGAACACGCTGGAATTCAAGGAGAAAATTGTACACATACAAAACTTACAATAAATCCTTTCCCAAATTACACTGAGGTGAATTACAATCATTTGAAAATTTGATCATCGTATTCCTGGTTCAAGTTTATAAAATGGTTTTCTCAAGTTATTTCCATGTTTTGTGGTCCATACCATCACTCCTGAGCAGCCCATAACTCCCTGTAAGACTTTAGGTAGTGCTACCAGCCCTTAGTCATGAGCCTTTACGACAGAAGGCATTTTAGAGCTGTATTTACATGGCAGCACCTTTGATGGTGAACAGACATTACTTTGAGGCTGCTTTGGGTTCATTTCCCCAGGGGCTCCTTACCCCCAGTGGGGTCAGGCTCACAGCTGTGGCTCACACCAGGGACAAGCCAGCACCACACTCAGAGTTTCATCTCATTTCCACCATGGCCTTGGACAAGTGAGTTAAGTTACAAGCCAAGAGAAGACACAATAAGGGGGAAGGCTGAGCCCTCCATCACACCAGCCCAAGCGGGCAGATGGCTGCAGAGCCAGCACCAGGTCCTGTGCCCGCCTTGGGACAGGCACATGCCTCCCCACAACAGCCTGGGTCTGGACCCCACAGGTTTGGGACTGACCTCGGGCAGCTCTGCCAGCCATCATGCAGCCAACACACCTCTGCTGCCACTCTCGTCATGTCACAGTTTCCCTGTAAATCCTGCCATCCAGCAGCTCCCCCTCTGATGCAATATTTAAGACATGTAGCACAAGAGTTGCATGGCAGCCACTCAGCATAAAACCAGACATTTTTTCCCCCATTATGCAGTAAATAAATTACATTCTATTTTCTCAGCAAAGCTTTTCAGTTCCATTTCAATTCAAAAATTTTAAAAGTTCCCATTGCCAGAGGAGTCCAATCCTATTATGATGAGGTCTGTGTCTGAAGCAGTGTTATATGCATCTGTATATATATTTATGGAGCTGCAGCTTCTCCCATGAGGATGCTTTCAAGGAGGTACAATAAGATGCAATGCCTTTGCCTTGCACTGCATAAAAAGCCCTTTAGTTTTCTTGTGTCAAGAGTCCTTGTATTTTATTTTTTGGAGAGCTTCTGTCATACACCTTCCTGTTCCCCCAAGGTACTAGAAAAATAACTAACAAATTTTCTAATAAAACTTTTTATTCCTAAAAGACATGTATTGAGACATAATGCTTGATCAAGAAAACAAACCCTTACTTTATACCATTTGCAGTCAGCCAAACAATTAAGTTTTAATAGCTTCAAGATGCCTCCCGAGATTTCACTTGGTTTTTTAGAATGTGGGTCAGAAGGGAACCAAAATAAAAATTAAAGACCCTTGTTCAAAAGCAGCTATGCATTTCCTACCATCCCAGGGAAGCTGATTAATTCTCCTCTGGCTTTATATTTTTCTTACTTTCTTAATGACGCTCTGTCAAATGCATGTTAAAGTTCCAAGGCACCAACCCCTAATCTGTGCCATTTTTTATTTAAATTGCTACTGCTTCCTAGCAAGTCAAGTCCACAATAGACAGATTTAGCAAGATAGGAAGGAAAAAGGCTTATTAAACAAAGCATGTGTAATGGTACCTAACTTACAAATATTTATCACTTGTAATTTCACTCCTGATCTGAGTACTGGTGTACTGAGGCATGTTTTTGTTTACATAATGGCATCCTAAAAGTAGCTGATATAATTTTAAATGTTTTTACCACATCTTCCCAAACAGCTGTTTTCAAACTTTGGAAAAGCACAGTAGAAAGATCAAGGATGACACATGGGCTTACTGAAATTACATGTTTTCTATTTAGATTCCAAAGAGTATGCAAGAGGAGGTGTCCCCTGAAGGGGCAAAAGAAAATCCAGATTTCTCTCTCCACTGAGAAAAAAAATTATATTTTTTTTCCCCTCACCTGTAATAAATTAGAGCTCAATTTTTCCTAATCTTCATCTTTCCCAGCCTCACATTAGCATAGTGCAATGAAAATCAGATGTGCATAAACAAACAAACAAAAAAGCCATTTCCAGGTAGAATTTTGACATTCTAACATAAAACAAACTCAGTGCAAGCAGCAGGGACACATGCACACACAGCACTGCTCCAGCACTGATAAAGATAGTAAAGCTCCTTCTAAGTTTGAAGTGCTGTGTTTAATAGCTTTAGCTTGTACTTTAGTCACTGCTAACTGTTGCCAGCTCTGACTTTTAAAAGGGAGCTGACTCCTGACACACCTGAGCAAGCGATGGCACAACAAAGCCCCTGTCCAGCTAACAGGATGAGGGGACCAGAAGAAGGTGAGCACACAGCACCAAGCAGCAGGTGCCGAGGGCCCCATGGCACTGAGACTTTGCCCTGGCAATGCGTGAAGCCGGGCAACTCTAGGACTACCAGGCACGGACCCCTCCTCAGCAGCTTTTCGATAATGGCTGGCATTAAACACACTTTTACAAGCAGTAGCGTGCCTGAGCTGCAGAGGAGGTGGTTTACCCTCAGACACACTCAAGGGGCCAACAACACAGCAGGTAGGGCAATAGGCACCAGCAACAAATCCAGCTCAAGCTAAACTTGCTAATTACATTTTACTTACTTCGTGATACATCAGGAACATAAGAAAAATACTGAGCTCTCACTGAAAAAACATAGGATTTTGGTGAGTAAAAGTTTGGAGGTTTATTTTTAACTTGTCTTCTGGCTTTGACGCCTTCTGATTACACCCAAGTCACCCTCAGGCTTTTCTGCAGTCAGAAGCAGCAGAAATCTGTTCAGCAGAAACCCACTATAGTAACAGGATGCTGCATTAGGTGGCTGTACTGAACTCCATGACAATGCTAATGTTTTAAATAAACTTTACAGTTGTCTCCCAATCACCCGATTCCAGGGTTGGCATTTAAAAAAAATTATCATAAGACTATTAAAACCCAACGATGTGGAAGATTGATATGAACCACCATAGCTCTAAGTACCTGGGGAAGAGAAGCTTTTTTTAAAGTTTTTCAATTATTATATGTAAATGTGAAGATTGAACAGCACAGCACTTGCATTTGCTCCTGGTTCATTTCCCTCCCTGAGAATTTCCCTCCTATTAGAAGTTCAGTATATTCACTTCTGGTCAAAATGAACAAGAATCCTGTTGCATACAAATATTTAGAGCAATATGCACATTTAATTTTTTAAATCTTAAAAAATATTAAGTTTTTTTGCACGAAACATTAATTACAAGTCCTTTAAAACACCGCAGTTAGTAATACAAGCAGGCCAGCTAATATTACTTGTGAGCATGATGCAAAGGTGCACAGCAGATTTGCAGATCTCTTTTTCACTGATGTTTCAGACACAGCTGACAAGGGGATGTCAAGTGGGCAGCAACCAAAGGACTGAGCACCAAATTCACAGCATACATACACCCACACTTACTGGAGTCAGACCTCCTCATACACAAGTATAGGGGAATGCTCACTTCCCCCCCCAAAATTTGGGCCTTTACACTTACTACTCATTTCCTCTCATTGTGGGAAAATTTACTGAAAGTAATGCCAAATCAGGCATTGTTACACAGGTAAAAACATCTTTTCAATGGCCAACAGGTTCAGAAAACACTAAAAGGAAAGGGTTCTTCCTGTTCTGCAATCAGATATTCAGACATCAATTTTTTGGTAGGGGAAGGAGTGAATTTGAAAAATTCCTTATGATTTCTCATTTAAAGCAGTTGAGAAATTTTAATATACACTCTACTGCATCAAGCAGTTTCATTTCACTTCAGCAGGTGGTGGCAATTTTATTCACAACTAGCAATATAGATTTGCCTTTGTCTCCAGTCTCTCAATGAGATATGAGAAGCAGTGATGGGGCACAGGAGAATGATGCATTTTTTTAAAAAATCCTGTGTTTAAAAAGGTGACATGTATTTCCTCAGTCTGTTGCTTGGATTTTTCCATTATGAATCACTGCAGCTTAGATAAATGAGGTCACTGGGTTTGAAATGCCAGGCTTCATTATCCCTCTGCACTCAAGCAGTTTGGCTCCTGTATCAGTAATTGGTTCACCTGATATTTATAACAAGCTCCCTGCCTGTAGAAACAATCTATTCATACAATGCTAATGGGAGAAAGAAGAAGAGAAATGAAAACTATGTGGGTAAACAAGTTATGAGGTTATGCTGTTGTTGCCTATCAAGTGCTGAAAGGCCATTTACCAAGGATTCAGAGAAGACATCAGAAACGAAGTTTCTTGAGCTATATAAGGGAGTATAAGAATTGCCCTAAGTTTTAGTCACTATGAGTAGCTGGTTGCTATTATTTTGGTGAAGAAGAAACCTTTTCTGAATATTCTCATGTGACTGTTTTATAATAATTATCTATTGCAAAATGATAAACAAATAGAGGTTTGCTTTTAGGAAAGAAGCAGAGCCAGAGCACCAAGCAATGAATGATAAATCCTAATTAGAGTAAAAATTACTCAGAGGATTGCCTTTGCTAAGAGAAAATGTAAAAATAAAAAGCCTTTGCAGCTAGATAGCCTAGATAGCTGAAAGATGGAAAAAGTTTTTGAAGTGAAGCTAAATTGATTCCTGCCCCTCCCTACACCAATACTGCCAGATTGCTTTCTGCATAGCCTTTAGGTTAAAAAAAAAAAAGAAATTGGTCAGTGTCCTTTTTCTGTTCTCTTGAAGCCAGCAGAAAGTTCATGAAAGGAATTTCTGCAACAGTGAGATTTTTTTTAAAAGCATTCAACATTGTGTTAGCCCTGCTCTCCTTGGAATCAATGGCAGCCCCAATACTAACTTGGGTACAGAGAAAAGTTAAGCCAAAATAATCTTCAGATCTTTCAAAAAGCTGCTATGGACAAGCTAGAGCCAGTATCTTTCAAATGAAATGTTGGGTTGCTTTGTATTCTCTGTTTAAAGACATATTCACTATGACAGCCATTTGTACTAAGCAGAATCATCTCGCTGTGAAGATGAATGCTTCTCCTGCATACATTAACGCATCAATTTTCTACCAGCGAACCAATTCAGGCTCTTCCCATATACACACACACCCCCCCAGTTATGTCCAAGCATTACAGCCTCACACCCACTAGCACTAGGCAAGTACAGAGATGAAGATACTAACCTGTATATGACACCACTGGTGCTATGAGAAATTTATTATGTCCTGAAACCCTTAATGAGGTCAAAGTCAACTGTGCAGGTCTCCACTGTTTTCAATGAAAAGGAGTTAGTTGCACAATTACAGTGCACAAATGGGACTAATGACTGCAAAACCACTGGGGCACAGACTGCTTTTGTGTGTGTGCACAAGGTGCTCAAGATAATGAACCTTGATTGGGCCTGCAGCTACAGCTGTCACACAAGTAGCAGTGCCTTCCCAAACAGTCTCAGCCACCTGTTGTCACAGCTACCAATGCCACTTCAGAGATCTGAAAGGAATACATACAACAGCAAGGTGAAATTGTCCCCCCTCCCCACTCCAGCTGCTTAAAGCAATTAGCCTGGCAGTATTTGCATTGTACCTACTGCAATATGGAATACTTCAAGTCAGTACTTTGCAAACTTTTCAGCCTTAAGATTAAATACTCAGTGAAAATCTGGTGTGTTAAAGAGACTGTATCAGAACCTAATTTCCTGTAATTTCAGGAGCTTGCTGAAACATCAATTTATCCTTTAAGGTTCAAAACAAAAATTTGGGATTAAATCCAAGGCTGGTGGCTTAAGCACTAAGTAAAAAAATATCCCTGCAACTTGCCACTTCACTTGGTAAAAGGGTCTCAGACTTTCCACCTGAAAAATAGAGCAAGAAAAGCCTAGCAGACTACCTACACTTTAAGAAATGGTTTCTGTATGTTGCAACTTACAGAAACGAATAGCAACACCAGAAGAAAAATACATTTTCTGATGTAGCTCAGGGAGACATACAGAAATGCTTAAAAATATTTAAGCTAAATGCCAAACTCTTAATACAAAATTATTCTCTCAAGGATTTTACACAGACCTAGTTTTCTCAGATTAGTTTATCCATTTACCATTCAGCATTTGTAAAATTCCTACAACAGAGCAGACCGCTGTCAGTATTTGTTGTGTCCCAGCTCTGCAAGCCCAGCCTCACACAAGATCAGCTTGCTTATCTGAGACGCATCAGAAGAGATGCAAAATGTGACCAGTGCTCCCTCAGGACTGGGCCCTGCTTAGCACCCCAAATCCCAGGTCTCCACTCATGGGACCTCCAGAAGCCTGAACACCTCTCCACCTCCCCTCATCAGGGCACACCTTCCCTAGCCAGTACTGCCCTGTCCTGCAGCCCCACTACCCACTTGACCAAAGGCTAGCAGTCATTAGCCCAGCTGAAATGGTATTTTAAACCCTCATGTCAAGCAGACAAGCAATCCCAGGAAAAATGTGTTTTCCCCCTAAGGCGTCCACAAGATGTATTATTGTCATCTTCCAGCCATTTTAAAATCCAGAAGCCTGTTTCTCTCTACACTCCCATGTCTGAGCTTTGGGTTATTACTGCTTTCTATACTACTCTGTGGCCACAGCATCCTGACAGACTCACACCACAATGTGGTTTCCTAATCTTTCCTGCTGACTGTGCTTCCCAGAAGTTAATCTTCTCCCTTCACCATACTTCACATCCTTCATAACAGACAATTTGTCTTGGCAATGATGACTAAGCCTATCTCCACAATTAATATGGTTCAGAAAACAGATGACCTGCCATCCGTGACATAATGCAGCAAGGTGCAAAAACCAACAGCTCACATGTTTGCTTTTCATTTGAAAAGGTGCTGTCTGATCTGGTTAAAGCTGGTGTTCACATCCTCTTCTGAACTGATCCTCCTTTGTGACAACAGTCTATTTTCTGTCAGGTGTGACCACTGTCTTTCCTTGAAGCACCTCTCCAGTGGGGTCAGATGTCTGCAGCAGCAGCTCCACCTCACAGACACCAACACATCTTGCTGTAGAAAGCAATGTCACATCCAAGATACGGTTTCCAAGATTATCGGTGCTGCCAGGTTTGTAGCTCTCTAATGGGCATAGACAGCATAACTGAGGGCATTGGCATAACTCACCTCTTACTAGTTTCCCATTCTGTAAGACAAGTGTATAAGGAATCAGAGAAAAGCCAAGAAAGCAAACTGCATGGAAGTAGCAGGAAAAGCTGAATAAGCACAGACAACACAGTATCAAAAAAATGCAAAGAGCAAAGGAGCAAAATCCAAGACGAGGGCTGACCAGAGCATGGGCTGGACCTGTAAGCAGAGACCTCACTTCTTGTTGAATTCCCACCCTGCTGAGGACACTGTTCTGCATGAGCAAGCAGAGGTCCATCAAAGGAGCATATGACTCCAGCATCCTCCCCACCTGCAGCTGGCTTAGGTCAAAAAAGGAATGCAGTGTATTAACTGATGTTACTAATGGCATTCCTGCCTCTGGCTACAGCATGACCTTCAGGTGTATTTACTGTAATGTCTCAGATCCTGACTCTGTAACAAACACCATGCCATGAGCAAGATTTCCCTGAGGAAAAAAATCATGTATAACTACGTGAATTATCTTAGAAATTAGACTTGTGAATAAGGATGAGCTGATGCATCAGAAGTGGTTTACCCAAAATGCAAATAGACAACTGCAGTGGAAATGCAGAAGATAGTTGTTAGCACAAGGAGCTAGAGGACAAAAGTCTGGCAACATGTTTGATGCTAGTTAGCTCTGCATGAGCAGAATGCTGTTGCGTAATACAGAAGCTATTTATGTGACAGAGGAGGGGATGTAAAAACAGCAGGAGATGGAGTAAAAGCAGGGGTACTGCCCCGAGCCTCAGTACCATCACGACTGTGCAACATGCTGTACATCACAAGAGGGGCCCATCCAGTGCCCGTCAGCTTCAGACTCCTGGCATCAGGAGGTATGTAAGATAATATTTAAGCCAACTGCTGTCAGCCTATATTGTTCCTGTGCTAATAAGTACTCTCTCTTGCCTGCATCCTAGATATGGCAGGGTTTTTTTTCCTCAAAACATCCTCATCTGCCCAATGGCTGGACAGAACACCAACATTAGTCCTTCCTAGCCTGCACCTAAAGTAAATGTCATACTGTGGGTTACACATAATCTAGCTCTCTGCAATCACCTAAAATTGATTCTTAGTTTTGGATTAAGGACTGTTCAAGCTGCATTTCAAATTCAACTTGGAGCTATAACACTTAATGCTTTCTGTACACAGATATAGGAGACAATACAAAGCAAAAAGAGCCAGACTCCTGGTCTTTTTTCTATTAATTCCTAAAAATACTGCTGAATTAGCATCATGTGCCACAGCTATGAACTCCAGCAAGGGACAAGCTACCAGAATGAAATTGTTCTTACAGCTTAGTTTGTCAGAGTGCTGGAGTCACACAACACTGGAAGGCTTTACTGGAATTTTTCCTCATGTGAAGCTTGGATCATTCCACACTTCATCTCACAAGTCAGCAAGGGCTCTGGTGTCGATATCAGCAGGGCCAGGACATTTTTCCTCAGGGTCCAAACATCCCAGGGGAGCTGGGAAGTCAGTCAAGGATGTTTGCATCTCATCACCTAAAAGTCCATGCTGCAGACAGAACAACATCATTTCTTGTTCACCATAATTCACAAGAAGAAACCTGCTTTAGATATGAATGATACAAGATCTGATTCAAATTCATTTAGAGATACATACTCTTGTATTGATTCAACATCTACAGGCTGCATGATTAAAAACAGATTTTAGGATTATTTTTTTTTTTAAACTCACAATACCAGCTGCTACTGTTAAAGAGATGTTGCTGGCAAAGTTAATAAAAGCCCTAAGGTATCCTTAGTTCAAGCACACTCTTTACCATTTCAGGGCATGTACACCGATTCATGGAAAGGAACAGAGCTCCAAAGTGGTACTAAATATAGCAATAGCCCTGTAGATATTACACTGACCTGCTTGTAAGTGATGTCTTATCCTTTTAGGTGTCCATCTACTGCCCAATGCTTAAATATACCGTATCTTGAGTCTTTTGTTCCTTTCAGGATGATGTTTACCCTTCAGTGGAATGACATGCTCCTCTGGTAGAAGCACTTAAGCTACATGGATGCTACATAATTGTTTCCTTTTATTCATGGTCACAATACTAATAAAAGATGTATTTGAATTTATATAAAATGCTTGACTCCTAAGATGGAGCTTCGTACTGTATATCCATGGCTCAGCAGAAATTCAGCCAGGCCCTATTTATAATATCTATAGTGTTTAAAAACCTTTAGTCTTTCTAGCCAGAAAGGTTTACCAAGGTGCTGCAATTGCAAATAGCTGAAAAGCAGGATGGTGTTTCAGCCATAATTCATATGTCACCCAGTGTTCCCAGACAGTTTTCATGTAGAGAACTCATTCAACTAGAGCAACATGTAAAATTGCTTTAAAGAGAGCACCAGCTACTATCTTACAAAAACATTGACTACGTTTGCATTATCTTCTGGAGATACGATATCTGAAACCACACTAATGATCTGTTCCTGAGAGAAGTAGATGACCTGCAAACCAGTCAGACCAGGTGGTGGGCAAGTGTGGGAAGTTACTCCAGAAAAAAAAAAAAAAACTTCTCACAATGACTAGAACCAGTGGGGTCAAGTCAAATATCCCACTCCTCCACAAGAAAAAAAATAGAAACTAATAAAGTTGAAACTGGAGCAAACGTCTATAGAAAAAAAAGCTACTATTAAATTCACGGAAATGGTAGAAACCACCTTCTGTTTTAACTGTGTTCCTTCACACTCTTCATTTATGTCAGAAAAAAATGATAAAAGTCAAAGCACTCCTAGAATCAACTGCTGATGCCCCATCTCTGCTTGAGCTTATCCATGTTTTGTTGGGAGCCATTGTTGATACCAGCACGGAGCATTATTATGAACCTCTTCAGTATCTCCTGAAGTGATACGAAAATCTACCCTCAAAATTAACCCCAAGCGATCCTCACAAGAACTGGGGAGCATTCCTTGATTCTGGACTGCCCTATCATCTACCCGCTGTTTGCGGAGATGACACTCAAAGGCTTCTTCCTCTTTGAATCTTCAAAAGGAGACTGTATCAAACAAAAGGACAGAGCACTAACATCTCTTCACTCTGGTGTCAGGGTGCGTGGTAGAGAAATAAGTAAGAATGACATCAAACATGGAAAGAGGAACTTCTCTCACTTTCTCCAGACAGCTATGTGAGGCGCTCTAGGCAGATGTCCGTGCATCCAAAAAAACGTCAAGCTTGACAAAAAAAATCAAGTTGGGAACATCAGAAAAAAGTTTAGTTAAGTTCCTCCATGTGCTAGCCACCATGGCCAAGGAGCTTCTAAGGCACCTTGCAATAAAGCACACTCTGCTTTCTCAGGCATATCACTGCTTCATTGTGGTCTACCACCAAGCAATATTAGAATCAGCTTGAATAAAGGTGTAAGAATTAATTGTTGTCTTCACTTCCCAGATTGCTCTGGTTTTACATCACTACTGTTGAGCCCATAGCTTTGCACAACAGGCAGGTGTATTTCCTACCTTTCCCTGTGTCAGCCTTTTTTAGCGCCAACAGTCCTGCTGCAATAAAGCTTTTTTTGGTTTTGTTCCCTTCTAGCCTTCCACATGAACTCATGACAAACGTCCCTCCTTACTGCCTTCCTGAAAAACAGGTAGCTGTCCTGTAATTTGTCTTTCAGCTTTCCTAGCCACTAGCAACTACTAGGAATCAATCCCATGCTTTGATGAAAAAGTTGAATGCTATGTAGCACTTAAGAATTAACATGCTAATGAATTTTCTGAAATAATTGAATCTAACATTACAATCAATGGTACTGGTTGTCTCTGGGATAGGAAATTGCAAAAGGACAATTAGAATCACTTCTGCAAACAAAATCCTTTGTTATTAATTAAGGTAAAGATTAATCGTCAGTCATGTTTACTAGAAGCAAGTTTAAAATTTACCTGATAACGGTCCAGCTTACATTATCTCAGTATTGTAACATGATATTGAGCAGACATCTTTGGTCTGACAGTGTCTAAGCTTACCTGCCACTTTTGAGGCAATACACAGCAAAAACCTAATCTTTAGCTGACATTGAGAAAACAAGTCATCCCAATTTTGATTGCTCAGTCAATACAAGATGTATAAGGTACTTATAAACTCTCTCCTAACCGTACATCTTAAAAAATGCCAATTTGCAGGAAACAGACTGCCTGATATCCATGTCTTTGTTTGCTGGCCAAAGTCACAATATTGTTAGAGATGATACCACTCCAGAATAATCTGCAGGTAAGAGTAGGAGAAATTGAGCAAGTCAAAACCACTTTCCATCTGAATGTTTTATCTCCCTATCTGTCACGAGCAGCCTCATATCCACTGAACATGCTTCCTGGGAACCACCACATGAGGCAGCAAGGGGTTCATTCAGAAAGCATACTCTGTTAGAAAGCACTGACTGTCACACTGGAAACCCTTTTGGTAAATAACATTTCTGGGTCAGACATTAGCATTGCACTCTGGTTAATTATATCAGTGGGAAAATATTAATAGCAATTCTTACTTCGTAACCATTCATTTCAGACCAAGAGCTTTCACTCCAGCAATTTATCAGGCTGCCAGCTTTGAACTTGCTATTTATCACAGTCTGGGGGCACTACAGATGTTTAACAAGTCAAGGCCCAATCCTTTCCATCTCTTTCATAGCAATGCACCTGTTGCCTAGTGCAAAGTCAATTAAATATATTACTGTTGATTACATAACCTACAATTCAGTGCTTGATACATAGGGAGGGCTGGCTGCATTCAGTAATACGCTCTGCCCTAGGCACCTGAGGAAGCTCAGAGCTCCAGTTTGAAAAGACAAGATGCAAGGAAAGAAAATCATTCCTGTTAGTCAGCTTTTTTCCCTAACGTCTTGCTAAAATACAAGCACTTGTACTAAGTGATGTTATACCCCTACATTACTCAGAAGGTGTAACTTGCAATATGCTATTTTTTTGCCAAGACCACCCTCTCAAGATGGTTAGAGGTGAGCCAACATATGGAGACTCTAAGCTAGGTGAGGTCCCACTGCCCTAATTGTGCTGTAAGAGCTAGTCCATGCCCTAGACAGCAATACAGCACAGATGAAAGGAGACCATCCTGCCTCTTATCCCATGTTCAGCGAGCACAAGAACTGAATGAGGCACTTGGAGGAATGAGGCATCTTGCTCAAGGTCTCACACTGATCTGGAGCACAGCCTCTCTGAGACAGTCCCCTGCATCTCGCACCACGTTCAGTAAGCACAACGGCTCAACACGGCATCAATTTCTAAACCTCGCAGAAGAAACTTGCACATTAGACTTCAGCTTCAAGTCCCAGCAAGGTGTGAATTATTATCCCACAGTGGCCATCTAAATCTCATAATGGCACACACTAGGCATTATGTGATGATAATACCTACATTGTAGAGCCTTCCTCCAATAATAAAAAGGACATAATGTTCAAATTAGTAGATATAAGCCTTATTATTCTCCCAGATAGTTAGGATTTTCAATTTGTGAAACAATATGGGTATGGGTATACCCCCACTAACTGGCTTCTCAGCATGCAGGATTTATTGCTCTGCCTCATGTTTCCAATTCATGCTATGGCTGGAAGAGGCATTTATTGCTTGGAATATGCACTAACATATCTCCTCCGTCTTTGAATGAGCTTTCTGGAAAAGATGCAGTTGCAGGAACCATTCCCTACTCAGATTCACCTAATGATGTGCAGTGTTTCATGGATGATTCCAATGCCAGAAAAAGAAAAGGAATGAAGAATTGTATTGGATGCAAAGATGCAAAGCATAGATGGCTATCAGTGGAAAGAGCTGCTAATTCCCTTGGGCAAATTTCAATAGCACCATTGAACTGTCTCTGTGACAAAAGAAACCTAACAAAAATTCCCTGCAAAACCAAACACTCTTAGAAGAAAATGCCATGCTTTGATGTAATTGTTCAAATGCAATTACAGACTTCAGACCATCTGCAGGCTCTGCTGAGTTCAGAGAGAGAGATAAAGATTAGTTCATATAAATTAGTATCAGACCTAAGGATTAGCCAAGTAGCCACGTGGGAGACAGTAGATAGAAGCAACCTTTAGTCCTTGAAATTTTAAGTCCAAATCAAAGACTAGTGAAATCAATGAAAGTCCAAGGACCTCACTGGGCTTTGCAGAGATGTCCAATTCCATGTAGCTCACTCCATACAGGTTCTGAATTACTGGTTTCTGTATACACAGCCCTGTCCCAGAGACTCTGCCCTGCCTGCCTTGGGCAAGGGGAGGAATAGGCAGCTAGAACTGACAGAGAGAAGGCAAGGAAACTCAGCCACAGCCAGTTTTATAAGTTTTGCAGTTTACTGCAGATATTAGCATCCAAGACAAATTCAGATACTTTCTGCTTATGCTGATAGCAACCTCAAATCACCAGTTAGTGGTCTGAAAAGAAAGCCACAGGAAGGATGGAGCCATCTCAGCATCCCCCACCACCTCCCCCCATGGAGGACTGTTCCCATTAAGCTCACTGCAGCCTGCTGCCACTGATGTGGTTTATACAGTCTAAACACAACTGCAAATACCAGCATCTCCTGCTCACACGGGTGTGCAAGTTGAAAATTATCTTTGTTCTTTCTTGACAACATGACATCTATCACAGTCAGATGCTGTGTCTCTTAGTCAGTGACAGCATCAGAAAACAAGCAGTGTCAGTACTGGTGTGAGTTGTCTTTGCTTCAGCTGCAGACATTGGTTCAAGGCCTGTTAATCAAGGAAGGAAGATGTTAAGATTCACAGGGCTTTCTGTGATTTTTTGTTCCCCAGGGCTTCAAAGGGTAAAAGGAAAATTGGGATTTCAGAACCACTCAATGCCCAGCTGAGCACAAAGTCAAGCCATCAAATTTTCAAGTCAATTAACACAGTAGGAAGGCACTGAGCACTTCTGAAAAAGTGTCCCTTATTTAAACACCTCAGTGAAAACTGCACTGTCTGAAACCAAGTCTGAACTTTTAATGTGCCTCTGTTTACTAGTCCTCTGAGTTATACTTCATACCTAAAAAAATGGTTTTTGACATTAGTGAAATGTCACATTGAGTAATGTCTACCTAAAACAACTGGTTAACCCAAATAATTTTCCAAATTCCCATTCTCCAAGAGACACTTAAAGCATTCAGAGAGTGACTCCAAGTACTGGCACAATGGCCAGGCTCTGGTAACACACCAAGAAGGAAGAAGGAAATTATACATCAACTCATTCACCACAGTCTGTGCAGCTTTTCTTTTTTTTTTCTCTCCACACTGTCTTACCCAGAGACACATTTTGATTTGTTTCTTTCCCTAGAGACAAAGCATTTACCATTGATGAAATACAAAAACAAAACTGGCAAAAACCACACAAACTCAGGAGATCTCGTTTCAGGGAATCCTGGCCAGTTCTTCAGCTAGTATAAGTTGCATCAGAGCAATGAAGAAGTAACAATTTCAGCAACTTTCTGGCACTTTCAGTATCAGAAACAAGTAAGTATGAAAAAAACATCACATTAATAAATTATCATTCATAATTGTCAGTAAAAGCACCACCACACTTATCTCTGCCCTCATTCTTCATGCCTTAGCAGCCTTTACCACTACTAAGAAAAGTCAGGTTGGGAAAGTCTTTTAACCCAAAAGCCTCATGCATATAGTAAATCCTTCCAGAAGACTTGCCTGCATGAAAGGATAAGAGGCAGTTCCTGCTAGCAGCTAATTTTGATTCAAATGAAAATACTATTGTTACTGAAGTTTCTGGATTTAGGGCTCAGTGGTGACTACTTAGAGAAGGCAGATCATCCACAAATTTCCCTGACTTCCCAAAACCCTTGATCATCACTACAGAGCTAGAAATCATCTTCTCACTCATGAGTTTTTCAAAGTTACACACAGCGAGGCAGAGGACAAAGTAGGGACAGAGCACAGGAGTCTTGACTCTGCTGGTGCTTGTCAAGAGAGCCACAGCAGCAGCAAACACAGCTCCTGCACCCTGTGATCACCACAGGCATGCTGCTCAACCATCCTGTTCGTGCCACTAAAGAGAGCACGCTTTCAGAAGAATTGGGAAGAATCACCAAGCCCACTTTCATACTTGTCATCAGCATATTTCATGCTGTCCTACCAGATCCTTTGCACATATCCAGAGTCAGCAACAGTTCTGGCTGAGAAACAAAGCTGTACAAAGGTTTTGGAGCATGTTTTAGGATAAAAACCAGATAACTCAGAACTCCAACATGTTTTCATAGTAGAAACACTGTGTATGATTATTTTATAGGCATAAAATGTAATCAACTTTTTGACCACTTGCCTTTATTCAAATTTAAAGAGCAATTAGTTAACCTGTTAAACCAGGAGCATTTAATGTATATCTTGACCTACTCACAGGTAAAAAAATTAGAGATATGTTAAAAAATAGAATCCAACTTCTTCCATAAACCATAAGGGTTATTACTATTGCTTCTGCTTGGCTTTACACAAGGGGAATGAAACCATTTATGAGATTATACAGTCTACTGTTGCATTTGCTCCCATTTATAGCACTTTAAGGAAATGTACTCCACGCCAGAGTTTCATTTTTCAAAGTATTCAGCCCAAATCCTCTTGGTCTTAAATTTGTCCTAAAAAAGTAACAGACAAATGATGGGTGCTGGACAGAAATCCTCACATATGCCATTTCATTAGGTGCTGTCAACTGGCAGAAAGGCTGCACATCTCGTGAGCAGCAGGTTGTCCTTTTGGGGACAGGATTCTTGTTACTGCTACTGTGAGTTATGTGCCTGAGAATCCATGAGCAGGGCTGGTTTCTTATTATGATAGGCAGGAAGTGGAAGCACAGAAAGAAAGGTCACAGAGCATTCCTGCTGGGGAACTCTTTGAAGGTATAGGCTATAGTCTGAAATCCTAAGCACAGGTGATTACATGCCTCTGACAGATAAACATGTATGCACACACACAGACTCCTGACCTCCAGCTAACTTTCCGTCCACAGAAAGAGAACAGGACTTTAGCTTTCAGGAATGGAAGAAATCAGTCAAATCAGGCATTCCTTCCTGCTTCCACCTTTTGTTGACTAAGATGAATGACTCACTATATCCTTTCTAATGACTGTGTATTCCACAGCTGACATTTTGTTAAACTACAGCAACTGACATATCCTCAGGGACATTCTAATGATCAATTAAATTTGTAAGCTGTGGTGCTGAACCTCATCCTAGGAAGACTGGCAGAGGACAAGCATCAAGAAAATATGGAAAGCAAACAGAAGTTAAAAACAACAATCTCATTTTATCCTGGGGAAAAAGAGAGTTCCAGTGGTGCACAATCTCTAAACCATATAAGATTAACATTCAGAATCAACAGCTGGATTATCTTTACTTAGCACCTCCAGGTCATGGAGCCAGCTTGGCTGTTGCATCTGTGATAACTGTGCTTTAAGAGACTCAAGCAAGAATGGATGGGTCTCAAAACAGGATTTATTTTTTTTTATATCAGCCTTGATACTTTATCAGAAGATAAAGCATTTGAGATGAGATAATGTTACCTGAGCTGAAATAATACTGGCAATCAAGAGCACAGGAGACTGTTCAATAGCAAAACAGTGGCCCAAAAGTGAGGAAATTGATATATTTAAGACCATACTCAGGCCCATCATGCCAACCAAGTAGTATGTTACTGAAACGAGTTTAATGCACTTAGTTTAAGTACAGTTTTTGGAGTAAGTGGCCTTAACAGCAAAATACAGTTACTCATAATGCCACGCGACCAAAACTCAGGATCCACCAATAACAAGCCCATTATTCATCCAGTTCCCAATTTGTAGAGTTACACACAACTGATTCCTTTAATTACAGAATTAAAGATATTGAAATATTAGATCAGCTATTCAACTTACTAAAGCCACTGTCACATGGTTCAGCCACTGCTAGTGAGATTCCCAGGGACAGCATTTTCAGGGATGGACCTTTTACAAAAGTGCAGTTGAACACTCAAACTACTTACTCTTAAAACATTCCTTGGACCAACTTTTCCAGCCATGGGCTGAACACTGTTTCTACAGTTCTCTAGAACCGATTTCCTGCAAGATCTCACAGAAGAAAAAAAAAAAATCTTCAGCATGAACCAGCTTTCCCTGGGAGAAGCATTGTTTCTCCCATGGCACCATTGCACCAGTAATAATGCTAACAAACAGTCAGCCTGTGCCCAGACTTCTTCCAGTTCTCTGATGAAACACTAGCCTCTGGGGTAGTGTGAGGTTTACAGTCTGGCATGTTAAAACACAAAATCAATGAGAGCAACCAACGCCAAAAAGCCCCGTTTGCCCAAGATCTGGACACTTCGAAGAGCTGGCACATCTATTTCTGCACTTCTCAGTAGCAGACCTGCTGCTGTTAGTGTTCACAGGACTGGCATAGACTGCATCCCACTGTGTGGAGTCCTGCTGTGCCAGTTGGCCTGAATCAGTATAATCCTGCTGTGCAAACAGCTCTTCCTGCCTGCACATGCAACTGCACTTCCAGAGCAATCATGATATCATTGCATATGTTTTGCACAAGCCACACATGAGGCTTCTAATCCCAGACTCAACATCACAAGACATGTATCATCTAAAGTCATCTTATTTAACTTGTCAATCATTCCTTTTGAACTAGATTATGTTTCATCTAATTTGTTAAACTAATGACACTAATACTTGGGAAATACCAAATGTCACAAAAAAATTTGGTATGAGTGGCAGGAAGCTCCCTCAGGCAAGGGTTCATCTTTTGATTGGTGCATGTGCTGACTAACACAACATAGCCTAATCCTCCTCTGGAGTCCCTAGGTTTTCCTGTACAAATAATATACAATAATTGTAATAAGTAAAGGTTAAACCAGAAGACATGCAATGAGAAAGTGCAGTACAGGGTCTAAACTCCCTTAAAAGCCAATGGGAAGCAGGCTCCCTAAATCAGTTTTCAACTGTAGTTCTTTGTGCCCAAAAGGTTTTTCAAAATTCACAGTAAATGGACTACATGCCTAGGTCCCAACTGATTGATCTCAGAAACTGGTGTCCAATTAATCAGGAGGCCTGGAAATTCCCATTAGGTGCCCACCTGCACCTTAAACCATGCATACAGCTTTGGAGATCCAACCCCACATCCTTTAAGTCTTAGAAAACTCCAGCCCAAATGTTCTTTATAATGTCATTCCTTTGGCAATAAAGTTAACAGCTGAATCAATACTGTGCTGACATTGGGAGCTGTCTTAAACCTGAACTATGGATTTATTGCACCAAGTTCATGATAGATAGAGTGCAACTTGTGCAGACAGGCATCTTTGGCCTGTATCCATCTATGCTAAAAGCTAGTAAAATTCCAGTTGCTGTCAGAGTTCATGATTACTCTCTATATAGCATGCAGAAAAATGGGGATCCACAGCCTACCAAAATACTGCTGAACACTTACCCACAAGGCACATCATCCCTTGCTCCTGTTCTCCCCTTTTCATAGGCAGGAACAGAGGCACAGAATAACTAAGAGCCTTCCCCTAGCCTACTCAGCCTCTCTGGAAAAAAGCCAAGAACAAAAGAGGAAACCAGGAAGCATTGCTTCTTCGCACTCACACTTTGAAAACTAGAAGAATGCTGGCTGAAATGCTGTTTCAGATATTCATATATGACATTCACACACCCCCTCTGCCATTTAAAGTGCAATGGCCCATGTCTACAACATTATCTCCACAGTAGAACAGAGTCCTTTGTAGGGGAAGAAAGCAGCAATACCCTTAGGTGACACCACCACAAGGAAAAAGAAAACATTATTATAAAGTTGATATTAGAGCCAAGAGCATCAAGAAGGAAGCCGCTTAGAGTATGATTCAACATCTTTTAGAAACCTCCTCTTTCAATGGACTTCACCTCATGCCCTAGGGGCCCCTAAGGCACCAAGTAACTGCAGCTTCATGCGCTTATTCAGCATTTTTAAACTTGCTAATCCTGTGTAGGCTCAGTTCCCAAAAACCTGAAAACAGTCAAGCTGGGATAGCTCCAAGAGTATCATCACCCCACCAATGATGACATTATAAAATAGTGGTGCATTTGGTTGCAAGGTTTTATTATGTAAAGCTCTTTGCCGTATTTGTAAAAGAATGAAGCACCTGTCACACTACATTATTAAGAGCAAGGAAGCTGCTGTATTACATTTCCTTGATCTGCAAACAGCATTTTTATGTTAGCAACAGGCAGTATTTCTGCATAGCCTTTTCTTTTCTCTGTGCACTATAACATAGCTGGAACAGCACTTTAAAGTAGCAGCTTGGATGAGTTTCATTTTGGCATCTTCAGCCGCATTACAGATGTACTGAAATGCATTCTGATTAAGCACTGGAAAGAGGACAACTTCAATGCTTAACAACAGTGGAAGACATGACAGGCCCTTATTTCGCACTGCTGAAACCTGCTTGCAGTCTTCTCATATACCTACAGCTACTTCAGAGGTTCTTCCAGATTCCCAGTAGAGAATCCAAAATATCAGATTCTCTCCTCTCTCCACATCGTGCCAATTCACATGAAAAGCTGTTTCAAGACAGTACAGTCCTGTTTCAGCAGAGCAGCACATCTCAGACACAGGTTCGCTTCCATGCTCCCCCAACCTCCTTTCACTATTACTGTGGCTGCATCTCTACCCACCCATCTCCAAGCCTGCTTACATACAAAAGGACACAGGATGCCTGCGGCTTGGTGCCATGTGCTTGCAAACACAGATGGCCTAACTAACTCTGCCTATACACACCTCGTACTCTTGCACATAAAGTCACAGCTCCTCTAGGACTTGTCTTGTGGTCGGCAAGACCAATGACAACATGCTGATCAAGACTAAGAAAACAGCAGAAGGTACATGTAGTCTAGACTGAGCCTTAAGCATAGTCCAGAGCCAAGCTACCCCCCATCCCCACCTCCTTCCTGCAGACCTCACATGAAGCCCTGCCACTGCACACACAAGACTATCCTGTATCATCTGTCCTGTTCTCACAGTCTCTGCCTCAGTACCCCTCAATAAAAAAACAGGGCACATGCATTCTTCTCACCTTATAAGACAAACATAGAAGTTGAATGGGGTATATTAACAGGTTTGAGTACTCTGATACAATACTAATGATACAGATACTGGAAAGGGGCTTAATCTCAGTCACAGGTGGTTAAGATGACACTTCCTATGATGAAGCAGCACATAACTGCTGCAGTGCCATATTGGATGCTTTTAGCAGGCAGCATTACAGTTCATCTCTACCTGGGATAGCAGGTTTGGAATGCAGCTGCAGGCAGCATCAATACCACTGTAGGTAATGACTAGTGAAAAAAAATAGAAACTTCACTTGTGCTTTGTTCTGCTAAGAAAATTAGCAAATCTACATTTCTTTTTTTTTCCTGGAGAAAGATTTCTTGATACCATCAGACAAATATCTAGGCGTAGGAAAGACTCACATAGGACAGCCAAGTGTCTAACAAGCCCAAACCAATCCCTCCTGGCTAGGAAGATAAATGTGAAATCAATTCTAAACAAATTCAGTGCTCAGAAGTGCTATTCAGAGGATCCCAAAATGTGCATTGGTCAAAATAAAAATGATTCAATTATCTCTGTGCACTACTTGATTTGTTTAGATCTTATCAGCTGATGTATGGTCTTGTTTAATTCTTTGAGGTGTATTTGAAGGAAACACTGCTAAACCTCTCACACTTAATAGGCAAATAAACCATAATGTAGTATGTTAAACATTTTAATGAGAGTTTGCATACTTACTTTGCAGCTATTCCTTAACAGTTAACATTTGAGCAATGTTTGTGTGTGAATTTAAAAAGCAATTGAATTATACTCTGGAGATAAATGTGGTTTAGTACTCAAAACTATGTAGATATGTATGGAAGTGTCTTAGATATGTGAGGTTGAGAGAAATTAGACAATATGCATCAGTACATCAGTGAAAACAACACTAGAAAAATATGTAGTATTGTCTAAAGTCCACTGTAGAACATGGCAATTAGTCTGGTAGATATAATTGCTGCTAAAACCTTGACAGCAGCAGTGAAGCTAACACAGATTAGAAAAAAAAAAAAAAACAAGCATCTGTCATTTGAACTAACAGCAAAGTCTGTCTTAGCATGCACAGTTCAGACCCCATCCAGAGAAACCAATCTGTCTATTAAGTGATCTGAAGGAGACCCAGCTTGCATTTAACACTGGTGTTAACATGCTCCCTGACTTCAGGTGAGTTCTCACCTCTTTGTACTACCCTTCTCATTTTTTTAATCCATTTCACTGCATTTCATCTACTTTCACCAGAAGTTCTTTCCTGCCAAGGAACCTCAAGGAAAGGTGTTGTGGTTTCAGCCCAGCCAGTAACAAAGCACCGAGAAGCCACTCACTCGCTCAGTCCCCCCACCCAGCTACGGTGGGATGAGGAGAAGATATAAAGAAACACTCGTGGGTCAAGATAAGGACTGGGAGGGATCGCTCACTACTTAAGGTCACAGACAAAAGACAGGCTCAACTTGGGGCAGAAACGAAATCAATTTCACTTACTACCAATCAAATCAAAACAAGGATATGAGGAAGTAAAACCCAACCTGAGAACACTTTCCCCCTACCCCGTCTCCTTCCCAGGCACAGCTTCAATCCCAAATTCTCCACCTCGCCCCCCAGCAGCGCAGTGGGACACGGAATGGGGGTTGGGGTCAGTTCATCACACCTTGGCTCTGCCACTCCTTCCTCCTCAGGGGCAGGACTCCTCCTCACTCATACCCTGCTCTGGCGTGGGGTCCCTCCCGCGGGAGACAGTCCTTCACGAACCTCTCCAAGGCAAGTCCTTTCCACAGGCTGCAGTTCCACACAAACTTCCCTGGCGTGGGTCCTTTCTGCGGGCTGATCTTCAGTCACACGCTGCTCCAGCGCAGGCTTTCTCATGGAGTCACAGCCATCTTCAGGGCCCTCCGCTCCCCTCCATGGGCTGGGGGGACAGCCTGCCATCTCACCACGGGCTGCGGGGGCACCCCCTCCTCCAGCGCACCTCCTCCCCCTCCTTCCTCACTGACCTCGGGATCCGCAGAGGGGTTCCTCTCACATCCCAATCCCCCGACTGACTCCCTGGGGATTCCCCTTCTGAAATCCGTTCTCCCCAAGGCGCTACCGCCATCGCTGAGGGGCTCGGCCTGGGCCAAAGGCGGGTCCGGCTCGGAGCCGGGGGAGCTTCTAGCAGCTTCTCACAGGAGCCAGCCCTGCGGCCCCTCCACACAACACAAAACCCCCCCACACCACACAAACCCATAACACAAGGGCACACAGACACGTTGCCCTGTTCATTGTACTGGTGAGGGCAGGACATCTCATTCTCTAGAACATGTTGATAAAGCCATTTCAGACTCCATCCCCTGCCATTACTTCAGGCTGCCCTGCTCAGCTCTGCATTCTTCTCCCCCTTTTCATTTACTCCTGTGTGATCAACACTTGCCGGCTGCTTCTCCCAGTCCCTGTGCTCAGGGGCCCCTCTAATTAGAGGGTCATTGCTACCAAAGAACAGGCTTTCACTGGTCAGCCATCACCTACCAGAACGATTTTTATTCATTGTGCTGCTTACCTGCCAATTCATTAACACAGCAACTGCATGAAATATGCTGTGGAATACAGTTTGATGTTATATAATAGCCTTTATGCACAGAAGACAAGATAATAATCAGCTGTCTTTTCACTGCCGAGTGTCTCCGATTGCAGAAGCCAGCAAATGGGTAAGAATTTATTCTTCCTTCTTTCTGTGGAGGCAACTGGCAGTCAGCCTCCAGCAGCAATACTCTTTGCTCAGCACCAGCCTCTCTGAGGCTCAGACTCCCCAGTGTCGCTGCCATGTGCAGCAGCACACACTGCAAATGCTCACCTAAGGTGTAGCTAAGCCAAGGCTCAGCAGAAACCATAAAAATACCAGTGGCAATTGGAAAATCTGTATGATAGAGATAACGCATGTACAACCTGTTGATTTAGTGACTGTCCGGGCACAAGACAGAGATGCCTGGGGAAACATTTTGTGCTGTCAGCCAGGAGCTCTAAACTAGAGATATGAAGGTATTACCTAGATGCACAGGTGCCCATACTATAGATTTCATAGTCTAGGTATTAGAAACAGCTGGAGTCTTTATCACCTGCATGGTCCCACACATTCAGGATATGGTACAGTCTGTAGCAGAGCTACACAAATATTCATAGCTGAAGGGAGTCGAGCTTAAAAACAAACCTTCAGACAAACATGAGCCCAATTCTGCACTCTTGCATTCCAGCTGCAGGGACGCTGCAGTCATCTGTCTATAAATAAGTCCAGAAAGCACCTACGAGGAAATCTCAGGTGTTTTAGAAAGTTGTCCCATTCCAAGGTAGGAGCCCAAGTTAATTAGCCTATCTCTCAACTCAGCTTCATTTATGATTAATTCTGATGTGAATGACTTGATCACATCTTAAAAATTATTCCTAATCCTTCTTTTTGGATTTGGATTAACTATCACTCTTTCTATCATGACATTTAGGGACTCCAAGATGGACCACAATTGTCAGACAAAAGTGTAAATACACAAAAAATCTCCTCTAAGGATCTTATCTGAGTGAATGCCATCCATGTGCCAGGATAATATTGCTCTCAAATCCCTCCTGTCCCACCTCTGAAGCTGACCTCGTTGCCCATTATTCCCCACCACTACAGAGATGGCTGCTGGCTGCCATGTCACCGCAGAGCACACAGCAAGGCCTGCAGCAGGCTCACCTTTCCTCCTCCCAGAGCCACAGAGCCTCAGCCAGCTGCCACCTGCCCCACGTCCCTGCCTTGGCAGATTTTTGGTGCCCTGCAGTCGCACAGCTGCAAGCAGCTCCATGAACAGGCAAATCTTTAAACACAGGCCACCATCTAGGATGAAGATCCACATCCAAGACATCTGCTCTCTTAATATCCTCTTAGCCTTTCACATGACTCGGCCAGCTTGTTTTCCAGATACAATTGTTTCCTTTCATTTGCTTTTCATTTCTAGCTTTTTTTCAATGCAAATCCTTGTAAAGCCTCCTGTAGAGAATGAGTTTAATTGCATACTCTTTGTCTCTCTGCCTCTGGGGAAGTGAGTGACAGCAGTCTCCCGAGCTCAGCAGCAAGGGCAACATGAAATATTTCAGGACACAGGAAAAACCCCACAAGGCTTACTTCCAAGCAGCTTTAAAAGATCAAGTGCCAGAAAACCCATACTTTTCCCCATTTAACATCCCAGTCATGGTTTTCTCATGCTATTTGTTTAAAACTCTGAGCTCCTCTTCAACTCTTATTACCTGGCTGGATGCTTTGGCTCTGAGAGGAGGGAAACAGCCAATTCAGCTGACAGCATTTCTCTCCACAGCCAGAGTACTGCCACGCAGCGCAGATCAGGTTTGGATGAGGACTGCGCGAGTGCCCTCACCGCCACTAAGGCAGCCAGAGGACAAAGTGATGAAGTGCAGAGGGCAGCGCCAGCCCCGGCACCTTCCAGAGCACAGCTGGGGCTGCCATGCCCAGGTGCCATCCCAGCTGCCAGGGAAGCCTCCATACCACCACTGATGAAAGATATTAGATATCTACAAGAATTCATCAATTTGGTTGTGAAGTTCAGATGTTGAAGTAAGTTCCATGGAGCTCAGCTGGCTCCTTGGGAAGTGGAGTTTTACCATTGCTGCCTTGGCTCAAGGTTTCCTCTTGGCTCTGTTACACTAAAAATAATGCCAGCTGACTGAGTGATGGCATACTTATATTCTCTCCCTCAGTTTATGAATATTTTAACAGCTTTGCTTGCTACCTAAGTGCCTGAATATTATGGAATGTCTGTTTCAAAACTTGCCTAAATGATACAGAAGCAGAATTTCGGTGGAAGTAGCAGCAGCTCTTAACATGATGTGGCTACACAATTTCCATTTAATTGAGTGTAAATGTTTAATTACATTAGGGATAGCCACAAGAACTCCGTAGGCCTATGAAGACAGCCAAAGGCAATTTAGCACCTGGCTCATAATGGGGTATGAAATGGAACTAGACATCTGTGCACAATAAGAGGCAAAACTAGCCATGTTTGATGTCCAATTCACTTTGTGATTGACTGAGGCCTAAGCCATAGATTAAAATGAAGCATCTTCTTTTTCACGAGGAACCCGAGATCTATACCTTCTGGGAATTCTAAATTCATTTACTTTCTTATTTATTTTCATTCAGACATTCAAACCTTATACAGTCAATATTAATGCATTGCCAGAGGCCTTATAATTTATCCAAGGAAACAATTTGACTACTGCAGAGTAAATACACACTGTAGCTGACTTTGCTGGCCAAGAAACCCCATCATCAACAGCTGTTAATGGTAAATTTCCTTACAGTGTCATAAAGGAAAGGGAAAGATTGCCAGCACCGTGCAAAGCAGTAACAGTGACAAAACAAAATTCTGACATGTTTTGCATCCAGTGGAAAGTGCAAATTCTGACTTAACCAGCATTTTGCTCCTGGTGCACAGCTCTGAGTGTTTACCCATCTTTCCTTTTGCACTGACAACAGAGCTTGGAACAACTGTGAAACATGGAGAGAGGTCTGCACAGGGCAGGGGCACTTCCCACACTGATGCACTCCCTTGGCTGGGAGAAACATGGTGGAAGGAAAGTCCCAAAGAGGAGGCAGAGGTGCTGACTTCTGCTTTATTGACCAGCAGTGTGGGTATGGGCTTGCACACCATGACCCATGCCAGGCTTCGTTTCTCAGACATTCCACAGCACTTTATTTTCTGCCTTGGAAATCCCTATAAATACAGTTTCAGTGTTTAAAGGGTCAGTGTCCATGGTTGCAGCTACATTTCAAACATTTTGAATTTTCTTCCAAAACCACAAAAAAGACTTTGACAAGCTTTGTTCTGCAACCCAGTCAGTGAGGAAGGGGAAAGGATGCCCAGGTGAAGGCACTCACCTCAAGCTCAGGCACAGCACCTGTATGGCCAGCACTGCTGACAGCCCACTCATCCCCCAGCTCAGAGCAAGTTCTCAGCAAGGAAGAGGTCATAGTCTCCCTTTCCACCCACATCAAAGTTTAAGTTCTCAGGCCAGAGATAGTGACTTCAAACACTAAGTATTAAAATAAAGGTGCAAAGAATGCCAACATCATTTTAATGATCCTCTGCTTCAAGGATGTGACTTAAAGCTGGACTGCTCACAAGGCAGGCTCAGGTTTCTATCAGGACCACAAGTGACTTATTCAGATTTCTTATCTTGGGGAAATAGGAACTCCACAGATAAACTCCATTGGCCATGTATTACTCTGGCCTAGATGCATAAATCAACCTTTCTAGAAGATAGGTGTGCTCCTCTCCTGTTTCACACACCCAAGTGCTCACTGAACTAAAGAATCTGATGTCAATACACTGCTGCAGTTCCAGACCAGCAATTCAGACAGGAGAAATTTGTTGGCCTGCCACTCCCCAGCCAGCACTCAGAGCACAAATAATGCAAATCCTTGTTTAAACTCAAAGTAGAAACCCAGGCCTTTTTTCTCCTGTATGATGTCTTCCACACTGTTTATTTTTCTCTCTATCCTTGCTGAAATCAGGACCTAATTCCCAATTGTGCCATAGTCCATGGAGTAACTTATTCTTTTACAGATACTCACAGAGGCACAGAGGGATGCCAACCTCCAAGCTCATAGTACTGCCACACTCACTTGCACATGTGAAAATGCTGGGTCAGAGGCAGGGGACCTACACACCTAGCCCCCTTCTGTCCTACCACTGCATCTTAATGTCATTAAAAGCATGTTGCACAAGTAGCAGTGACAGCTTCAGTGGTCCCTGTACTTGTCACAATTAGCCTACCAGGCAAACAGCAATGCAATTGATTAGCTTTAGAAAAGGTTTGCTTATCACAGTCAATTCCCTGCAAAAGCTTGTGCTGCTACAACCCTAATACACAGAGAAATACCTCGTAGCACTTCATTAAGGGAAGCATCTGGCAAGACTGTTTTCACAGTAAGATTCCAAGCTGCAGATTTACCCAAACAGGCCACTTCTACAGAGCCAGAAAAGGAAAGCTGCTTCCTAAAAGGCAAATCACAAATCTCAGTTTTTGCCTTCATAAAGGTTGTCATAGGGATGCTGTGATATGAGAAGTGGTGTTTCACTGCCCCCTGACTTTGCAGAATAAACATACATACAGTAGCATAGTCAGATTGCTTACTGCCATCAAACACAGCAAAGCAGCAATAACCCAGATGTCAGAAGTGCATTATGCACCACTAATTTATTTATTTTTGTCTAAACTGCTTCATTGATATGCACAATGCTATATGCAGGACATATATCCTGGGCCTACATTATTCTGCTTTGCAAGCCTGGAGAGATTTGTAATAATGAACTCTGCATCACAATGAGAGTTTTTGCTTACTGGTGAATCAGAATTGAATATCAGTTATCCTGGAGAAAGGAACAGAAGAGATGTATATGCAATTCAGTCACACTAGATACAACTTTCATTTACAACATGGAAATTACCTTCAGTGCTATGCCAACTGCAGTAGGATGGGCTCAAACCAGGCATTACTGTGGCACTCAGCTTCCTATGTCTTCTGGTAATATCCCTGTTGGCTCCCATGTGACTTTTCCAGGACCACAATATCCTGGTTTCTGAGATTCTTCTGTGATTAACAATACATTCAGGTTTTTCAACATTCTTTCTAACCCTCAGCCCCTCATTCATTGCACTACTACCAGTCATTAAGAGCATGATCTTGTAATTTGCACTATAAGAGTCCATCTCTTCCTTTTTACCTCACTCCACAAGTGCCACCCAGGTATCCCAGTGCAATATCTTTGCCCTCCATGCTCACAACTCCAGCTTGCCTCCCTTTGTGCAGAGGCAAACAATGAAAGACTTCATAAGATTAGCCCAGACTGATCTTTAAATGCTTACTCTATCTCCTTTCCAGTTCAAAACGGCTGTAATTCATAGCCTTTTGATTAGCCATTTTATAACTTGTTCTCCATATTCCCTTTCTGGATACCATACCAAGTGTCTTAGTGAAAACCATACAGATGAAAACCATTACATTTATTTTGTCTAAGAAAAACAAACATAAAGAGTTACTCCAGCTCACCATTTCTGACAAATCTGCATCGACTTTTTCCATTTGTATCTCATCTTTAATGATCCCTCCCCCCCAAAGTATGTTCTAAAATATTACATACTATGGAAGTTAAAGTGTCAGTTTAGTTTAAATCACTAAGGATCAATTTGAGTTAAATTGGCATAACCCACTTTAAAACCAAATGAAGAATATCTAGGCACTTATGAACTAATTTACGGAAACTTAAGATTAAACTGGTACAATTTTCAACATTAGCAACATCAACATATGCTTATCATACACAGGAACCTGTGTCAATGAAGACATCTCCAAATGCATTAGAGAAGTCTACAACTAAGGAGAAGAATAAGTCATCACTGTCTCAATTCACTGTTCTCAGTTTTGGTCCCAAGGCTGGAAGAAGCCACTGTGAGATGGCACACGACAAGTCAGCACTGCAGCAGCTACAGCATCGCAGGAGCAGCCCCTAGTCACCAGCAGGCAGTAACAGCAATGCCATGGACCAGCTTAATCTACTAATCCCACTGATACAATTTACTCCAGGGCTATTTTAACACACATGTACGTATTAGCGCTTCATGGACCACAACAGCATCCCAGTACCTCACCTCAAGGTAGCTACACATCCAGCAGCCCTCCAGCCCACTGCTATCCTGTTGCTGCCCATGACTCCAGTTACTCTCATGCAAATGATGCAGGATTTCATATACTTTACACACAAAAACGTCATTTTATAGCTAGAACAAGCAGATAAATAATCTGCTGAGGTTGTGACCAGTTTGCTTTCTTTTAGTTTTCGTTATCAGAAAAATCTTATCTGTACCTTGAAAAACAGAACGATGTAGTAATGGTGTAATTTGAACTCAGTGGTACTTAATATAAAAGGAGAAGGAAAATTAACAAGGTATTATTTCCCCCAGGGAAACTTTTACAAAGTTAGAAACAACAACTTTTTCCTGTCACTTGAAAACACGAGTCACAGTTTAGGCTTTTAGCAAATAAACAGATTTGGAAAACTTCAGTAATATATTTGAGTTACTCTTGGCACTGAATGCAAGACTTCTTCACAGAGAAACTGAATATATGGTTTTCCCCTACAGATACCAAAATATGCCCTGCTCTCACTATAGTTTAAGATGGGCTTTAGGCTGAGTTTAAGCTTATTGAATTTAAGTCAGCTGGTAAGGAGTTAGAACTCAGCTGAAATAAACTACTTCTAAACTGAGCTAAGAAACATTCTTTCAATGTTTCCTCTGCTTTAATGGCACTACTACCTTCTTCAGAAATACAATTCAAGTCAACAGAGTTATTTAACTTTTATAGGTTAATACCTAATGACTAAAACCATAAAAGCAGTCTATGGGACAAGAAGTGGATATCATCATTAAGAGTTTGTGGAAAGACAGTTAAGGATTAATTTTCACAGGATTACTCCTACTTGCTGCAATAATCCATCACATACACCCCTATAAGGGAATTCGGAAGCTAACGTTTCTTGGAAATTCCCTTCCTCCCAGTTGCAATTTGAACAATTTTCTGGCAAGCTTCTTTAATATAGGAAGGATTGAGGTAGGAGTTGTATTTGCTGTAGTCCTGTACTTACAATTAAGTGCAAGGCAATTTATTTCATTGTCAATGAGAAAAGAGTAGTAGTGGGAAAACAGTTTGTGCCAGCCAGTCATTAACAAAGCACTCCAATCATTGCCCTGCTTTAGCTTGCTGTTTCAGTCAGAAAAAAGCACCATACAGAAATTTCCTTTAAAAAAAAAAATCAGTCATTAGCATTACAGAAACAATTTTATCTGTTAATCAATTTGCCTGTGTTAAAATGCAACACAGGATCAAGTATTGGCATATGAAAGCAACTACAGTACTGTTCACATGTACTATGTTCCCTCTTAATCAGTATTTCTCACTCCACTGACTTCAGTAGCCATTGGCACACATTGCTGATTTGGCAACTTACCCTGACTTGGTGATATTTGGTAATTTACAGCCCTAGCTTCTGAAGTCCTGGGAATACATCAAAACTCAACTTTCCATTGAGAAACACAATAGAATTCACTACTATATGGCAAATCAACTGTCTTGTTCATTGCAGCAAAGGGCAAATTTGGAAGCGCAAGCCTGGAAAGGTTTTGATTTCTTCTACACAAAGCTGCTTTGTTTACTTTGTCTTCCAGACACCGGTGCCTTTTGGTATGGAGTATTGCACAGGATGAATTCTTATGTGGGTGTGGGGACTTTTGGATTATCTCTGCTGCCACTAGCCCAGTGCCCACTGCCACCAGCACTCACAGGTGACAGAGCAGCCTGAGCTCCTGGAAGCTCCCCATGGCCTTAACACCGGGGAGCAGCTCGCTGTATAGCAATGTATACCACCGCACACCGCAGCAATGCTGAGCTCGGTTACAAGGCATCACAGTGAGAGCTCTGCATTGAACCCATATGAAGGTGTTTCTGAGGGGGCTAAGGTGGTAAAGTGCTCAGGTTTCAAAGAAACTTTATAAATAGGTAACACAAAAAAAAAAAAGCATAAAGTGTCAGACCCAGAATGGCTCATTAAGCAGGTGTGATGTTGAAGAGGAAAAAGTGATTCTGAAGTGTTATCCTGTTGCTAGGTTACCCCATGCTGGTCAAAGATTTTGCTGGTTTCCCTGCTCACTTCATCCTAGAAAGCACACAAAACACATTGAGTTGCTACAGGAACCCACCCTAAACCTGTCAAAGCCAAATCACAGGCTCTAACAGCTCTGTGCTTACTAGAACAACTGTGCCTTGCCCACTGAAGCTAGTTCTCTTAAATGTTGTCAGCTGTGTACATACAGACCCAGGGAATTTCATGTGGAAAACAGTTTGTTAAATATCCTGTGCATACAGCTGTTTTGCCTGTGCTGAGATAATACTGGCATTATATAGTTTTAAACTTTGACACATCTGTATGACAGTGTTGCACATAAGTCCACAGCTAAAAGCTCAGCCTTGAAAGCAATTTTTTGGTGAGCATTTAAATGCTGAATACAAACGATACCCTACCTAGTGTTTCTTTGCTTTTGAGGATCAAAATCAAAACCACTTTTGTTCATCCACTGCTATTTTAGGAACAGCACTCTTCCCTCCTCTTTGAGGAGACAGATTCACAAGAAGGAGGAAGCAGGAGGTCACATCATCTTGCATGGTAGAAGCAGGGTGTCTGTGAACATCAGACCACAGAAGTAACTGAATTCCTGTCTTTTCATTATCAGGAGATGCAGAATTGTAGCCCCCAAATTCAATGTGTTAGCAATGATTAACACAGTAGCTTTCACTGCCATTAGCCTCTCTATACTTTATCCAAGTCACAGAAAGGACCATACAGGAGTTATAGAAGACCTTGCTCATTATTCCCTCTGGATGTTTTTACGACATGGATAATTGACACCATAAAACCGAATGGTGCTGTGTGCTGGATTTGTGACCAAAACAGTGCTGATAACACAGGGGTGCTTCAGCTATTGCTGAACAGTACTTGCACAGCTTCAAGACCTTTCCTGCTTCTCATGCTGTGCGCCCCCCTTCCCCCCCCAAGCCACTCAGTAGGAAAAAGGCAGGAATAACCAGCTGTACAAATACAGGATGAGAAACAACTGCCTATGCAGCAGTCATGCAGGAAGGCATCTGGCAATTACTGTGGATCATAGATGGGACATGAATCAGCAACATGATGTTGCTGCAAAACATCAGGTGGAGAGAATGCAAAGGGGAATGATCTGAGGTCTCAAAAAATTGGTTAGGAAAAACAGGTGAAAGAACAATTTAGTCTAAAGAAGGTAAGACTAAGGTCAGGTACAGATGTAAAGGAGGGAAAAAGCAGCTAGCAACATTAAGAGGCTCTTTCTGAAGGCATCCAGACATGCTAAATATTAAACTGTGTCAAGAGTATGCTCTGAGACAGTCATGCTACTACTGAAAATAAATGCATGTCTTAAATTATATCTAAATTCTCATACAAGAAAATGGCTTCTCCTAGAAACTCTGAAGCATCATCTCAATAGAAGGAGCAAGCTTCTGCTCTTTGAAAGAGTTAAAAGAACATTCTATTATACCATATATTTCCCTAGGAAAAAAAAAATAAAAATCTGTTAAACTAGTGAAGCACTCCATTTACCGAAAAAGAAATGTAATTATCTTCCTCTGAGAAATTCCCCAGTGGATCATCCAATTAATTCAGAAAATATTAACCTTCAAGGGTCAAACTTCCTGTATCTAATCTCAACACACCGTTATTTTGTTGATCAGTTAAGAAAACATTCAGAAATATGTGGGGATGTCTACACAGCACATGTACATTTATACACTCATTGGTAATAGAGGTTACATATGGTAATTAAGAGGCACATAGGAAAACAGGTTTGTATTTCAGCATTATTTCAAGACCTGCAATTGTTCAATCTTACCCATCTACAGAAATATGCTGTACCAACTGCCGATCATTTTAATAGCACATATTTACTGATAACACTTCAGTACGTGCTAAGAATTTTCTGCATTCTCCCAACCATTAACAGTGATGCACAGCCTTAAACTCCCATGAGAACATCAACGGGTATACAGGTAATTATCCTGGAGAGAGACTGCACCTTTTATCTACTCATCCAGTTACCACAAATCTCAAAAAACTCATGAGCAGGAACAAGAGCTGTGGCAAACACTGAGGTCCACCTGGAGAATCTTCCACTGACCAAAATGGTTTGCATCAAATACCTTCTGCAGTGGGGGCTTCAAATCAGTAGGGACTTCAAACACCAGTGACACAAACCTACATCCAAGCCAGTTAGCTCAACTGGCTTTCTAATCAATGGCATAATTAGAAACAGGCACACTAGAGCATACATCTTTTGACCAATTTAAAGGTCTACTGTAGGATGCGATGAACTGCAGGACACATAGTTCATTTCTCTTTGTAGATATTAAAAATTCAGTGTATCAATACATCAGGCTCAGGTCTGGGACTTGTACACTACTGATCTCTGAAGTCTGGTGACATATCCCATTCCTGATGTCTACTAGAGCGCTTTTTGTTAATTCAGAAATGTCACCTTCTGAGTAAATGATCCCTTTCTGCACCATTTCAGTAAACGTCAAGATTTCAGGCTGGCTAATATTCTGTTCAATGTGTTTGATATCTACAAAGGTACTACTTAATGTCATACAGGCCTGTATGAAATGCTTGTTCCCAATGGCTGACCATCTCTAAAAACAATTGTAGAGGTATTAATGTCAAAAAATTGGAAGTACCCAGCAGAAAGAACAGCAACAGTGCATCCTGACACATCGGGCTGAGCTGGATAATGAGCTGAAGTATAGTACCTGAGCACCCATGTCACACAGATTGACAGGAACAGAGATTGCTCACTGCCCATCAAGTCACTTAAAGCCAGTCATTCATTTTCTCACTTGTCTAAGACACCAAACAGTGAATTAGCATTCTGTGCAGTTATTTTTGGCTAATAATCATAACTATCTTTCCTGGAAAAGTACAGGAGACATTTTATTGTCACTGAGAATTAGGCATTAACCACTATGGAAAAGGACTCACAATAACTGGGGTAGAAGAAAAGTAGTGAATTACCTCTAGTTCTACCTACACATTTCTAGCCTTCAGAAAAGGGAATAACTTCAAAATAACAGGTAGGTTTCAGCATTATGTATCTTCCTCACATTTCCTAATTTCAGTTAATAAAAATTTTTTCTTGTCTAATCCAGGAAAGGCTTTTTCTACAACTCCAGACTGTGCTTGACACATCATTTGAAGGAAGAATAACATCCTTAGCCGTTGAGTGGGATATCTATACACCTAATTCTTTGAGCAGGTCTGAAAGTCAGAAGCACTGCTAAAAAGTCCAGTTCTATCAAAACCTCTAATGCACTGCAAATGTGTCATGCTCTTATTGAAATTTAGTTTAGGGAAAAAAGCAAAAATGCTCCAAAAGCTGTATGTTTTAATGTTTTCAGAACTAAATGTTAAAGAACTCTTTATTTTGCTACCTATTATAATAAACAAAGTAACACTTAAAAACAAATAAAATCTGAAGATGTCAAGAGACTTTCTTCTACCAAGCATTTCCTACACCAGATGAAAAAAATTCTCAAAAACCTGAAAGTCTCACACAAATGAGAATTTGCATACCCCAGTGAGTGCTATTAATACGCTCTGCAAATTGTATTTTTAAAATGGGTATACAATTTAAGCTTACTTACCATACAAATCAGTAGAGCATCTCAAAACCCCCACTTTTTGCTATTGGTTACAGAGCACATTTCTTTCACTTAAATATTATCTTGGAAAAGCTAAGATGATCACTCTCATGGTAATTACATGGAACACTTCACACTGGATCATGCTCTTACTGAATGTACTGGAAAAGTGTCATTTACCCCACACAGAGTTGCAGCAAGACTCTAATTCATGAGAGATGAAAATTAAAATATATCTACATGCATGTATTTATTTTAGATATGTTGGAATTGGTAATTTACAATATATCATTATAATCATTCTGTAAACAAGTTTCTGTCCTAGTTTGATGAGCTTTTAATTCAAGCCTCTACTTCAATCTCTTCACATTTGTAAATAAAGGAATTTTATTCCAAAACTTAAATAGCAGTCAGTCTTTAATTGCACAGTTCCCACAGGTGGAGAAGTTCAAAGGGGACAGCATGAACACTGGTGCAACAGCAGCACATTACCTAACTCGGTATCTGACTCAATAGCCCATGGTCGTAAGTGGCATTGTTTCTCAGGGTGCAAGAAAGACATGTTGGGAAAGAAAATAGATTTTTATAAGAGGTACATTTAGGGAAAACAGACTTTCAAGTAATTGAACCACTCTTCTAGTTACAAATGGGACCCACGAAACTCAAATACAGTTTACTGTGCTTAAGTTTACTGTGTTAATCAGATAATTTGCAAGAAAGGGCATTATGGAGAAAGGCAAGGAGCAGGGAGAGATGATGAGGTTAAACAATACCACAGAGCACATCATAGTCAAGTGTTAGCACAGGACAAAGCATTCCCAGCCTTCTCTTAAAAGAAGATTTGCTACCTCTGTTTCATACCCTAAACCTTTTCAGTTGTTTTTTTTTTTAACTAGTCCATCCCACAAATGAAAAGACTTTTCCCTAGAAGTTTTATTTCACCTACATTCAAACACTGCATTTTAGCACAAAACTATTATTAAAAAGTAATCAGTCATGGATTATTTTACCCTGCATTTACCCAAGTATTTAGGAACAGCAGCAAGGAATGAAAAGAGCTAGAGGTAACAGTGGTAATGCTTACCACTTAGAAAAATTTTAATCACTAATGTTTAATGGTGTTTACTACTGTAGCACTTGAGAGTCACAGACTGGCATCTCTTTGGTCCAAACCATAGACATAGAACAGAAATTAAGATAACAGTTCAAGCTCACTTTGATGTCATTAAATGATCATTTCTTCATTTATTCAGACACAGTAGGTACTTTCGCCGAAAGCTGCTCAAAGTGGATCTTCTGAACATTTGAGTGTTCAGATACATGTCTGCAGTAGTCCAGGGACACTGTTAGTCAGGCTTCAGCATCCTTCCTCCAGCCCTCTTAAAGATCTTGTTTTTCCTCCACTGCAGGCGCATATTTCTTCATAATTGCCTTTCCCTGTGCTGCTGCTCACTGGGGAAGCTGATGCTGCATCCATCCCTCACTCCTCAGCAGTGAAGAATAGAAAGGGTCCCTTTTTTCCTCAGCCCTAATAAATATTTGCATGGTGTCCATTTTTATAGCTTCCTACTAGAAGCATGTAATGATGCATATTTATGTGCTACCCGTTTAAGAAGGTGACACCATGAGAGCAGGAGAGATTAACCCCCTACCACTGATTCACTTTTTTAAAGTGCTCTTGCTATCAGCAGCTCATTTAGACGATTATTTTTCTTTTAAAGCTCTAATTAAGATGTTTGTCAGGTGATTTGAGGGATACATTTCAACTATTAGTTTACCTCATAATCAGCACTCAGATGTTTCCAGCTGGGTGAGCTGCAGGACACAGAATTTGTTTCCAGTTCAAAGTTTTATTAAGTTTCATGTATTCCTGAATCACTCACCCACCCACACAAACACAGCCTTCCACCTGGATCACTCTGGGTGCTAGAAATCCTGCTGGAATATAAGGAGATAGAAACGTCCAGCAATTAAAGTGGGTGCGATAAGGAAGTGAGCAACACACAGGAAAATACATCCTAGATAAAAGACACTGTAGCTGACTATCCAAGCTGCTGCAGAGTTTACCAGTTGTACTGGTTTCAGGCAGAAAGCATGTAAGGATACAGGTTTTCTGGTACTTGGCATGGCACTTCACACTGATCTTTATTTAAGATGCCTTTATTCAGACTGCACAGATTCTTAAAATTCTTAGAAGTCAGTAAGAATATTCATGCTCTCAAAAATACTTGTAAACCAAAATGCCTACTCAATGACACACAAATGGTTAGCTAAGGTGCAGCTTTTCCATCAAGTAAAATAACACTGTCTATGGTCCATTAGGCAACATTTCAGCAGTATCTGCTGCAGTACAGACAATCCAACAGAATGGTTTGTCCTAAAGGGATTAAGACAGAGGAGAGGAATCCAGGTCTTCCTCTGAAAATGACCAGTCTCACCAAGGAACAGTGATGCTAACTAATGAGATTGTGAAAGGTCTTCTCACCCTTCCTCTAAGCATAGCCCTAGGGATGGTGGTACATTCAGACCATCATCAAGCACACAAAACAGTTATTTCTGTGTAAACAGACTTAAATTCAAAGCAATTAAAATTACACTTCAGGATCTCAACTCCAATTCAAGCCACATCTATGACATCTATGCAAATGAATAATAGCAGGACTGCCACATTTTATGTAAATGGAAAGAAAAATAGGAACAATCATGCCCACCTGCAGCAAGAGGCAGTTTCATTATACATTCAGTGTCAAGTACCTCTCAACAATTTACTGGAACATGCTGGTTGACAATTTGAGCAAGCAGCTGTCAAGAAATTTGTCATTCTGATGATGTTCTAGGTATGAAAGTAAAGTGTTAATAGACCTGCTTGCAGCTTAGAGGAGCAAGAAGTCTCAGACCTTTCAGTTCAACAGAAATGGGAGCCCAAAGCCCTTCTGATCTGGTGATGGCCTGCAAACCTGTATTTATCCATCCATTCTGCTGATTCCCAAGATGTTCAATCAAGTTAAAAAAAAAAAACCTCATGACAAGCAAGTTGCAACACTGGGGGTCCTAGGATACCTGTAAAAAGAGTACACAGCAGTAGCAAGTTTACAGGGATACTTTCCCAATATGTTCTTGGGACCACCACTCTGCCACTTGCACTTTGAGCCAGACATTTTTGCATTTATCAGTCCATGATGATTCTCTTCTATGAATGTCAATGCAGTCTTTGAACCCACTTACAGTCTTAAGTTGTTAAATCACAGATGGTGGAACAAACATGGAAACCAAGTTGCACAAATGGTGAATACAAGAGAAGCACTTCAGCTCCACACTCACAAAGCCCACAGAACAAGCTGAATGAGAAATAAGGTAGATGCAGACTGCATACAAAAATTTATCCTCCACATTGTGTACTGCACCTATATGCCTGCCTTCACACCAGGCTGAGTCTTTACTTTTTTTTTTTTTCCTATTTCTAACCTGTTAAAGCGTCACCTTTTTCTACTCTATTATTAAGGGATTTTCCTTATAAAACTCTTCAACCCTGAAGACTGATTGTCCAGGATATATTTTTCCCCTGACAACATACTTCTAACATGCCCAGCAACTTCTGTTGTTTATGTTTTCCTGAATTGTTGAAAGGATTTGCTAGCAAAGTGTGTTAGAAATAAACACGAACAATGAATCTGTAAGTAGAAACACACAGCACTAAGTCAGCCAGTGGAAAATGTTTCCTGACATGTGATACTTGATTCACAATCATTCTGAAAATTGGAAGTTGAAGATGAACTACTGCAACAAGAGATTGTCTTTCAGAAAAGTCAGCTGATGAAAAATATTACATGAACTGATTATTTCAAGAAGAAGTCTCCCCTATGTGGCAGCACTTCACTTTTTTTTTCCTAAAAATTCTTGAAGGTTGACTTTTGTCAGATAAAATTATTCCAGCAAAGAGGGTCCACGTACAGAAGATTATACAGTTTCCTAACGTAAACTGTCATAGGGTGTCATGGTATTTTGTCTGTGTAGCCACCAATAACTTGATAATCTGATCCTTTGCAATGCTGTTGTTTGCTTTGCCAGATACCTTGCGAACTGCTCAGCTCTTCCTGAAGTTTACAGGAAACAAGCTTCCTGTTACAGAAATTCCACTTCCACCTGCACTGAAGGTTTTGTCACCCCACAACGCCAGTTTTCGCACAGCACGGGAAGCAGAGTGGGGCCCGTGCATCCCCAGGCAGGCCCGCGGCTTCTCTGCTCCCTCCGGAGCTCAGAGAGGCTGTTACCACCAGCAAAGGCATCACCAGCTTGCCACCATTAACATCCTCCACATTCATCCCTGTTTTCAGCTGCAAAGCTTCAGATCATGCACAAGCTGGAAAGCTAGATCTTTAGCTGCAATGTCAACAGACAGAAGAGTAAGCAGATCTTCTGCAAAAGCTACTGGCAAATGAAGCTGCAGGCCCTGGCCCCCCAATTTTCTCTGAGCATCTCTGCTCGAAGTTGATGCTCTAGTTTACTCCATCAGGAGAGACAGCCTCAGCTGAGTTGAAGAATCTGTATTTCAAATAATTTCCAGCATCCCCCACCTTCAGAGCTCAGCACCATTCCTTTGAGTACATAAATAACTGGTTTAAATACAAAGAAAACTGTCAGCTGTTCATTTACTAAACCTGAGAGAACCTTTCCTGAAAAACCTACCAGAATTTATTACTTCCATGTGTCACTGCTGATGACATTTTGCCCTTCCCCTACATCATGATTTCTCGTCAGACAGACCCTTGCCACATGCCCCAGAAAGAAGAAAGGTGCACAGCCCCGGACTGAGCACAAGCCACCCCTACGCGTGGGAAGGGAGCAGTTCTGACTGCAGCAATCTTACCCAGCAAGGCTCGGGTCTGCTGTGCCTTCAGGAGGAGGGATGAGCCAAGAGTAAGTTCGGTAGAGCCACTCACTCGTTTTTGAGAGAAGGAAGTGTGGGCAGGCACCACATACACAGTCTGTCCTTACAAGGCTGATCAAGCATCATTAGGGTGCAGATGTGGCAGCAAGTATTGAAAGAACAAGTCACACGCATACGAAGTCTGGAATTAAAAGTGTTTCCCAAAGTATTAACTGTAACTTTCACCCCAGCACCCAGCACTCGCCCACCCAGACCCGCGAGACCCTCCAGTCAGGACTGCGGCTCTCTGACCAGCGGAAAGGCTCAGGTCTCCCTGTGCTTGCAGCAGCAACCCCCCCCAGCCCCCGCTTTCGGAGGCAGCCTTGCAGGACACCGACCGGCTCACCGGATCCACGCTGTGCTTCGGCCACAGCGGAGAGCAAGTCCGGCCGCCGTGAGCCCGCAGGGAAGAGCCACGGCCGCCCTGTGTGCACATTCACCAGAGCCGGCCCGCGCAGTGCCCGCGGGGAGCAGGGGCCGGTCTGCGCTGAGGACAGCCGTGCGTTCTGCTGGCCCACCTCATCTCCAGCCCTTGCCCAGACCCAGCTCCCAGCGTCCGGCCCGGCCTGGTCTCCCCAGAGGGGCTACCCCACACGGCAGTGCCGCTCCCTGGTGCCGGAGCAAGCAATACAAAGTCCGAACCATTGATTTTTATCCAGGCCTCTGATCCCAAAGGCAGCAATACAGCCTTTATCACAGTCACCACACTCTTCATCCAGTAACACACAGCCACATTTCAAATGCCGTTATGTGCTGGAAGAGTTAATCTAGCATACCTTCAATTTGCAGACAGCATAAGGCAGGAGTAGCAAACTGCTGCAACGGGGCTGAAGATGCAAACAAAGCAAGAGCTGCAAGGGAGGGAGCCCCACCAAGACACCTGAAGAAGTGCTTCCAGGGCCAAAAATCTGTTCAGATGCAGGTGCTAGGCAGCAAGCCTGCTCCCCTCTATGAACTCTCCTCATAAAAACAGAAGCCAAAACTTCACAGGAAAAGGGTGAAAGGGCTGGGGGGGATCCACAGAACTAAAATTAACACTGAAAATGACTACAGGGGAAGCCCAGCTCTAGTAGCTGGTCAGCAGTATAAGGGGTACAACACCGGCTTTCTAGACCTATGCTACTTAGCCTCCAGCACAAGATTTTACAAGTTACTTTGAGACTTAACCTCCCGCTGCACCTATGATCAGGGGAAGCATTAGCCAATACAGGACAAACCAGCAGTAGAAGACCCAAGCGACTCACCAGGCTCGAGCAGCAAACCTCCCGCCGAGCTGCCGATGCAGCCGTGATGCTCATGGCCAGGCTGTGGTGGGGCTGGGACCAGCACTCCTGCAGTACACACAAGAGAAGGGGCACAGCCCCACACTGAGCTTAAATAGCACTATGGGCCACACAGGTGAGGCTAGTTGGGGCCAGCTGGCCCATTAACACCCCCAGGGCCAAGACACCTGTGGGGTTTTTCTACTGAGGGTTCCTCTCCAGCCCCTGAACCACTGGGAAGGGGTTCTGGCTCTCTCAGGCCTAAATAATGCACTTCTGAATAATGACACCAATTTCTCTTTTTCTCAGTGTTTCAACTAGACCAGATCCTGAAACTAGTGGAATCAAGGGAAATCTTTCTACTGATCTCTCAGGCACTTTGGACTAGGCTCTCATTGAGCTGTTTGTGGCATTTGGGTTTTACTCTGCATTACAGATTGAACCTGTTGTTAATCAAAGCACCGATGACACTATCAGAAAGACAACGTGACATTTCCATGCCGTTCTACCAGTTTAAACAAGATTCCATGAAGAAGCTGACCTTTTCTCAGTCGAATTATAAATGCCAAAATTACAGGAATCCATCTTTCAATTACTGTCACCTTGAAAGTGAAAAATGCTGGAGGCTTTACACTTAAAACATTACCAAGCCCAGATATATTTCAAATGCAATCTCCCCTTTCAGGATGGATTCTGCATTTCTGAAATGCAATGAATCTTATGCAACTTTTCCACACAATGGTAACAATACTGCAGATTAAGCCTAGCTTTGAAGAGGGGAGGACTGTGAGCATGTTGGGGAACAGCAGGAGCACGGCTGCCCCGGGACGGAGGACAAGCCAGGAGCCGAGGGTACCCACGGCACAGGCTGGGAAGCGACTGCGCCTGCAGGACGCAGTCCCACAGCACCTGAGCGAGGCAGGACGGCAACAGTCACAGGTCCCACTGACAGCCCGGGCCTCACCAGACCACACGAGGCGACGAGCGGGAGCCAAGGTCAAGTGAGTCTGGATGAGCAGGGGACAGGGCTGGACGTGGCTGTACCTGTGGCACAGCTTCGGCAAGGACCGAGGACTGGCCTGACTGCGAGGGGGGCTCTTGGCCACGGGCAGAGGTCCACGGACAGGCTGGTTCGGGCAATTAATGCCCCTCAGTCTGGCAGAGAGAGGCAAGAACTAAGGGTTAACTGGGAACTCCAACTAAATTAGCAGGATCTTCCTAGCTTAATAGACGAGAAAAGGTGCACGTTTTGGTCTAATCCTGCAGCTGGCAATTCTAGTTCTGGCTTCTGCTTCTTCATGGAAGCTGTCTGAATTTAGAGCTTATTCATGACAAACTCCCCAAACTTGAGGTTCGGGTGTTCCTCAGAGCCCTGTGTAATATTGTATTGCTCCAAAGATCGCTTTGGGGAGGGAGGGCAATATTCTGCATTACCTGCCTCCCCTTGCTTCTGGCAATGGCTTTGCCTGCTAAGCTTTACCATGCCAGGAAGCCTTCTGCCTAAACCCTCCCACCCCTCAGAAGCTCTTTCCAGGCCTGCAGGCATGGACCAGCAGGCTATAACCTGGAGCAATGGCTCTTTCCTCTTCCCTACTCCCACGGTAGGAACCAGCACTCAAGCCCAGGGAGCCCACATACAGCGCTAGCCAGCGCAGACCCCAGCCCCAAGACGTGGTCACCATGTGTGGGAGGGACTACAGCAGCTCCAGGAGAACCTGCTTACAAGGGTGCTGCCTGGGCACTAGTCTGGCACAACAGGCTACACAACTGAGCCCTCTCTTAATTTTCCAGCTTGATGCTCCCTGCAGTTCATCAGGTTCACATCGTCTAGAGGTAGGTAATTGATGATACAGCTTTGAGTCCTCCCCCTCCTTCTATAGCCTTGAAGCTTTTAGGAAATCATATGTAGTTTTTTTACATACAGAAAAATACATTGAAATGTGCCTCAGTTCTTTAGGGTTTGGCTTTGCTTTTCCTAACAGAAGTAGTTGTACTAATATAGAGATGCAGGACCCATGGCTTGGGGCAGCGAGAGGAAAAAGCAATTAGAAATGTGCCTGCAAATGTGATGATGTATTATTTATCGCAGGATTCTACTGAATTAGGAAGTGCAAGGTATTTTTTTTCAAAGTTTCCCCTAACAAATACTTGTAATATTGTTTCTAACTTCGCGTATAACTAAGGAAGGGTGGTTATCAGATTCCTACTCAGTACTTGCAGACCCTGTGCAATCAGTATAACCATACGGTCACCATCAACATGTGCAGACACTATCAACTTCAGTTCTGAAACTACTTTGTCAAAGGGCCCAGACAAGCCCTCTGGCTTGATACAAACAAGTGTCAGTAGGAAATTTACCCAGGCAGCAACATGTTGGCAGTATTTTTAGCTTAAATACGCGTTCGTATCCCTCAGACATGCCTGGCATCGGTAAGCCCCGTGGCCAGGAGGGCACCTGTCCCTCTCGCCCAGCGGCAGGGCTGGTGCCTGCCTGGGCTGCCCAGGAGCCGTGTGGGGTGACTGGGAGGTGCTGGGGCACAGGCTCTGCCCTGCCCCACGCTGCCACTGCCTGGCCCTAAGGGGCAGTCATCATCCTCATTTTGGGTTTAGCCTGATTCTTCTAAAGCCCAGTTAAAAAATTTCACTTTGTTTGCATCCTAAAAGAAATCTGACAGCCTCTGCAGGAGCTCCAGCAACGCATCCAGCGGTGGGGCAGGGACCAGAGAACATCTGCACCACACCGGGAGGTGGAGATGGAGGGTCCTCCCTGAAAGGGGATCGGCTCAGCAAAAGGCACCGCTCCATCGCAGGGTCCTCCCTGGGTCGGACGCACACCTGAAACCACAGGCTGCTTTGGATGGGGTTTGTTATTATTCTGGCTGTCCGAGAGGGACCCGTGCGTTGCTTTCTAACTGCCAGCGCTGCTAGGGATGCTGTCAGCTGGGGACAGGCTGAGCCCCGGCTTGCAACTGCCCTGCTCGGGGTGCTCACACAGACCCTTCCCCTCCCCACACTCGGCCCGAGGCCTCTTCTCGCCAAAAGCCGCACCAGCCATCATTACCCACTCCATCAGTTACCACCAAGCCAGAAGGGATAAAATGCAGCATTGATTACTTTTCGTTTCCTAAACAGCTGCCTTCAGATTATTACTCATGTTCCTTGTCTCCACAAGCTGCACACTCACGTCAGAAGTACGAAAGGGGTAAAAGAGTTCAACTCAAAGTGATGAGATTCCAAATGCTCTTCTCAAGAACATTCTGTACTTCAGGGTTTTAGTCAGAGAGCAAAATTAGTCTGACACTTCATTGATCCCTTTTCTTTAATCAGATCAGCCAGTGGACGCATTCTTTTTTCTTCCCACATTGGAACTGACAGTTTTAATCTGTCTTGTATTTTCCCCTTAACCAAGATATTTGTTTAATTCCGTGATGCAAGAGATACTTCTTTTCTAACTGCTGCTCCGCTGGGAAGAAATACCACTCCACAAATATCAACACCACTATTAGTTACTGTGTCCCAGAAACACGAGGGACCCCACGAAGACAGGGCTTCTTAGCACCACTCGAGCATGTGTGCGCCGAGATCAGCATTGCAGAGACCTTGTGGCAAATTAAGCAGGAGAGGATAAAAGCCATGTTGCCTGTGGTGCCAAGGCAAGCTCCATGCCCGGGGAAGCAGTTGGTGCCCGGAGGTGCTCATTTCCCTCCAGCAGCAGCCGGCTTCCCCTGCGAGAGAGGGGTGGAAGGCACAGGCACCAGCAGCAGGGAAGAAGGGTCCCTGGTTCCTGGGGAACAAGTGTCTTTCGAACGCTCTTCTCTTTCTGAAGGTCCCACTTTTGCCAGAAAACTTGCCTCCAAATGAGTTCCCTAGGAAGCAGAAAATAAAGCCCAGAACCAATTTTAAAAACTCAACCTGAAGCATCCGCAGAAAAGTTCTGTTTAAGGGGAAATGCTGCAAGGAGTAAATGATCCAGAGTTCCTGCTGCTATTTAAAGACAAGTTGCATTTTTCCTTTTGCTTTCTCTCTCCTTTGAAAAGAACGAGACTGCAAGTCCAGCTTGTCAAAAAAGTAGCAAATAGTTCTGTTCAAAGTAACTATGCACACCAGGCTTGAAATTTCACACAGGCTCTACTTCTATTTCAGTTCCGTTTTATATTTCAAAACAGGATCTTTCTCTGCAGAGGTGAATGTCAAGTGTTTAATCCATCCATGTGTGTCACTGTACAGCTGTCCCGCTATCCATAGACCTGTGAAGTTACAGGTGGTTCACTATCGCAGTATCTGAGCACCTGCTCTTTGGGAAAAGGATTGCTACTTTTAACAGAATTTTGACTCAAAAAGGAAAAAAAGAATATGTACCAAAAAGTCTGTGAAGACCCCTAAATTTCAGTTACTGCTTTCCATTTCCTAAAGAAGGCACATACTGCAGCGCTAAGTGACAGCATTAGATAGATGCATAATCATTTATTAATTACCTCTAATGCAGCCAGAAGCCCTTGGACATGGATACGCTACAATGAAATTATTTATTATGAATCATTAGCATTAATTCCTTGGATTGGTCTGCAAGTTTATTGAAAGGAGTACCACAGATCAAGAAACATCTGTTTTCTCTCTTCCTGTTCTTGCTCATTTTATCCCATCTTCTTCATTTCTTACTCTTCCCTCTCATGGTAGCAATGCTGAATACTAACAAGACATATGCATTTAACCGTGCTCAGTCATTTCCATGCTAATTAATTCACGTTCCAATATCTGCATTTTGTGCAGGTTTGGTAAATCCCCCTTAAACTGGTAATTTCAGCCCAAATCTTCTCCCATGACAGAGAGAATATTTCAGCTCCTGCCCACCTCTGCTTACGATGTCAGTGTAGGGATTATTTTAATTAAAATGCTAGGTGAGAAAATCATTAGAAAGATAACAAACAGGCCAGATCACCCATTACCCGTGGCTGGTATATATATGGGATTCTAATCCAATTTATGAAAGCTTCAAGTCAGTAAAACAATTAATTTTAAAATGCATTTCAGTCAAGATGAAAAACTACTTTGTTGTGTGCTTTGTTTTTTAAGGTGCAGGATGAATAAGCCACAGAAGACAACAGAAAAGCATTGTCTTCTTGTTTTTGTTTATTAATGACACAAATGCAGTGATTACTCCTAAGTGAAATTCATCAGCAGTCTCCTGGCTCTTTCTATACAACTTCAGTTGAAATACTTCAAATACTTTGAAAGTGATGTTAGAAGACAGTGTTTTTCTAATGTTAATTGCTTTCATTCAAATACCTCCCACATTAAAACATCAGCCACAGCGGAACATGTCATTATCCCGCTGTACTCAGCGCTGGCGCGGCCGCACCTTGAGCAGTGTGTGCAGCGCTGGGCCCCACCGTTTGAGAAGGACGTGAAGGTCCTCGAACACGTCCAGGGGAGGGCAAGGACGCTGGTGACGGCGCTGGAAGGCATGTCCTCTGAGCAGCGGCTGAGCGCTCTGGGGTGGTCTGCTTTGGAGAGAAGGAGGCCGAGGGACAACTTCATGGCTCTCGGCAGCTGCCCGAGGAGGGGACGTGGGAAGGGAGGTGCTGATCCCTTCTCCCTGGGATCCAGGGACAGGACGCCTGGGAACGGCTCCCAGCTGTGCCAGGGGAGGTTCAGACTGGACACGAAGAAGCGTTTCTTTACCGAGAGGGTGGTCGCACACTGCAACAGGCTTCCTCGAGAGGTGGGGAAGGGGATTGGAGCAGTCTCTGCTGGAGTCTCAGACCGCAGAGATCAGGACTCCACTTACCCTTCTCCAGAATGAAATGAAGTTGGTTACAAACAGTATTTGGCAATAAACGGGTACATTTTACAGTTCCACTATTTAATCACTTAGATTTGCAGCCCAGCAAGATGAATGTGTTGAAACCTGTTTATTCTGACTCTTATACTACAGCCAGATATTCATACTCTGTGAATCCAGACTAAGTGGGACATAAGTTCAAATCACATCTGGTTTTGAATCCAATTTAAGGACACCAACTCTTACCGCATTTCGCAAGCCTGGAATGACAGCCGTACGTGACAAAGCAAGACTGCCCAAAGAAGTTTCTGCTGCCCTGGAATATTCTGTTCTTCCACTTGCAGGTGCTAGGCAGCTCTTAAAGCCTTCAAGAGAATATTAAATATTCAAGAAAAGGTATTGAAAGGATTAGATATGGGGCCACTATGCAAGTACATAAAATATCATTACTTTATATTATGTATTTCACTGAGCTCAAAATTGTAATTATTATGTTGGGTTATGCTACTATTTAAAAAAAATAGTAGGAAAATCAGAGTGATGCAGCAAAAAAGCTCTTTACTATACAGTACTAAGTGAAACTATTGAAAAACAGGATAGTGTGTAATTAGACATAAAGTGTATCCAAGCAGATATTCACAGTCTTCATTATGATGCAGGAAAATAAGTCTCTGAAGGCAAAAAGCCGCTCCAAATACAATAAAAGTTGCTATCAATTTTGCATGCCAGAGGAACCTTTAAAATGAACAGGAAAGATAATTTCTTTCTGCAGATAAACGTCACCAAAAAAATGCCTGTTCAATTGTGATGTATTCTATTCTTTTAAGCAACTTTTTCCCAGTCTTTCAGTTTGCTTTTTGGCAGCGAGAACAAAAAAAGCCCTATTTTTGTGCCAAAGCTATAACATAAAATAATAGTTTAAGAACTCTGTATTCATAACCTCAGTTTTGGTACAAATGCTGTATTCATTAAAAAGAAATACAGGGTGACAGGGCTGGATTTATCACTGGAATTTGCACACTGCTGTAAAGAATGTCCTCTATTAATGGCAACAGCTGTTGGTTTAATAACCCTAGAAAAGATCATTAAATTCCTTCACATTTCCCAGAAACAGATGGAAGAAATGCAAAAGTGTTAAAACATATGGGAGAACATATTGAAATCCAGCAGCCTCCTAGAGCAGCTAGGAATCCTAATGCTGCAATCTCCTGGTTTACACTGGTCTCCTCCCGGGTGCCGAAGGTGTGTGTATTGTGGAGATTATGTAAATACTGAAAGAGGATAGAAGAGGCTTGATGTGCTGTAGGCGGCATTTGCTCTGATGGTTTATCATCACTTATGCTATGTTTGCAGGCACAGATCTCCTCTCCCCTCTATTTCCTTGTTAGCTTCTTTGCACCTAGAACTTCGAAACATAAAAAATCTCCACGCACAGAGGAATCCTTTCATCAAAGAGCTGATAATAAGCCTGTGAATGTAGGTCACCTTCTGCACTTCCTAGAACAAGAAAAAGATTCATTTCAGCAAATAGGAATTTCCCAGGAGCTTGAAATAGATATCACAACAGGTCCCAAATGCAATTTTTTCTGTGATCAGGGACACTGTGGCGTTCATATATCAGCATATAATTTATGCACAAGCCTTAAACACTGCACAAGAACACCTAGGAGCATTTGAACGAAATATTGTTGGTATTGTTGCTAATACAGGTGAACAATGGTGGCAAAACTTGAAGCAAACTTGAAGCCCAAAGCCACAGGGAAACTAAAACGGGAGCTCAGCCATTTCCACCCGGTGTTTGCAGTACATATACTACCACCCGCCCTCCCACTCATTTTTACAGGTGCCCGGTCATTTTGGCTTCCCCCAGCACGCGGCAGAGCTCTCCCATGAAGAAGGCTGGCAAGGCCAGCCCGGGCTCAGCTCACTTGTGCAGCCAGCCGAATTCAGTGCCATGCCACCTTCCACAAGCGCAGGGGAGAGCAGGATTGTCCTGACAGGAAAAACTGTAAACTAGAGCTGGATGACTACTGGAAAAAACCTCTCCCTGTATAAATCAGCTGATGGCATGCACAGGGAGAGAGATACAGCTAAATGCTCTTTGGTTTTCCTCTAGAAGACTGTTCAGCCACCCATACAGGTAGTAATACTGAAAACGAAACACTCACACATCCCCCCCCAAACCCTATGAACATAGAACAGGTACAGCTCTTCAGTTTTTGCAAATTAATATTGATTTAGGCCAGCTAGGGAATCTGTCCCCAAACATGCGTATCCAACAGAAATTCCTTGCCAACAAATTCTTGGACAAATCACCAATAATGAATAACTGAAACGTCCTGGAAATGCTGGTGGCTCAGTTCTGCAGTCCGCACAATGAAACTGCTGTGGTTAAAGGCAAGGAAGGACATCTCCCGACATGAAATTCAGGTGCGCAGGCTCCTGTCCTCATCAAAGCTGCTTAAAAAGATTTAAAAAAAAAAACCAAAAAAAACCCAAGATGTTTTTTCTATGGCAATTTCAATAGGATTTTTCATCAGCTTTATTTGTAACCAATTTAAATGCAATGACCAGACTTCTTTGTAAGAGGTTGAATCAGGATTCAAGAGGTCTGGGACTAAGTGCTATGTGATTTTTGAGGCAACACATGCAATTCTTCTACAAAGAGGCCAACAGAGCAAGGGCAGCTCTCCTGCTCCAATCACCTCTAATGGCTGTAAATAAAACAGACTCTCTCCCCAAAAGTCATATGTTTCTTTTTATGAAAAAAATTGTTTCTGCAATGGTTACGTATTGAGATACAGGGTGCTATCTTGGATGTTCTTGCCAGGTTAATAAAGTTTGAGAGGAGAAAGGGAATTTTTGATAGCACAGATGGAGGTATTAACTGGCAAACTTTGCAAATTAAGTGCTTGGAAGGCACGTAGGGTGAAAAATGCAATAAATCTATCATTACTAGTTCTTCGTTATTATCAGATTACTCTGCCTGCAAAGAGCTAGTGATGACTAAATAATGCTGATTTGCACTGATGTGTGCCTCAAGCTCTCCAAAGTGAATTCTAACTTATAACTCAATTAGCTAGTTAGAACTAACATGATTACAGACACACAATGCTGTCCTATTTTCCTGTTGCAGCTTCCCTTCCTTCTGATTTAAGTTGGTTTAACAGCATCCTAATGTTTTATAATGTTCCAGCAAAAAGTGTTTTTCCTGGATTCTCTAATCTAATCCTTTGCTGTAATTTTTTACTGTGAGTTGTAATAAGCAACTGTACCCCGCTTGCTACAAGCCATCCCTGCCCTCTTATTACATATATCAGGTGCGGAATACCTGGATAACCTAAATGTATGATGTTTTATTTATTGCTGAATCATCCAATTGGTGAGAATGAGTATCCATAATTTTCCCTTTGCTGGAAATCCTGTAAAAATCTTTGTGCATTTCTAACACCTCTCTCCAACGGTGAGTATCGTATCTTAACTGTGCCTTGTCCGGGGCGCAGTTTTGAACCCTCTGCCCAGTAATTTCCTAGGTTGCTTCCATTTCGCACATTGCCTGCCGGGACAGATCATTCCTCACTTGTGTTTCTCCACCCTGCGCCGGGCTTTACACACCTTCAGCCCTTGTCCCCTGCTGCTCTCCTGCCTGGAAGAGCTGCAGTCCCTCCTGCTGCCTTCTGGGCAGAAGCTGCTCCTGGGCCCTGGTGATCACCCCCGCCATGGCCGGCTCACGCTTCCTCGCCGTCCCTCACCCCTTCCGAGCTGGAGGCACCACTGTGCAGCACTCGGCTAACGGTACGTAAGGATAGCTAATTTAGAGCTATCCGTATGTACCTATAACTAGAGTGATTTCCTTCCCAGCGCGTATACAGACATTGAATTTCATTTGACGTTTTCCTCGTCAGCCATTTACTGAATAGCTGTAGAAAATCTGTCTGTCTGCTTTATTTATAGCTGGAAGAATACATTCACCATTTTATTGGTCCCTTTTCCAGGGAAAGGGTGACCAGGTAAAGAATCAGGTCCTTCACAGATCTATTTGGTCTCACGTACCATTGCCCCATTATGAAAATTACTAATGCCAGTCTTTTCCAGTTGTTTAACAGGACAGTAATCATCAGGAAGACCTCTCATTCTGTAATAGAATATGACAGAATGAAGAAAGGATTATATTTTTCTAATAATTTTACCTGATTTTAATGGTTATACCCATAGCTATTGGAGTAGCCATCAGTGCTTTTCATAAGACCATAACAGGTATAAATGATATTTCAAGTCACAAAAGGCATTTTTAAAAGGCTACAGCCCACATCACAGACCTTTCATATTCACGGAGATGATAAATGACCCTGTCAATCTGCCAACGTCGGTCACATTTGGGTCCCTACCAAGCATCCCAGCTGCTTTATGATTAAAGCATGATCTGGAACAGCACAGAAGACTTTGGACCACGTGGGATCCCTGACCACCATCTCCGGTTGCACCACTTCTTGCTGTGCTACTCACAGGGCTCCCAGTGCCCACATCCTTCAGTTATTAATTCTGTCAGGAAATACAAACTGCCTGCATGGACTGGAAATTAAGCATTTGTCTACTTCCTCCAATGTCTTCAGCCTATGACCTTTTTTGTTGTTTTCTGGATCCCTTTGGAAGACCCAAACAACACAGTAAGTAGAACCCTAATCAACACAACAATTTCTTTTGAAAGCAAAATCAGAGGCATTTTGAGAAGGTTTGATTGTCTCTACAAAATTGCTGAGAGAATTGCTTTCTTTTTTCTCAAATGCATCATTAAAAAAAAAAAAATCCAGTAGGGATATTTATACTGGGCCAAATTCCCCAGAGGCCATGTTGATTTAATTGAACCTGCAGTAGGAATCAGCAATGTCCTTTGTGTTTTCAGCTTTGTTTCTGGATTCAACTGGATGTTATTTAAGCACTTCAGTGAAAAACTAAACAATGAGCATTGGTATTTCTTGACCTATACGCAAATTATCTTCACTCTCTGCTCAAAAATGCCAGGTGTTTTTATCTCCTCTACAATTATCTGCTTTATGAAATGTCATAGCAAAGCTCTAAGAAAAACTGGGCTTTTTAATGTTTTACTTATTTTTTAAAAAGTCTTTTTGCATTGTCTCGGGGAAAAAAAAAGGAAGAATGCTAAAATAGTTGGAGCCAGATCTTCACCTGAGGCTAGTGAACTAAGCCCCACTGAAATCAATTTGCAGCAGTTGCATAGATGGCCAAAAGCTTTCAAAATGTAATTCCTTGTTTTTTGCACACCCCTACCTTCCGTGCTTTCTTTCTGACTGTAAATAACTGTTTTAGATTGGCATCATACAACACTGTGCCACAGCCGCACAAGCAAGGCTGGCTCTACCCAGCCTCATTCCAAGCGTCGTAGCGGTTCTGCTCACCACGTGGGAGCAGCACGAGCGACCAGTTCATGATGCGACAGGAGCACAAGTCGGGATTGGGCTGTAAAGCTTTCCCAGGCAGGGCTCACCTCTAGCCAAGGAAGATGGGACTTTTGTAGTGAAACCCCAAGAACTGCTAGAGGTTAAGAACTTACTACAACACTTCAGAAGTTGACTCCCGAGCTCCCAAACTCCAGCTGACTCCTGACTCCCAAATCTCTGGAAGACAAAAGTTTTTGGTGTGGGTACCACCCAGCTGCAGCAGTACATTCACTAACCAAAAGGTGCTCAGGATTTCAGCTCCCACCATCAGTAACATCTTGAAGGCATTACACAACAGACAACTGCAGGCTGTCAAGGACTGGCATAAAAAGAATGGTGGTGAACACTCATTCATGTGAAAAATTTAAATGATAAAAGCATCAGCAACATGCCTGGAACCTGTGCAAGGTTTACACACCAGCCTTGTTAATTTCTGTTTATCATCTGCCAAAGAAGGAGACTAGTTTAAGAAAATACAAGCATAAAGCCCCTCATAAATTATTCCTAGCTTGAAATAAGATCTTTGAGCAATTTCTTAACATCTTCCACACAGAACAAAATGAATACATGGAGGAAAGAAAGATTTCGCTGGGTTTATACCTCTGTCCTCAAACTGGGAATAGCGAAAAAGTTGAGAGGGATGTCCAAGTCTGTTCAACACCTAAAAGAGAGGGACTGAAACAATGGTATTTGTCAGTGCAAGAGCCCAGCATAACAGCACTCTGCCCATATTGCACCTGCTGAAACCTAACAGCAGATATCGAGATGTCTCTCAAACAAGGGGAAACTGTCTTGCAGGGTAGACCTTAGACTCCAAATGACAGAGATCTGATTTACAGAAAACACAGAACCTGCATGTATTTCATGTATTTCCAGTCCTTTTTTTTTTTTTTTTGGGGGGGGGGGGTTT
>JANXJC010000088.1:692730-705837 GCA_027564655.1 Leptodon cayanensis
GGGGGGTGTGCTTGTTTTTCAGCTAATTTGAAGATTACAGTTTGCAGCTCAGCAGGGAGCTGCTTGGCAGAAGAAAATGAAGCGCAGACTGAAAACAGACAGACAGAGCCTCAGTGGTTTTTCTTTCAAGCACAGTCTGGAATGCATACACGGGTCAGCATTCTCAGAACATATATGATTTTTCTTTCCCTGCTCTGCCTATACAGGCTCTAACCCTGGTAAGGCAGAGAGGTTTTCCTTAGGGCATGAGAGACAAGCTTCAGGTTTCCTGCTGCTGACAGCAGTGTAACTGAGAATTAAGAGCTGACTTTGTCATATTTACCTCGAGGTATGCTCAGTGAAACAATTTTTAATGCAAGCAGGTGAAATTAAGATCTGATTAAGTCTGATTAAAAATATTTCCCCCCCACAATGGTCTATGTCTGGGGCAATAACTCTAAAGGCTCAAAAGGAAGGTAAGTACCAAATCCAATTACTTCTCAGAGGCACAGCTGTGCACTGGAGTGCAACTCATGCTTGTAAAATAGCCACTTTCTGTGTTAAAGATAAGCCTGAACTCAGAGAAATCTGTGGAAACGTAAGAACATTTAGTAGTTCTGTTTTCCTTACTGCATGATGTGGTGAAACCTTGTATCTCACAATATGCTCTTCTTTTATATTTCTTTCCACTTATACGTCCCTAAGCTCTAAACAGTCTTAGTATCTCCATTTTGCAGCTGGGGAAGCTTGGGGAATGAGCAGGAAAATGCTTTGCCCAGGCTAACCCATCAGACAGTGATGGAGAACACATTAGAAATCCAAACCATAAACATGTTACAGTCTTCGCACAGATGGAGAGAGGGATTTCTTATGTTTTCAGTTTTTCTGAACAGGAGCTATGGAAGAATAAAAGTACCCAACACCAAGCCACTATAGAGTTTCTTCCTTCTTTCTCTATTGCACATCTGAAATAAAACTCTCCTTGCTAGCCAGTAATGAGCTTTTCTACACTTCTTCACTGGCAAAGTAGAGACACTAATTTTCATTCCAATGGAAGCCAAAATTGCAGCCTGAAATATCACTACATACTGAATATGTGGGCTGAACGGCAGCACGGTAAGACAAAGTAGCATACACCTTCAGGTGACATTATTTTGCTATCCCAGCAGGGACTTTATCCAGGGCGAGCCTTCTCAGACTCCTTTGCAGAGGAAAGAAGTCCACCCTCTGCCTTTCTGGGCAGCCAGGGCTTCCTGGAGACATTTCGCTGGCATGCTCAAGAAAGCAGCACTACCCCTGAGCCAGGCTGGGTTCTGGAGGCTGGGGCCCAGAGCATCAGTCAGCAGAAATGGGTAAGTTCAATGGTGCTGAGAAAGTTTTAAAGGATTTTAGAATTGGGCCTGGAGAATGTGCAGAACTGTGCTCCCAGAGGAGGGAGAGCTCCCCGTGCCTCCAAAGTGGTGCTGTCAACAGCCTTGAAGTAACAACCATATGGCACTGAGTCCCAAATAGTTCGGACTAGGAGCTCAGCACAGGATCCCCTGGCCTCGCTGTCTCCCCACGAGCATCTCTGCTCCTTGCGCACATCTGCTCCTGCATCCATGTCCAGGCGGGAGCGCGGGTCCCTGCAGGTATCTCCTTCCTTCCCACGGTGGGGACCGCTGCACGGGGCCGGCACCAGCATCACCAGTGCAGGCCATAGCAGCTGAGCCACCGCAAGGAAGGGCGCAGAAGCCAAATAATGGCACACAAGTGCCAGGGTCTTTCTGTGTTTTCTCAGCTTTTGACAAGATTGGAGAGGTCTGGCTCCTTTTCAACGCTCTCTCAGCAGAATAATCTTCTGTTTCTGCTTCATAGCCCTTCTTGGTATTACCCGGCTGCTATTCTCCTCTTCCTCATTGCCCACCTTTTCTATCTACTGCAGATAGAAAGGAAAATGGCTGCTTTTGACTGTATTTTCTACTAGTCAAGGAAATATTTTCAAGCAGCAGCTGAATTTTATTTATTATTTCCTTCCAGTCGCCTCCTGAAAGCTCCAGTTTGCCTTTTAGTAACTTCCCTTTCTGTGGGCTGCCCTACAGAGGTCTGAAGGTCTGCTCAGGACTCACCCTGCCCACTGCAGCCTGGCCCAAGGGCTCTCAGCTCGGACAGGCCACACCAACCACTGAGGTACCTCCATCTCTGGGGTGGCCATTGCCACCCGCAGGAGGACAACGCGTTGGCAGTCAGGGCACGTGCAGCCTGCGATGCAGCTGACCCAAACCCCAGTGACAACGAGACCATACTCACATTTTGTTGGACTTGGACAACAAAAGAGGTGAGGGCTTGAGCAGCAGCAGATGACACGCAACAGGACTGACCAGATCCTTCCTGCTGAAAACATGTCACAGATCCGGCCCTCAGCGTGTTGTCCTTAGCCTAGGTCAGTCAGAATGGCACCCTTTCATGTCATCTGTAATGGGGACAAGTGGGTAATGCTGGCCTTCAGAGGAACACATGCATAACAGCAGTATTTTCATTTTGAGGGGTAAGAAAGTATCAAAATGTATAAAACAGAGCTTCTGTTTGGGAAAGAAAACACTATCGATAAGATAGAGGGAGAGAATTCACAAAGGCATTTTCCTCCCTCTGTATTCCCCAGCAGGTCTAACATCAGTACGCCTCAGCCCTCCCAAATGATTCATTTAACCTTCACCATTTAATCATAACAATAATATTTGTCCTCTTCTCACAGCACCTGATGATTGCTGTATTTATTACACTAGAGCTGTACATCCTCTGAAAGGAAACACTCAGACGCTAGTCAACCACAAGGCATATATTTTCTCCCTGGGTGCTAGCCAAGTGTTTGGAAATAACCTTTGTAATATACAGTAACCACTAGACTGTAATAGCTTTTGTTCATCCGCCAAGGAAGGTTATAAAGTTTTGCAGGGATTCGTTCTGAGCAGACTTCCCCCCCCGGTTTTAAAGGACATTTCCAAAGTCCTTTTTTGCTGATTCTTCCCTCCCTGGCGATCCTCCGAGCACCACCAGGTTCTCGGGGCTCAGCTGTGTGCGAGAACTGCAGCTGGCAGGGGTCCGTCCTCAGCGACTCCTGCGGGTCGCTCCTCAGACGCACCCCGGTGACGGTGGTCCAGCTGCTTGTGAGGCGGACCAGACCCCCACCGTCTCCCAGCCCAGGGAGCATGTCACTTGGGTCCTGGTAGTCAAGAAACTGGAAGTGTCTTTGGGGCCCTGACTCCACTGGATTAGGTTCAGCATCTAACCCTGGAGTGGGGTCAGGACCCCCATGCCTATACTGACCACGCTGCCAGAGCCGGGCTGGTTTGCTTCGGGCACAGCCTGCGGACGCGAGCCTGCCGTCAGCCAAACCCCAACCCAGCGGTCCCAAAGCAGCTGCCATGGTCCCCCGTCCTGCTCAGGCCCCCCTTTCCACCACACCGCCTGCTCTGAAATTAACAGCCATTAGGCAACACCGTACTTTTGAAAAATCTGTTTGGCAAGTCTCTGCATACTGAAAGCCTTGAAAATACTGTAAGACCTGACTGCAAGAAAAGTGTCTTATCGTAGACAAGAGTAAGAGCTGAAGCCAGACCCTGTACCTGTCCAGCACCTCCCCAGCAGATCCGCAGGCTCCCGTGAGGAGCCCGGGCACTTCGTGCCACTCTGGATCAACACCCCAGAGCAGCTGCTCAGTCGTTCCCACCCAGGGGATGCGGAGGCTCCACTTTTCACATTCACAAAGTCCTCCCAAAACAGCACAACCAACCTGCGAGGCTGCTCAGACCGTTTGGCCGCGGCAAGACCTCTTCTCTAAGGGGCAGCAATAGGTGACGGGAGATGGCAACCAGCTGAAGCTGATGTCTGACACATCGCCCTCTGCAATTTCTGCGAACAGTAACCTCTCCAAAGATGACATGTTCCTAATAGAAATGTGGGCAAGGGGGTGTCTCAGAGGACCAGACCATGAAGCTGCAAGCAGCTGTGCCAGCAGAGGCCGTGCACTTGCTAACGATGCTCAGGGCCTTGCTCCCCGCGACCGCCCTGGCCTGGGGGGGCTGCACGGGAGACCCCAGGTCCTCAGGCTGCCACCATGCCAGGCAACACATGGCCACGGCAGATGCCCCACCAACACGGTGCGGCCGCAGTGCAGCTCGAGCACCAGAACGGGGACAGGACAGCGTCAGCATCGGCCCCACTCCGGGGGCTGCGGTGGTCCCCAGCTGCTTCTCTGCACAGGGCCCTCTGAAACACCCTGTTCAGTGTCAGCCGCCCACCCTGTTGTGACCCTGCACGAAATACGGATGTCCAGGGAACGTACGTACACACACACATGCCTGAAAACAGTCCAGATAGTGCTGCTGCAGCTCCTGGAAACCGGAGAATGATTTAGCAGTACAAAACCAGGTAAATTCTCTTTTTCTGTGTGACTTTGATGTACAGCACAGAATCGAGCCCTAACACACAGCAGAAAGTATCATAAATAGGCACCTATGAACAAAGCATCATTCATATGATGGACAAAATTACAAGCTCTCAAATTCATCTGACATCAGCATCGATTTCAGGACCTTTGCACCCTTGAAATCCTAACTTTACAATCATACCCGTCTAGCTACTGCACTCCCAGCAGGCAGCCTGTGGTTATAGAAGCTTCCAGTGAATCCCCACACTGTCTGTGCCTGACACACAATTTGTGCCGATTCCTTCCTAAAGTTAGGATGCAGCACACCTTGTCATTACTGCCATTTACAAATTACCTATTCCGAAACATCACCCTTCCATGAAAGCCAGGGCAGGATTTTTATTACACGCTTTTTATTGCAAATTATGCCCTCATTAAAATTCATAAAGGATAAATTTAAAGGAGAAAGGCTCTACTTCTTCATTCATCTAAGTCACAGATTACAGCCTATTTGTCAGATTCTTCCTTTCTTAGCTCCCCAGTAGGTTGTAATTGCACAGAGATCCATGAAGGAGGATTTAAAGGCTTGTGACAGGATAGCATGTAGTGGACAGTAACTCCTCCTGTTATGTTACAAAATAAGATCACATTTTCAGTTCACGAAGATGAATTGTACATATTACGTGCTGAATTTAGAAAAAAGTGTCCCCACACCAGCACGGGTCATGGACAACTAGTACCCATTCTGCTAATGTAGTCGCCCCCAATAATACAAATACTGAGCCAAATACTTGCCCCGTTAAAGTCAATGGAACTTTATTGACTTGCTCTCAACAACACCCATTTGTATTAGTTCACGATCCAAACTATTAATATTAATTTTCTTCTACCCTGCATACAACTGTGTGCCTCACAGACTGAGCTGGCTGCACAGCTTAGGAGGCTGTAATCATCAGCTGCTCAGTACCACCCAGAAAGGAACCTATCCTCGCTGACACTTTAGCATGGTCCTGCTCCAAGTCTCTGTGCTGAGAGACCCCAAACCTCACAGCAAGATGAAGTACCTGAGCATAAAACCATTCCTTGTCCATATTAATGCCAGCAAGCATCGCACCTCATTACCAGTGCTGTACTTCCACCGTGCTCCCACCACCAGGTACCACGTCCCAGGCTGTGGAGGCACTCATCTCCAGCTGAGGTTGCAACAGTCTTATGTAGCTAGAGAGAAAAAAGAAAAAGAAAAGCAAACAAACTCCCGTAACACAGACATAGCACCTTGTCCCCAGGGACATCAGTACAATGGGATCCCTCTCTGCACAGTCCAGATGACTGAAATCTCTGCAACAATATTTGGCCAAAGATGGAAAGCTTAGTGTGGTATTAGCAAGGTTATAGTCGGATGCTTTAACTACGGTATTAAACATACAATAGACTAAAATGAGTCAAGCTTAAAAATCTGCGTGTCTCCAAATTTCTTTTTCTGTTACTCATCTGCAATGCCCTGTATGTTGCACCTTGGCAGACTTGAAAAGAATCATCTAATACCTTCCATACAGGAGAAAAGTTTAACTACAAAGTTTTTGCTTCAAGTAATTTCAAAGGAGAAACTCTTAAAAGTTGTTTTCATTTTCTCCTAACTGTATTCAAACAGTACCATCTGTTTATCTAATACAGTCTTTTGAATGCACGCTCCATTATAGTGATAGATGTAATAGATTCATTAGGTCATTAATCACTGATGAATTGCCTTAAAAATAAATATTAATCTTTGTTTGGAAATTTTATTTTTCTGTTCTGATAGCAGTTTAAAAATCTGCCTAGATATTAATGTTCCAAATAATGTATGGTTTGCTTAAGTGAAAAAGTAATCCATTAGATTCAAAAAGACAGTCTGATAAAATGTTTTCATTGTAAGGTGTATGTATATGTAATGATTTAAACATTTAATTAAATATTTCTCTGCCAGTCCAAGAGATACCTTCTTTCTAGATACTTAGGACAGTTTAATGGCTAAAACCTAGAGTTTATTGAGCTATAACCGAGAAAATTAGTACCATTTTCTTGTAAGACCAACTCCCATCTGGTTACCCTGACCTTTGTGTCTCTTCTGCTGCCATCCCAACTTACTGGAAACCAGCAACTTCACTGACTTCAGCAAGGCCTTACCATGGCTGAACATCTGCTCCCACAGATAAACACAAGCATCAAAGCTGGGAACCCACAGGACAGAGTGCCCTCTGTATGGGCGCTTGTGTTTAAAACAAGACAAATAAAATCCTTCTTCATCAACTGGACTGCAACTTACTGCACAGTACCAGGTCAGGAAAGCAGGAGCTCTGAATCGCGAGACCTTGGCTCAGTGGTCGGATGCATGCAGCTGCACACAGAAGCCTTCAGAATTTTTTTATCTTTTTATATCATTTGCAAGGGATTTTGTTAAGTTTTGTATCTCCCCAGTAAGCTTGGCATTGAAGGCAATTCCCACATAAATAGGCTGACAGGCAGTTTATGAGCTATTTACAATACACTGCACCTTCCTTGTGTACACAAATAAATACAAGTTCACTCTTTAAAAAGACTTCTTTTTCTTCAACAAAACCCAATTACAATATTAAGCCATAAATCTAGGTCTTGTCTCATTGTTTATTTATGGTAATTTTCATAAACAAATGGTTCCTGTCTTTTCTAAATTGATAGCACAAAATGAGCAAGTTTATCAAAGTCAACCCAAACTATGTATAAAGTAATCGTGGTTTTGTAAATCCAACTTGGGTATGTAATTATCACAAATAATATTTCCTGCATTACTCACTTGAGCAGAAAGGCATTTCAGTGAAATTTTGGCTCGTAACTGATTGTTTTGAAAAACCATCGTTTCAATTCACAAGGATATATGCAAGTTTATATGTTTTATTTATATACACACACTTCTACCTGCCCCTTCACGTATGTGCCTACCACAGTGTATCATTGTCAAGCCTGGAAATTTAAACCCCATGGCTCTTTATTCTGTCCCAAAGAAATCCTATAGGTTGAAAGGGTTAACTTCTTACAACTTTTTTTGCTTCTGTTTTGCTAATTCAGTAATAAACTGTGATTCTTATAAATAATAAGATAACTTTGGGTTTGAACATATATATCAGCAGATTTCAGCATCAGCTGAAAATCTGTTTTCCAGTCATCATTCCTCTTGAGGAAAACCTTGCACTTGTGCACACTCTGTGAGCAAGTCTTGGGAAGATATGTTAGCAAGGGAAAATGTATTGGTTAATTCTTCATTCTGTGGAAATAGTCTCTCATTCCAGGGCTCTAGTAAATGCTCTTAAGTACCTTGGTACACTATTCTACTGTCATCATTATTATTCTCCTCCTAATCCAATTCTCTCTGAAGTCAATGAGATGCCACAATAGCAGCCCTGGTGGTTGAAGTTCTTTGTTATGCAGAGAAACTTCTGCACAAGTGCAAAGACTGTAAGCTTCTCATAAGCATCCAGCTACATTTCTTCATCCCTAGCACAAAGCACCTGCCCTCAGAAGATGAGAAGACAGCAAATATTCCTTCTTTCTCTGGCAGTGATATGCTGCAGCTCCATTGCATGCTGCATTTTAAAACATGGGACTCTCTCCATTGTCAAAAAACTCTAAGACTGATAGCACATTTAAGACTATTAAGATTGGTTGCAATCAAATTGATAAACTGTAAAGGAGCAACTCAAGCATTATTGCAGGATAACGATGAAAGACCCACCCAAATCGGATCACACTGTACAAGCCATAAGACACAGCTACCAGCTCAAAGAGCTACCAGCCAGCACAGGCCTTGCTGAGGAAGGAAACAGAACCTCCAAGACCTACATGAAAAAATGCATCAGGTGGAGAAGTGCAGCCAGAAATAGCCATTCTCTTCTTTGAGACAGAGCCCAATACACAAGCCACCAGCCCATACTCCCTTATCCTTCCTGCCTTTTGCATTCCTCTGAGCTCTTCAGTCCCATTTCCTTTTGTAGTGATGACTTCAGATTTGAAAACCAGTTTATCATCAAAGTAAATTGATCATGCATTTTCACAGAGCATGCTTTCAATACAATGATAACCTGTACTGGTGAGTTACAGGCAGTTTTAGAAGGGAAAGGTTCCCTTAATTGTGAGTAGAATAGATTTGTGTATTGCAATGAGGAAGCACAACATTTTATTATTGGCATCTAATAGCATAACAGATTATTTCCCTAGACATACATCTGATCTGTACTTATTAGTGCAAATCTGTTATGGTGCATAATGTAGTTATTAATACAGACCAAGCTCTGTTCATTCTCACGGCTATCAGTTTCAAATTCATGATGTGCTTTTCTGTTTAAAACATTACTCTGAAGCTACAATCACCAAATATTAATCAGCCAGCCTCTTCCAGAGCTCCATATCCCTTCTCCCCAGAAAGCCTGCTTTTTGCAAGTGGTTAGACAGCTTTAAGTGACAACCCTTTGGAGCTAACAAACAATGAATTAGGGTCTTTGTGCATCACTAACACCTCAGAAGTAAAATGACTCTTACTTATTTATTTGGCCCCACCAGTGTTTTGAAGGTCAGAGTATTCCTTCTCAAGCTGCTAGGTATTTCACACTTCAGTGGAAATAAAACTAGTCTGCAAGCACCTTAAGAACAGTATGCAAATTCCCTCCCCCTTCCCATTAAATAAATGGGAGTGACCCATCATTCCTACTGAAAGGTAGATGGAGAATTCAAAGCTTTTGCATCCTGTCTAGGAAATCTTCGTTCTGTCAAATCAACTGAAAAAATGTGTAGGAGCCCAAGAATTGCTCCTCAATGCCCATTTTTAGCAACTTGGAGTTCAGGGATTTCGACGGCTCTTACCCTTCCAGGTAAGAGAAAGAGCAAGCACATCTCTGACATACCCAGGCACAGCAACATAAAGGTTTCTCTGTAAATCAAGGGCAGCTTCTTGAAGACATGCACCTCCTGCATTGATAGGGCAGGGCAGGTGACTCCCCGGCACGTCCTCCCCCAGGCGAGCCGCCCTCCCCACACACGCAGCAGGAGGGGCAATGCCTCTGCTCCCGCCAGAGCAGGCTTTGTCGCAGAAAACACTGTAGTCATCATAGCTTCAACATGCTAAATATTTGACCAATTTGCAGATTTTCATTAGCATATGTGACTCACTATTGATTTCTTTGTTATTTTTAGACAGCTGCAGCACACTTGCTATGCCCTTTCCAAGACCTCCTGTCTTCTGCACACAGCAACGGCTTGTCTTTGCAGCATTCGCAAGATGGTGAAAGACAACAGGTGTGCTAGCCGGAAAGAGGGAGGTCGTAGCATCTCTCAGCCATTTCACCTGAAATGGTGGGGCTAAATTCCTGGCTTGGCTTCTTGCTGGAGGTTCTCCTCTCTGCAGGAAGGTGACTTCAGACAGGCTCTATGTTCTCCCTCTGCAGCACCTCCAGCCCGTTCCCAGCTCCCTGCGCCTAGGTACTTTGTGGGGCAATGATTTTTCCTCCCACCCGTCTTCCAAACCTTACCTGGATTCCCAATGTGTTCTGAGCACTTCGAGCTCTTTGTCATCCTCCCCCTCACAAGCCAGGAAAGCGGCTCACTCCCACCTTTCCTCCCCTCTCTTTCTGAAGTTGTCGCAGAACTGCAAAGCACTGGGTGAAACCCACTCGCCCCATACCCCATACCCCCTCCCAGCCGCCAAACAGACGAAGAAGCGGCTGGCAAAGCCCAGCACCCAGACGGGTCCTCCAGGGAGCCCCAGCCAGGGTCCCGCAGCAACCAGCTGCTTCTTCAAGGCAGCCTCAGGCAGCGCCTTGTTGCTTCCAGCTGGGATAACTGCACCTCTCCACATGGCACCGCCCTCCCGGGGGAAAGGATGGCTCCTGGAACACGGCGGCAGCTCTGGGGCTGAGGGTGTTCGCATCTGGAAGACGCTCAGGAGATGCTTAATTGCCGGCACAGCTTCCGCGCCGGCCTAACCGGCTGCTTCCCTGCTGGGACTCTAAGCTGCAACGGTGCCTCAAGCCTTCCGCACACTGCGTCCCTGCAGCGCCGATCGGCTCCCAAGTCTGTCTTTGCATACAGTGATCAAGCCGTAAAGCTTTATAATTACACCCTGGTATTTTGCAAGTTGTGCACCTCAAGAGAGAAACTAAAATGCAATGAATGACAACTAAAATACACTGTTTGCATCATATTAACTCCCATGGTGGGCAGAAATTTGCTGGGGGGGGTGTCTTAAATGCATGTCGACAGAATATTTTTTCTAAATGTGTTTCCATATTAAGTACTGATTTCCCCTTTGGTAATAAATTAGTGCTTTGTAATACAATGGCGTGGCTCCAGAAGTGGTTGCGGTGTCACTTAAACTCATCTGTCCTACTGGAGGCAAGTCCCACACTGTCTAAATTAAGTTTGCTAATCCTTAAAACAAAGTTGCCTTCAGAGTTTTTTAAAATGTCCTGGACTAACTGTCCCAGAGACCTTGATTTACAGTAGTCTAAGACAACACAGATTTTTTGCCATCAGTGGAGCCAAGTCGAGTGATGCCAATGGCTCTGTCCTGCAGTCTCTCATCCAGCTACAGAGCTGTATGCAGCCTCCTGGTTTGTTTAGTGAGAGCAAACATGTGCCCGCACCCTGGGAGAGGAGGGTGATTTCTCATGCGTGGTGTTGTTGAGGATATGGCACACACTGGTGCCCTCTCTCACAAGAGCTAACCAGAATTAGCTTCAGCTGGTGCAGTACAGCCAGCTGTCCCTCAGGACCTGCCCTGAGAACCTCAGCTTGCAGAAGGCACCAATGTGTCATTAACTTGTAGGAGGATTCACATGGGTGGAAACGAGACTCAGATCTAGGAAGGTGACGTCCTTTGCTACTGGTGTGCATCTAGACCACCGAGCCCCCTAAGCACAGGGCCAGCCAGGAAGCCAGACACAAATCATTAAAAAACGTGAAACTGATGCACAAGATCCTTGTTTGAAGGTCCTCATTCAGAAATGGCCATAAATTGCCATACCTTAACCCTCCACAGCAGCTGAAAGCTAATTTATCTTTGAGTGAAAACATCTGCAGGAGAGCAATTGTGTTTCAAAGCACATATAGTGACCTCACATGTTCAGCTGGATATGCCTCAACTTTTCCGAGAGCTGATGTAGAAGAGATCAGCTGCAATGCAGGGGTCAGGTCTGCAACACGAGCCACTCGAACTGTCGGTGCAGAGCTGTGGTACAGAAGACGGAGGTGGGCTGTGAGGGACAGCCTCGCCACCGAGGCCAAGACTTTGCTGAGCTGAGATCCTCCTTGTAGCCAAAAACATCTCTGCCTCCTACACTCTTTCATTCAGTTATCCAAAGATATTATTTACCTACCAGCTTATTTCTGCAGAATTTGAGACAGAAACCGGTCTCAAATAGGGCCCATGAGCTGTCTGCCTGCGCTGCAGCCCACGACATCTGGCCCTGGTGGTGGCCCTCCTGCAGAGATGGAGTAAATCCCCGTGTGCCTCCCTGAGTCATGGCTTCACTTGTAGCGGATGCTAAATCTCTAATCCCTGCTTCCTGCTAGGCCAGGGAAAGAAGAAAAAAACAAACACCACAAAAACCTCCACATAGAAACAGTACTTTCCCCAGAAGAAGCAGCTAATAAAGGCCATAAAGGTACATTGAGGTTTTACTGGGTTATGCTTCAATCTTTATTACAAAGTTTATCAATTATTGAATAACATTTATTTGAATAATTCAGCAATCTTCTTTTATTTAAACAGGCATTTGGTAGCAGGGAAGCTGGAACAAACCATTTCAATCCACAGCTCTACAATCTAAATAGATAGGCTTAGCAGAAATAAAAGTCTCATTTCACAGTTAAAATTCATTTGCTGGACTCATTTCATCTTCTAAATTTGTTGCCACTCCTCAGGAATGGCATGGAATAGAATCGAAAAGCACCCTTCGGTGCCTGGTGCTTTTGGGGGTGCGACACCGTCCCCAGCGTGCTGCAGCCCCCGCGAAGGCTCAGCAGACAGCGATGGCAGAAGCAGCCGACGGGCACCCAGGCACCCTGCCAGCGCTGCAGGGAGGGCAGCGACTTCTGCCTGGCTCGGTAAGGTCTGGACTCACCCCTGCCGCCTGCGAGGCAGAGGCTTGAGGAGGAGGTGCTCATCATTGGAGCCAGAGTCTGAACCTGCAAACCAGTTCTGTTCTCACTTAGAAAGAGGTGTAGTGCTGTCGAATTGAGTCGGCACATACAGTTGTGCTTTTCAGCCTGAAAGGCAAACATTTCGATGGCTGCATCTTTGATCTTGCAGACTCTTGATCCTCTGCATTAAGCACAGAACTCAGCCCACTCACACATGTAGGATGACTCACACACTGAAATTTAAAAACTGAGCATAAACCATTGTAGGATTGGGACCAAAAGCATTCTGTCTTCCCAGTCAATATTTAAACTTCAGCAAATGAGTTTCATCAGGAAACTTGCTAACAGAACTCCCCTTTGAAAAGCCAGTGTGCATCTCCCACAACTTGCTCAAAGCGCTGCAGCAGGCGTGGGGTTTCTCAGGTGGCAGGGCTCTACTGTGCGGTGGGTTTTTTTGAGTGTCACCCTCAGGATAACACTGCAACATTGCGGGGGCCCTAGGGCAGTCCCCGAGGTGATCTCTGTCCCCCTACCCTCATCCCCATACCCTCAAGGCATTCCCCGTCCCCCTG
>JANXJC010000088.1:718890-748434 GCA_027564655.1 Leptodon cayanensis
GGCGCCAGAGCAGAGATTCCCCTGCAGCCCGTGGGGAAGACCCTGGTGAGGCAGGCTGTCCCCCTGCAGTCCGTGGAGGTCCACGGGGGAGCAGATCTCCACTTGCAGCCCGGGGAGGGCCCCACGCCGGAGCAGGGTACGAGTGAGGAGTCCTGCCCCTGAGGAGGAAGGAGCGGCAGAGCCAAGGTGTGATGAACTGACCCCAACCCCCATTCCCTGTCCGCCTGCGCCGCTGCAGGGGGAGGTGGAGAATTCGGGAGTGAAGCTGTGCCTGGAAAGGAGGAAGGGGTGGGGGGAAGGTGTTCTAAGATTTGTTTTTATTTCTCGTTATCCTACTCTGATTTGATTGGTAACAAATGAAACTAACTTCCCCAAGTCGAGTCTGTTTTGCCAATGATGGTAATTGGTGAGTGATCTTTCCCTGTCCTTATCTCAACCCATGAGCCTTTCATTACATTTTCTCTCCCCCGTCCAGCTGTGGGGGGGAGTCATAGAGCGGCTGGGTGGGTGCCTGGTGTCCAGCCAGGATCAGCCCACCGCACTTGTCCCCTGGAACGTACCTTTTTCCATGGGATTCTTACTAGCAGCCTAAAGGTGAGGGATGCTCCCACCACTTCAAGTAAACAAGTCACTATGAACGCAATCGGGACTGAGTCACAAGTGACTCAAAAACTCCTAAGCCCTGCTGATGATCAGCATGTGCATCCAGTTCAAACACTGCTTGAGAGAATTGAGGGCTGCTCGAGAGAATGAGTTTTCAGCTGCCGATCCTAAATCATTTATCATTTTCTTTCCCGCATCGCTTCATGCCAAGTGCTTCAAAACACCAAGATTATTGGACAGTGCAAAAGAAGATCTTCTGCATGGTCACACCAGGAGTGTGATTCCTGAGGAGTGTGTTTAGGGACAGGGTGAGCCTGAGCACAAGCAGAACTCCCACCTGCAATTTGGGGTGAGGGAGGCATGTTTGCTTCTCAGGAGGCTTGTTGGCAAAGGACAGAGCTCCATGGCTTGCAGAGGACTAAGGCCCCCAGCTTAAAACCGCTGGCTCCAAAGAAACCACCCGTGGAAGACATGCACTTGGCGGCTCCCCGCGGCACAGCGCCCTGAGACGGCTCTCTTCCCCGTCCTCCCCAGGACCCTCCAAACCGAGTGACAAAGCTCCTGGAGAAGCAGCTGCATGAGAAAGCTCACCGAGGACCGGCCCCGCGACGGCGAGGTCTCTGCTCCCAGCCTACCGATGATCCTGGGCCAAAGCACTCACACACCAAACAACTGTGCTGCACGGGCTAATTTGCACTTTAACTAGCTTACTGTTGAAGAGATTCTTGCATTAGTTAATCCAGAGGCCATCTGCTGAGGATAATGCATTTGTTACTAAGAATCTACCTATCTGTGTTGTACTAGGCATGCACATGGTGAATCTCAATCATTTTAACTTAGTCACTCTATTATACATACCATGAAATTTAACAAGGTATGTCCTATATGGGGCTGTAACGTTGCAGCTGTGTGGACTAATTAGATAACACTCATTATTGTTCATTCAATTTGCGTTTGCAGATGCAGGGAGCTGAGTGCTGACTGCTCTCGAGGCTCTGATTGATTGCTCCCACTTTGCATTCATTAGGAAGGTGGCCTCAGCACAGTAGTTTTACAACATGTGTTTGCTACCACTTAACTGGATGTGCCAGTCAAATGCCTTGAACTGTGTCTCTTGATTAACAATATTTTGCAAATATGGCGCAGTCTATTTTAGCAGCATGACAGGCAGATCGCGGAGCCGGCGTGCCGGGCAAGCGCCGCTCCCTGCAAAACCTTCCCCTTCCTGCATGCCGAGTGGGAAGAAATACAGCTGTGACAGTAAGGGCTGATGACAGCTCGCCAATACATCAGGTTCACAGGTGGCAGTGTCCATTGCTCATCTCCTCCAGTCAGACGTGACTTACAGAAATAAATGGGCCTGTCAGAGGGTTTGACTTTGTCAGACGAATACCAAGCCCATAAAACTAGGGCAAATACAGTTCCCATTGACCTCTGCATTTTTTCCCTAAATGTCCCTTTGCAGCTACAGACTGGGGTTTACTCTGTCTCATCTCACCTCCCTCCCTGCGTCGCCCTGCCCAGCACCAGGCAGCTGCCCCGGGTGGATCTGTGGGTCCAGAGGCTCCCGCTCTCACCCAGATTTCTGTAACAGCAAACCACAGCCCAGCAGCGCCCGGTGGTCCCAGCCCGGGGACCCTGAGCCCCTCTGGCCCCAGGGTCTCCCACCCTCCTGCCCTCCCCAGCTCGGCCCTTTGCCACCAGTCACACAGAGGGACGGCAGGGCTGTGCTGCGGGGAGAGGCATGGTGTGAGTACGCCCAGGAGCTCCAGCCCTTCCCAAATGAGGCTTTTCTTCAGGTCGTGCTTTAAATCAGCCAGGCAATCAAAACCTGTTAGAGAATCGTATGTGTTCCCATAGGGCTGAAATTGAAATGATGCCCGTCTGTAAATTATTCAAGATTAGATTATAATTTGGCAAAGCCCCTGGTCAAAATAATAAAGCAGCAGCATCACAGAAGGCAACTGATATTCATGAAGAATAAGTATTGTCAGACTAACTCTATGGCCGGGTTGGAAAGCAGAACAAGCAGCCAGGCTGGAGCCTCTCTGAACACTGACTGCAGCCAAAGCAGTCACCCCCAGTCCCGCAGCGGTGCTGGGGGCCGCACCAGCCCGCGCTCCAGCGCAGGCACTGCGCGCTACGAGCAGCGAGGATGCCAGCGTGCACCCCCCCGGCTCTCCTGGGAGGCTGCGGCAGAGGTGCTCGGGGGCTCCCCGGCTCAGGGTATCGTGGACGCCAGGCACCGACTGAAGGTCTCACAGCTCTGCGTGTCAACCAGCCCCACGGCACCGGGGGGAATGCCAAAACAGCCTCAGCTCCATCTGTTATTAGCTCTTAAAAACGTTTACTCCAGCTTCACTGATAGTAATTTCAGGGGTAAAAGGAGCTGGTTCAGAAGTGTTTCCTGCAGCCTGGGGGATGTGGGTACCTGGATATCTCCAGGGCGATTCATCAACTCCTTATGCTCAGCCCCGCTCTGGGGATCACCAGCACTGGGCATTAGGACCGTCACAGCTCTCTCCCATTTGTCAGGCGAGCGACCTGCGCCGATGGCAGAGCATTTTACAGTGATTAATTTAGTGCCCTGCTAGAGACGTGGGCTGGGATCCACCCATCCTGCTTTCACCACCCCCAGCGAAGGTCCCTGCCCCTGCTCCCTCGGCAGCAGAAGCCAGCGGTGACCAGCACCCCCAGGCCACCCGGGCACAGTCCTGCCCGCGGGGACGCTGCCCCTGGTGCTTTCTGCACCAGGAGGACTCACAGTCTCAGCAGATCCAGCTGACGTTGCTGGTGGACACAAATCGTGCTCAGGAGACACGGGGACAGAGGCTGGCTGCTGAAGCTGTGAAGAAACCTGTCGCATTAACACCTTTCCACGTGCTCCCTGTAAACTGAGGGATTTATTTCATGGTGTGTTGGCTGCAATGGCAAAGCCAGGTGAAAGAGCTCCCACCTTCCAACCACGTCCCCCTCCCTACACGCGCTCTGTCGCGGGGCGCGCTAAATGGGGGAACAGAGGCCACACCGCACACAGCCCTCCCCAAAGTGCTGGGCTTGGCAGCTGCCAACAAGCATCGCCCATCACCGCCTGCAAACTCAGGAGCAACCCTTACTGCGTGGCAGCTCTTCCAACCGGGAAGCCCAGGCACAAGCAGAATGCAAAAGGCTCAGAAAGTTCCTTCCTCAAAGCATTGCCGTCTCGGAAATAAGGGCAAAGTCAGAGCAAGGCGAGAGGGTGCTGTTCGCTCAGAGCAAGTCTCAAGGCTGGAACACGGATCCCACCACTGCCCACACCACGTGAGCGTCACAGTACACTTACGTCTGCAGACCAACGCCGCTGCCAGCTCTAAAATTTAATCCTTCTTTCAAATCAAGTATTAACTCTCTGCTTAGTCAGTCAGTCTCCTCAGCCCCCGGGGGCCTCATGTTTTTTTTTCCACAACACTGTAAAACGAAACCCAGGAAATAGCTTTTCCTCGCAATGACGAAGTCTCCACCTAACAGGAGAGCCGTGCGTCCTGCTCGGCACCGTCTGTCACTGCAACGGCCGATTGCGAGCCAAGCTGACAAAGCAGCTGCAAGCCGCAGTCTGACGGACACCGAGCTTGGCCAGAGCAACGAGGGAGAAGAGAGGACCCTTGCTGGTGGCCTGATGGGGCAGTCGGGAAGCTTCAGCCCTCTGAAACGAATTGGGAGCTTGCCAACAGAGGTGGATGGGCTAGGGACCAGAGTCATACCTCCTGGGCTAAGCAGCAAGGCTTTCATTTCGGGGCCGTTTCTGGGAGAAAGGCATATTAAGAATAAAGAAATCTGCCTGGACATCCTCCACTGCAGTCAGCACAAGGGTCCCGAGAAGAGCCTCTGGGTCCCCGCTCTGCGCTGGAGCTCCCAGCTCTGCAGAAGAGCACTGGGGGGAGGCGTCGGGGGCTGGATACCCCGACCCACCAGCACCCCCGGCTGGGGATGCACGCGCTGCCCTGGAGAAGGACTGGCTGTCAGCAGGAGCAGGACGCTTGGTTTGCAGGGGAACCTCTCTGTTGGCACATCCCCCCTGACGTTTTACAGCCTGCTTCCCAGTCAGGGTGAGTGCACTGTAATGGCAAGATGATGCCATTCAGAGCCGAACTGGTTTCAGGGGATTTTTTTCATTAAACTCAGTGTTGCTAGGCTGCTAACACAAGGCAGCTCTACTGCCATCGTGTTAGGCAGATGAACTGTCACTTCAGCTCATTTCAGTGTGAAACACTGTCACTTTTTTCCTTTTTGCATATGCAGTACTCACTGGATAGTTCAGTTCTATGCACAACATATTTATTCAACAGTAATCGTTTCATTTCTGCAAAGGAAATATGTTCCACTATTCCTGCAGCTGACAGGCTCTGGCATAAGTCGGAAGCCGAGGCTCCAAAAGGAGGGAGAATATGTTTATGGGATGAACCACAGCTGTTTGCAGTATTCCTCTGCCCTAGCAATTATTTTAATAGGAAGAATTCCTGGAGGGTTATTTGGCTTCTGCACGGCATGTGCTGTGTTCACAGTCCCTAGTTAGGGTATCAGGCGAGTGAACCTCTGAAGACATTTCTGTTCTTGCAAAGCATTTTTTAAAAAGAAAGAGGGTTCAATTCTGCAGCCTGCTCACACACCAGAAAATACTTGCTCCCCTGGGTAGCACAAGAAATGGTAGAAAAACTGGTACATTTACATAATCTTCATTATTGTAACATTGTTTATTGGCATTGCTGGACTGCCCCAGACCTCCCCCTGAGGTACAAGGAGAGATTGCTACCCCACTTAAAGATGCAACACAAGGTAAGACTTTCCCACAGAAAAGGTGAATTATCTGGCTCCATACATTTTTGCCTGAGGGAAAAAAGGTAGGACCTCTTGAACTTGTTCACATTGCACTGTGATTTCTGTGTGTGCCTTTTTTGCACTAAGTTGTAGAGCCATTTCTGGAGACTCAGGTCAGGCTTGCTGCAGTGGGGCGTCAGGGGTTGTTTGCTCCATTGCTGTATTTCAATGATAAACTGGAGTCCATTTAAAATTCAGCAGCGTCTTGTGAATGCGTTGCTGCTTTGCCTCAGAAGTAATCACTGTCAGGACAGTCCTCAAACAGCACTGCTCACTAAATAAAAAAACCAAATGCCTCGCTGAAGGGGAAAGCTCCCCAGGGACTAGCAATATTTTAGCCTGCTTGTCATCCAAGGGTTTCAAAGTACTTCAGAAGCATTAATTAAGTCTCATGACACCCCTGTAAGATGGAGGTTTAATGTTTACTTAGCAGTGGGTAGCACCGGGGTCTGCAGGCTTGCGGAGTCGCCAGGACTGTGGAGGTTTGGATCAGGCGTTGTGGATCTCAGAGCATCAACTGGCGCCAGCACAAGAGAGAAGAAAGTTCCTAAGCCCCCGTCAGCCGCCCGCCGCCAACCAGGCACCGCGGCCCTTGCCGTAACCCAAGCAGACAGGTGAGGCTGGTGCTGGTGGCGTTGCAGGGGCAGGATTTGCTCCCCAGATCGGGAGATGCTCTGCTGCCGCAGCTCCGCACGCCGTCCCTCCGCCAGCGCCGAGGCAGAGCAGATCCAGCAAACGCGCTGGCTCTGGCTGGCTTCCCTGCTGCTCGGCCAAGTCTGCGAGCTGCAGTATTCCCAAGCCCGCACTGTTTTGATTAGTACTGGCAAATGTCCGTGTCCTTCAGTGAAAGCATCTTGAGCAGCCATTGTCATTCGTTTCAGGTGGCTTAATGAGAAAATGAGTAAATCTCTGCCTGGATTTTTACTTTCAAATCAGCTTTCCAAAACATTAATTATTTGAATTTCTTATAGCTTTAAAATGTTACACTCTCTTTTTTCTATCTAGAAATGCACATGCTTTTTGTGCACAGGAAAGCTCTAGCAGTTCATCCCACCAACAGGGCTTTATTCACAAACTTGTGAGTGTGTAAGGCTGAATATTCATTTGGAGGGATTCGTTTAATAGACCCGGTTACCAATGAAATCAAAGAGCAGCTGGATGGCATTCACACAATGCAGCTTTTGGCATGACTCACGCCACTGCAGAAATGAACCCTGGGATGACGCCCCCGTCGAACAGCCTGTTCAGAAGCTGCGCTAGGGAGGGAGGGATGGATGGAAATCACCTTCCTCAAAGGATCAGCCTCCTGATCAGCTCCAGCTCAGGGCTGCCAGTGGTAAACCATTAGTCTAATCCAGCAGCTGCCGGATGCCCCCTGTGAAGTTTATTACTGTTGACATTTCAGTTAATAATGGTCTGTTTTGAAGAGACTGTCTCCATCATTTCTACTAATTAATATGCTTGCGAAGTCCATGCTATGCACAGAAATCAAATGACTCTTCTTATCCAAAAATTGCCCCTCCACCCGCCAGTAACATAGCCGAGAAAGACAGGCACGATTTCTTTGGCCACAGACCTTGCTAGGCAATCCCCAGGTTTAACCACCAGCAGGGTGTTCTGCAGAGAGGACCCTCTGCTTTTCCACTTAGCACAGAATCTCTTTTGTAAAAGTCTAGTTCATTTGCACTATGTGGAGAAAATCATCTACGCTCACCCCTCAGAGACTGCGAACCATTTCACAACCATGTTTGCAGGGAGCTTCTAGTCTTCACAGGAAGAAAGGCCACATCGCTAATAGGGAAAAGGCAATGAGAGAACAAACTCCAAAAAGACTTTACCCTGAAACATGACTTGTAGCTTACTGTGCAATGGAAGAAGACAGATGCAAACACACCCAACCTGTGATTATAAACTCCAAGTCACAGTCCGGACGTTCCTAAAAATCATGATTTGTGCATGTCATGTTCAAAGAAGCTTAAAGCATCTGACAAGAATTAGCTTATTTGCTCTTCACATGCCTTGAAAAATCTAAGCCTTTATGATCACATTTAACATAAAATTAAGTCTCACCTCAAGTCCAAACCCATTTTTGGATAAAGGCTGCATCCAGCTTTTGACTGTGCTTCATCTCTCCGAAAGTATTTGCTTGGGAGGATTTGCAAATTGCATTCAAGATGAGAGGTTCATGGTTTTAGCATTCTCAGTGCTAAGGAATGCCTGGGGAGTGATGGTGTCTGCCAGAGCTGTGCAGTAACCAAAGTGGTGGAAAGATCAGCACAGAGACTCAGATCCTCCCAGGTAGCCAGACATGTTATTTCTAGTTGAAAGGAATGGGAATTGGTGGCCTAAACGAAAGTTAAATGCTTTAATACTTCTGCAGAAAAAGATGTAAGAGAGCAAAGAATGAGTAAATAACGTCTGCCAAATCATGTTTCAGAAAGTTGGCCAGAAAAAAAGAAAAAACTAACAAACACCCTGTAACTCATGAAGGGGGAAAACAGGTAACAGTTTGCTACCGCCAAATAATGCTTCTCGCATACAGAAATGCCATCTTTTATCTAGAAATTTAGATGCGAACAGAAGTTCAGTGATTTTTGTCAGTGCTATTAGTTTCTCTGGAGAGAATATTAGCACGCTGCTACTGACAGAACATCAATAACGGGGGAGATAAATTCTTCTGAAGCGTTAATTTTCTCAGCGTTGTGAAATCTAACTTATGCATCATCACTATACATCAGTGAGGGATAATGTGAGAAGGCACTGTAAACACCATGCTACAAATAAAACAATATAATTCAAGTGGAATCTGTTTCTGAAAGAGATTTCCATTTGGTAACAGAGACGGGGTTTCAACAGTTTCCAATAACAACACTGCAGCCTAACACAGTTCCATGCTGCTGGTATCTGCCTTTTTCACAAACAGCTTTGCAATAAACACAAATGAAAGTAAGGGCCAGATCTTCTAGGTATGAACCGGCACAGCCCTATGAATCAAGCAATTTAGTAATCATGGGAGAAGGAAAGGCAGGAGAAAATGGGGAAAGTAAATGTCATTTAGTTATTATGGGTAGTTATACGCAAGCTCACCCTTAGCTGTGTTGAATGCAATACCATGTGAAAAGGTAATTTTCTCTGCATTTCCAGTGTAGGTTTGATTTTGATCTGCAGTCTGGATGCCCCAATCATTTGGACCTTGTGAATATTTAATTCCCACCTAATTGCTTCAGTGACAAGCAGTTTTCTCTTACTGCACTTTGTTCGCCCCACAATGAGGTTAAAGAAGGAAAAAGGACCTCCTAGATCATCCAGTCTGTGTGCCTGTGACTGTAGGACACAGGCTCCTTGTTGGGATCATACCGCTGGATATTTGGCTCTCTAACAAGAACTGTGTAAGAGATTGAGCAACTCTTTCCTTTTTATCTGCCTTCCCATCTGTTTGCTTTATCCAGACCATTACTAGAACCAGGCAAATACTGCAAACAATTATGCACAAACGTTCCTTGGAATTTTTTTAATTAATTAGTCTTGACCCTTTTCTCAGTCCTTTTACATGGGGTTTTCATTCCTGTGACTTTATTCTACCAGCTCTGTTTACTATCAGAGTATTCACTGAAGCAGCAAATTGTACATGATTATTGGAGATTATTCACTGAGAGAAAAGTGATAAATGAATTATTAATTCTCATTATTAGCACTATTGTCCTGTTGCCTGGAGGCCTTGCTGAACTCAGGACCCCGTTGCTTTAGGTCCTGTCTAAGCAAACAGGGAGAGACAGTTCTTGCTCCCAAAGGGCTTTCAGCCCAAAGCGGTGACGCGGCTTGGGGGGTGAGGATGTGAAGGGACAAGACAACTTGCTCAGCATCGGATCCAGCCTCTCAGTGGCAGAGCTGAGAACAGGGCTGTCTCCAACACGCCTCTGGCAGGAGGAAACCTCGGGGTACGGTTTTTTCTCACCTCCCTTTGAGGGCTTGCAGTTTCCTGGGGGTGGGCCAGTCCTCCACAGAGAGACGACCTCTCTCTTCACCCATTTGTGCACCCTGCTTAACAGAAACGTGTGCGGAGAGACAGGATTAGCCGCCAGGGAAGGCAGTTCCTAAGGGCTGAGCACTCGTGAGCTCCGAACCAACGCCACAACAGACCGGCTCGCACTAGGCTGCAGGCACACTTGCCTTCTCTGCTGGACGGAGATCTCAGCCCCCCCCTCCCAAAAACCTTTACGGCTTGTCTTGCACCTCTGTGCATAATAGCTGCCCCAACTTCTCAGCTGCTTTCTGTACCAGTCAGGTCGTTCCCACGTCCATTGCAACCCCTCCAAGTAAGTCAATGCTGCTCCTTCATGCAGAGCCTGTACCTAGAGCTGCTGATGGCATTGCACCTGAACCGTAAAATCATCATTGCATTTGTGAGACAAGACATAGCCTCTAAAGACTTTACTCCACCACTACCCTACTGCACTCCAGCAGAGAAAGTTCCCTCCATTCCAACACCTTGTGACCAAAATTAATCTGAATTTCTAGAGACAGACCTCCAGACCCAGGCTAAAGAGCATTCCGAGGTTTATCTCAGCCCTTGGTGACAGGCTCCAGGGCAGCACAATTACTGCTGCCATGTCCTATCGTTATGCCGGCCTGACTATTTCAGGAATATTCAGGCTCAGATAAAGTCAAGTGCCTAAAAGTGCAGGTGAAATTAAAGAGGGCCCCTCTGGGTGACAGCCGTACCTGGGGGAGGAGAGCACTTCCACGGCACATCGGGTGCTGGTGGGGTAGTTGCATTTCCATGGCTCTGGGTCGGTGGCAATTCGCATCCCCTGAAGGAAGGCAGGCAGCAGGCAAGTATTGACAGGATGAAACATGGTCCAGTCACACTCTCTTCCTTCTTGAGGAATGCTGCGATAGCCATTAATTTTATTTAAGTGCTTTCTAGTATGGTAGTGTTGACCTAAATTGAATCTGTCCACTGGCAAATGCCCTAGTGTGCTGGTTTTCACTGGGGTAGAGTTAATTTTCTTCATAGTAGCTGGTATGGGGCTGTGGTTTGGATTTGTGCTGACAACAGTGTTGGTAACACAGGGATGTTTTTGTTATTGCTGAGCAGTTCTTACCCAGAGCCAAGGCCTCTTCTGTCTCTCACCCCACCAGCGAGGAGGCTGGGGGGGGCACAAGGAGTTGGGAGGGGACACAGCCAGGACAGCTGACAGAGACAAAGCAGCAAGCACGCAGAGCCTGTGGGACTATTCATAAATTCAATCCGTATTCCTCTAGTGAATATGTGTCGTGAGACAGGTCTAGATACTTCATTTAGATTGACAGGAGGAGACCTGTTAAAGACAGAGTGGAGAAACATAGTCTCCAAACTACTGCCTCTTTCTCTGGGGAAGACATGTTACTAGCCCCCGGAAGAAAATATTTTAATTCATAAATGTCTACAAATGCCCAAGTAGCAGACCCTTCCACTGCCATTTTGTGAGCCTTCATTAGCACACTCCTCATGCCAAATTCGTAACAAGCTCTCAGGTGAGTTTTGTTCTGCCTTTCATGCGCATTGTAAATGCCCTGGAAGCAGAGGAATTCACGTTTAAATCCCATTTAAAAATATCTTTTAGCCTAGAGCTACACCTAAGGCATAAATCAGACCGATGAAATGCTGACATTGATTTTCCAGGTCGTCTGTGCTGCAAATTTGCAGGTATTGAGCATGCAACTGCTGCAGCCCTTACTGCAAAAGTGAACCCAGGCCTCCAAAGGATGCGGGCAGGGCAGCAGCTGCCCGAGCAGAGCCTGCGATGGAGACCTGCTCATGGTCACGCAGGTTTTTCTCACACCGAGCAGCAACGAGAAAGGCATTGCTCACCCACGGTATAGTCTCATCATTATATATAGTGCTGACTGATAGTAGTAATGATACTTTAATCAATATTAATAACATTTAATATGAGCACTAAAAGCCCCCATTATTTTTCCAATGTAAAGAGCTATGAGAAATAAATATCCTTTTCCACAAAGTTTGCTGTTCTACACTCAAAGCAAAGGGCAGATAAAATAAGTGGCCAGAAAAATCCAAGAAACGAATAAGACAATATAACAAAAGTTTTTATTCTGTTTTGAATTAACTCAGTGGTTAACTGTTCCCCTACCATCTCCTGCCCCAAGCGTCTGAACTATTTCTCGCTTAGTCATGGTCTTGCTGAACAGACAAGATGTTTTTAACCTTTCTGGGCAAAAGCTTTGTGCAATATGTGCAGTTCCTGCTGAGATAGACATAAATTCCATGCAGGGCAAGCTTGCATATTTTAGGAGGCCTGGGTTTTAATGTCACTATCTGCAAACATAAAAAATTACACTTTTTCACTCCCTAGGGGTAAACTGTAGAAATGAAATAACGTGCCTGTGCAATATGCAAGTATGTTCAAAATTAGCATTGCCACTTAAGCTACATACATCCTTTGCTAACTGGGTTTTTTTCTAATGCTAATCTTCAAACAAAAATAAGACTAGGTATCTGCTCCTTTACTGCAACCCTTAAATGGCTTGCTTCTGTGCCCCAGACAAGTCCAGTTTTGAGCAAGATACTGCATCTTAAGGCACGTACCTTAAATAGATGTTGGTGTATGATTGGGCTAGGACAGCATTTCAAAGCCTGGTGGATTCTGCAGTAAAAAGATCCCCAGAGGTTTCCTCATTTATTGTGTCTGTTGGGTTGAAAGAATGATTCATATTCGCCCAGTGAGCACATCATCCCTTATTCAACACTCCTACAATGACAAAACACAAATGACCACTCTCAATATTTCTGTCGCTAGCACCTCTTGCAACTCTATAGATTTATCCATGGTCATTTTATTTCTTTGGCATTTTCTGATCTTTGTCTCAGAGGTTTTTTTGAATCTCACCTTCAACTTCCAAGTCAGGAACCTAAAATGCAGATGCTGAAGCTGCTGGGGAGAAGGTTGGAAGGGAGCAAAAACCCCAGAGAGGAACAGTTTCTCCACTCCCACACTGACTGCAATTTGCAAAACGTGATCAATACGATGTATAACTGTGAAAACCCCCCCACACACAAATAAAACAAGAAAGGCGCTGTAAAATATGTTGGGGCAGGAAAATGAATGATCTCTCTGTCAACTATTTAAAAACAATCCAGTAATGTGAACAATCAGAAGTGAAGAAAAATCAATACACCTCTCATGGTGCAGAAATGGAAAACAAGCTGGATTTTACTCCTGCAAAATCCGTGCAAACGAAACCCAACAGATTAATTCTGCTTGTCAGTAAATGTGGTCATTTCTTCAGAAACAGAACCACCGCCAGAAAAGCACTCTCTTTAGACACAATACTGTGTTTATTGATGTCCGTTATAAAATCCCCACTGGTGTCAGTGGTACGTGATTGAGCCTTTACACAGTAATTATGAATAATTGTGTTTTATTCCCAACGCATTTAATTTGTTTAATAAAAAATCCACCAGGAAGACATCAAGCAAAGCAAACAGAGGGAGAACAGAGCATGCCAAATACAGCCCAATCTCTACTTCTCCACCTAGTTTCCAGAAAGTGCAGTAGAGCAAAGAAGAAAAGCAATATTATCCCTGTTAGAAAAACAGACAATTAGAGGCATGATTGGAGTGTCCCAAAGTGGCCATTTCTATACTCCAGACTGCAGCCAACTTCTGACTTCAGGTAAGAGAGGGGAAATGGCATCAGTAGGATAAAGGAAGAAATTTCTGTAGCAACTCAGGAGGTGTGGGGGTCCTTCCCAGAAAGAGGTTGATGGAAACTGCATGGGGGGAGTGTAATATGGGGAGGAATCAAAGCGGAGGTAGATTAGTGGGCAGAGCATAATGTAGCAGTACAATTTATCATGCTGCCCAGCACTTTACAGAGCTACACAATTTGTCTCACAGGTCTCAGTACCATGCGTGCACAGAAAGACAGATCTATTAGTTTTCCTTTCCAAACTTTCCTCTCCTATTGGACATATGAAATATAGCCAGACACATCATGGAAATTAAAGACCGTGGCACTGGCTGTAAGACGATGGGAACTGCTAGGTGTTTAGTCAGCTCTCGAGCCTTAGCCAAACCTGTGTGTGTCATTATTAGAAGTACACAATTATTCAGCAATCTTCTCTCTGTATCTCAGTGGCAATCGCAATGGCCAGCTCCACCGAGCATGAGGCAGTCCTGAGTTTGGTTCCTCTGGTCTTCTAAACATTGCCATAGGTAGTGACCCTCGAAAGCAGAAGCCAGGAAACCTGGACGTTTAACAACCCGGGTTATAATCTGGATGCCTAACCCAGACAGTGCACATGTCAAGTCCTTTTAAAAAGAGCAGGCAACCTCCATTGACAGAAGGGAGCAGAAGGGGACGGTGCGTGCTGCTGGCAGACACGCTGATTGTCCCCTCGGCTGCTCCTCTGCCTCTGCTGTGCCCCGGGGGGGACCACGGCATCCTCGGTGGGGCTGCAGGTACAACTACCAGCGTGAGCAGCCGGCAGCCCAGCTCCTCAGCTGCACCACAGTATCATCTTGTTCTCCAGAATCTCAGCTCTCACTAATAATAAAGAAGTCACTCGTTGCGAAAGTGGGAGCCGAAAACTTCCCCCAAAGGCCCGTTTTGTCTTCAACACACACTACAGATGTGCACAGGGCACCTGGATGCAGGCAGGACACTCTCGCTACTGGCAAAGCATGGCTCTTAAGTGGAAAATTATGAAGCTGCGAGGAACTTAGCTACAAAAAAATACCCAGTTTTTGCAGGAAATACGTTCCCTAAATCCATTCTTATGATGTGACTGCTTTCCCCCCCATCAGCCTTCCTTTTTGCTGAGCTGCTTATGGGATTAACCTCTAAATCAAACTCTTCAGAAAAAACAAAGTTCATATGAATCTGTCACCAATCTTCTTCCAAACTGGGGGGGCGGGGGGAAGACTTCATGAAACTGCAGAGGCTTCTGCTCAGTTAATTGGCGCACCATTAAGACCAATGCAAGGGGAGAAGGCTCTGAAAGGCTGTTTCAGAAACAAAACAGACAACCCATACCATAGTTTAGGATGGTGCTGCCTCCAGTAGCCCATGCAATCCCTGTGCTGGGAGTGAACGTCTCCAGGGCACAATCGGAGAGGCCTCCTTAGACCTCCCAGCTTAAGCAGAGGGTGCGGGTGTCCCCCGGTAGAAGCTGGGTGGAGGCGCAGGGTGCTCCTGCTCACGGCCGTGCGGCTCGGGGTGACCCCCGCGGGCGGTGGGGACACCCGCACCCCCTCCAGCAGCAGCCGGCAGGGCAAACACTGAGGCCGCGCAGCATCCCTAAGTGTAACGCAGAAAGCGAGGTAACGCTGGGAGAATTTCAGGCAAGCGGGATTTGTTTCTTCTAATTAGGACAAAGATTCTTTGAAACTGTAGCATTTGGTAAAGTTGTAAAGGAGACTTTAGTAACGCTATGAAAACGAACCCTCCTTCTTCAGCTTGCTGCACACTGTTGGTGCTGAACTTCTCCTAATAATAGCAGCTGTTCTGTTTCTGAGAAGTTGCTCTTACAGTGTACAATTTTTGAGGTCTCCTGCAGCACCTCCAATGTTGCAAAAAAAAGAAGGATCTCCCATTGTAGTCAAGCATGTGAGCTCTATGCCTCTGCAAGTAAAATGATTTATTTTTATTTTATCTTCACCATCTATTGGAATTTATTTTTCGTGTCCAGAGCAATGGCAGGCGGCCAGCAAAGCCCTTCGCCGCCGAGGCGATGCTGCCGCTCTGTGGCTCCCGTGCGGACGGCCCAAACCAGCCTCCGCCTGCACGCTATAGAGACTCCGAGCTCTGTGTCTGCTTTCAAATGAAGCACTTCATCCTCATCCCCTTTGCATCACTCCTACATCGGATCTGTCCACATAGTTTAGAACAGCTTGAAAGAGCCTTTCGTCCTGGCTTATGGTAAGCTGGATTCAGGTCCTGCACGTTAACTGGGTGTGCAGTTATGAAATGAACATTCAGCCTGAAGGACCTGCATGAGAAGGAGCAGATGGCTCTTGGTCATCCAGCCAGGGACACCAAGGCACTAGGATACTTAACTCAAACATGGCCACCCAGCTCAGCAAACAGCAGCTCCCTCCTTGTTAGTACTGGGAGGAACTGGGAAGCAGATGGCACTTGTCAACCGTAAGCATAAAGGACAGTGCTGAACTGGCCAGGCAAATTCTTTGTCACTGGGAGCTTTTCACTGAAGCTGGTCTTTCCACGCACATCTTCCACTCCCCAAAAAACACTTAAACTCCATTTAATGCAGGCATAAAAATCTCTGCCCTCTGTTCCAAGCAGATCAGCTCCTCAGAACAACTGTTCCAGGCCTTTAAGGATCCATGGCCATCACCTGAGGCACCACACGCACCTGCAGCAGGGACCCAGGCTGACGGTCATGGTAACAGCTCTGCTCTCATTTGCTTTTTGCCCAGCAGAGGCATTTTCCCACGCAGACTGTGTGAGCTGCAGCTTACAGACCCCATCCTTCACAACCACTGCAGCAAATCATCTATTTTTCTTTCAGTATTCCACATAGGCTTTCTGGGTTGTTGGTAGGTTTACTTCAGACAAAGTGAAATGAAAAGCTGCTTGCACCAACGAACCACAGGTTAAGTCAGACAACCCTTGCAATTAGCCAAGAGTTTCAGTGGCCACCCCAGCTCATACAGTGATAATCAGCACAGACACAGGCAAAGCACTGCCAAAAGCCAAAAAATCTGAGATGAAGACTACAAGTTTCAGAGACTTTTGGCAAGTGTTTTTGATTTCCCTTCCTCATTCCTCCCCTTTTCTTTTTATAGCTCAGCTTCTTTGCTGTCTCCTATCCTCAAGCACTCAAGTAGCAAATTGAGATTAGAGAGAAGGCGTCTGAACAAACAGCTTCTCCTGCCTTCCAAAGTAAACTCTAAAGCTCTTAAAAGTAGCTCTAAATACATTGTTTAAGATAGCGCATGCTAAGGGATGAACTCCAGCAGTGCCATTTAAGGCATTTTTGATAATACGGATCAAGTGATGAAAATGCTTTTGCAAACACTGTGGCTTGTTTCCAGCTGCGGGCAGGAGAGCAGGACTTACTCTTTCGCTTTTCCCTTCTGCAAGAGAAGAAAGGAGGAATATGCATCAAGACTGTCATCTCCATGGTGAGGGCAGGGAAGCAGCAGGAGGTTTCCTAGAAAACATTGGGTTTGGTCAGAACTAGTGCAGGAAATGGAGCAGCTGCAGAAAAACCTTTTGAATTATTCAGCTGGAAGAAACAGTCAAAAGCGATGTTTCTAAACCAATGGGCAGCAACAGGATCTTCCCTGGAAATCTAGATCAGACACTATCTGTCAAGGGCTGGCTGAGCCATAAGCAGTCCAGACCTGATTCTGTTTTAAAGTAAAGGGCGTTTGTCCTTAGGCTAATGACACTAGCAGAAAGTACTGTGACAACGTGCAAGTTGCAAAACCACTTTGCTGCCTGATGTCACGCCTCTCCATATATCCCCCTCCTAATGGCATTCTGAAGCAGCAGAGACGCCATTTCTAGGAATGGAGCCAAACTCACTAAACTACTAAAGTAATGTAAATGTCATAACGACTGCTTTTTCTGCATATGGCACCAAACTCTGTAACAACTCATCTACAAACTGCCCAGCTCAGTACCTGTAATGATGCAGTGTTGCAGTAGTAGAAACCTCACTTCAGTTATTAAAGCTGAAAAATTCTACAGCTAAGTATAGTTGCCAGTATACTCTTGTTATCCAGCAGTGTAATAACAAGCAAGCTATTATTTATCTTTCCCTTGTGTTGCTTAAACTACTCATTGTATTGCCATTTCTAATTTTGTAGGAGCTCTCTGCAGAAGGAGCCCTGTCTCTTACCTAGAAAGTATAATGCATACAAAAAGCACTGTTTAAATAAGACAACTGATGCATGGCAAGACTGACATCAAATTACCACTTAAATGTTGCTTATGCAAACACATCAGCAGGTAATGACAAACTACAGTCACTTCTGCACGTGTCTTGTTTCTTGTTATCCTGAACTTTCGGGGCTATTACAATTTACATTAGATGCTAATTAATCTGTGGAGCTTAGACATATATTTAATACGTTCTGTGACAACTTCCATTAGCCTTTGTAGTTTGTTCAAAAGCTCTGTGGGTATAGGCTGGAAAAAAAACCCCTACATTTCAGAGAACTAGCCAACTATGCTGCTGTTTGGGATGGGACCCAGAGCACACACTGTACCTCTCAAGAATTCCCTCCCAAGTCCAGTACGAATCACCTTGTAAATTAATCCTGTCCAGGAGGCTAAATGGGACCCTTAATAACTGAGAAAGAGGGAATGCTCATTTTTTTTTGAAGGTGAGAATAACCCTCTGACAAGATGTTACTCAAATGCAAGCCTGTTTTGTAAAAGCAAGTGGAGGATTACGCTTCCATTTCTGTATTTCCAGTGCCACCTTCTGTACAGAAGAGGAAATCTCTGAGTTTCAGGAGCTCCAAGGAATGAAACTGGAAGATTCTTCTCCACCCACATGGGAACACAGTCACTACTGAAATTAAATACTGAAAGATTTACATTTTCAGTAGCTCAACAGCATATTGAGTTGTGTGCTTAAGACACCCACATGCGCCAAAAACTTCCAATTTTACAAAGAAAGTACATCAGCTTCACCTTGTGTTTTCCATAAATTCGTACAGCTTCTGGGATCACGTGTAATGGATGAGAGAAATAAACATCCATTATTATAAAAAAAAAAATCGAACTGAAGTATAAATCTGGCTATAAATATCAAAACCTCTTGTTAAATGAATTCTCAGGACCATAATTAAGGTGAACAGGCATAGTTGTTTTTCTTCTCTGTGTCATCCCGAGTCTTTCCCCAGGGAAAGGTTTGAAGTGATTTTCAGTCCCATTAGACTGCCTGACTGCTGCAGTGCACTGCCTGTGCTTTGGGAATGCACACCTCATCCTCGAATACTCGACTTTATCCAATAGCATGTACAAGTGACTGCTGTAAACATTTGCTGTGAATAGTTTTTTCCATATTGTATCAAGAGTTCATATTGTATCAAGAGCATAAAAATAATCCCTAAATCAGATTTTCTTGTCCCTAGTTCCAAATTTAAATATCAGGACCAAGCCTGCTCTTTATTAGCAGCTGCCTTGATTGCTTCTCAAGCCACACAAAGCCGCCCATCAGAGCTGGATCTGGACCAGTGACCTAGCAGAGATGTCCAGATGCTCCATCCCTGGCAGTGTTCAAAGTCAAGTTGGATGGGGCTTTGAACAACCTAGTGTAGTGAAAGATGTCCCTCCCCATGGCAGGGGGGGGCTGGAGTAGTTGATCTTTAAAGTTCCTTTCCAACCCAAACCATTCTGTGACCTCATTCTTCATTCTACTTTCCAACAGTGGCTAGAAAATTACTTGATAAATTACATTTCGGAGGTTTTCCAATGAGTACTATTCAGCACGATTATCTGGTACATAGAGACTTTCATTAAAAAGACAGACAGGGTCTTATCAGCTTCCCTAACAGACGTACCGCACCGTTCTGCCAGATCTGATAAGCTCTGAAGATGACTCGGAACGGCCTTAAGACGCCTAACCACTTTTAATTGGGGTTGGAGTGACACGGTTCACACGCGGGTGGCAGCAGGGCCGCGAGCATCGCCAGCGAGCGCCCCGGGGACCGCGCTGAGCACCCTGGCAGGGCAGAGCGGCGGGGGCCGACGGGGCTGGGGTGCGGGCAGCCCCGGCTGCTCCCCGGGGGAGCGGGCATCACCTCGGGCTTCCCTGACCGAGTTTTGTCTGACACGAAGCCGGGGTAGCGGGGAAGGAGAAAGGGCTCTGGTTTTCCCCAGCCGCACGCAAACACCCGACCTCTGCTCCCTTCCCACTCTGCAGAGCGCGGTCGAGGCAGGGCAGCCGGTTCTACGCCAGGCTCTGCCGCTAATGCGGGTCCCAAATTTCGCTTGTTTAGGTCAGGGGTTTTCAAACCAGGAGAGGCAGAACATCCACGTGGTGACTTACGTTTGGTTATGGGCTTGCAATAGTTGGCTGGAACCCTGAAGGGCTGAGAGGTGCTCCTTGCTGCTGCATTTGTGACCCGCTTAAGGACTCCATGTGAAGTTTTAGGCATGATTTTGTGCTGTGCTTGCAGCATCAAAGCGTGCTTCATGTCTACAGATGTTCCTGTAACCGAACGATCAAATTATTCTCTTCTGTGATCAGAACTAGAAGTCCCTAACGTAGCGAGCATACCTGCAAGAAGCAGAGAAGATGCTTGGGCAGTAAAAGTCCTCAACCATCTTTCCATGATTCCAGTCCTCCAAGCAGGTAAGCAGCCAAGCAAAAGCCACTGTGTTTTCAGCTCTGGTTTTCTGCACATATACAATTCATTTGCAAAAGCAAGCTGGGTAGTCTGTTCGTAGTTCTGTGGAAAGCTGGAATTGAATGAATTAAAAACTCCAAGCAAACTGCTAATGCCTTGTAAAGCACAGAGGAAGAAAGATCACTTCCAGGTAGGAAAATTACTCAAGCCTATAGACAGCTGCATGTCCAAAGAAAATATCTTAATTCAGTAAGTAATCTGGTAATAAACCTCTAGGAGATAAATGCTGTAATGATTATTTATATTTTCCTCTTATGCCTGGATTCATGCTTGATTGGATTCTCTGTAGTTCATAAGAAAAGGGAAAGCAGCAGAGTTTCAAAGTGCCACTCATCGTGTGTATCTGTCTATAGACAGAGCCTAGAAAATTAGGATCCTGATTGGAGCATCTCAAGTTCAAAATTATATGGAATAAGGCTGAGCTGTAAAATTGTGTACACAGTATATCATAATTGCAGCTACTGCTGGAATAAATTACAGCGAGTGTCTTAAATATTCTAGGGCAGAACTGAAGAAGGCTTTTCAGCTTCAAAAGAGCTTCCTGTCCAGAAAACTTAACCCCAAACTAGAGACCGACTTGGGAAAAGGACCTGCAATATTTGGGTTTGTATTTCACCTGATGAGTAGGACTCCCAGCAGTTGAGCACTCTCAAGAACATTATTTAAGGATTTGGTCCATCTCAGCTATAAAAGTGAACAACTTAGCTCAATTACTATCCCCCAAATCCTCTGAAACCTGGATTTAGGCGGTTGCTTCCACAACACTTGCAGTTTGTTTAAACTAAAAGAGTGAGTGAAGCAGTTCTGGCTGAGAAGTCTGTTTTGAGTTATTTTCTGGTTGTCTGGAGAATTTGAGTTTCCCTCCCACCAAGTTTGAGAGTCCAGATTCTTTGGGGAACTTCCTAAATTCTGGCTGGAATATTCAACTGTTAATTCCCAGCTTGCCCATCTGCAAGATCTAGAAAACATTTCTGTTCCTTTAAAATGTACGTCTAAACTGCTTGTCAACATTGTCTCACACTATTTAAATTTAAAGCTTAACATTTTAAACCTCTCAAGGTTGACACTGCTCTGTATATGAGGAACTGTCAAGAATTTTGCACTGCATAATAATTGCCTTGTGTTTTACCAGATAAGCTTTACTTGCTGCACTGTGCCAGCCCCTCTCCAGAGAGCGGACGGTGGTACAGCTACCAGGGGTGCATCAGCCCGGACTGGGAAACAGTGACATGGCAGGATCTCCAGATTCCTCCCACCCATCCCAGCTCAGTTAGAAGATGGTATCTGACTTCAATAGTCCTCTTATAATTTGAAGTGAATACTTACAAGGTGTTCAGACACCTCAGGGAAGATGAATGCCGCTTGTACTCTGTCATTAAAGAAATCATCTGCACTTACAGGGTCTAAAGGGTACCTTTTACAATTGAAGATGAAGCCCTGCCTGTTTTCACTTGCTGTCTGGATTAATTACAAAGCAGAATATTTGATGTCATGCATACTAAATGAATACATATAATTTTTTACTGACTAATAAAAGTTAAATTATGAAAAAAATAAGTTTTGTTATTACTCTTGCCCTGAAAACGCAAGGAAGAAAATCCAGAAAATTCTCCATTTTGCTTAAGCCAGTACAAGTGTTTCCAGAGCATGGAGGATACTGGATTCTAGGCAAGCTCATCAGCAGCGAAGGTCTCCACGGCTGCGCAGTTTCTTGTGCTCAGGTGCGTACAGCGGTCCGAATTCCTGATCCTCCCAATCTCCCCCATAAAGAGGGTTTCTGGTGGCCTACCCCACCCTAAACCTAAGTTTGACATCCTTTTCCCCGACGGTTTATGAGGACACCGACTGCCACCAAGCCAAACATCCCCCGGGCAAAGGGAAAGCCAAAGGTGGCGGGGGGGGGCCGGGGGGAGCCCAGCCAGCCCCGCCATCAGCCTCGGAGCGTGGCTCACAGCTGGCTGCCTTCTGCCCATCGGTGCGGCCCCTCGCAGCTCGTTTGGGTCCCGCTGCTGCCGGAGCCCCGGCATGGCAGATCCCCTCGGCCGGACACCGGCTGGGCCCTTCCGGGAGCAGCAGGTTTGTTGCCTATTTCCAGCTTGAAACGTTTCCCCTAGGAAGCGGGTAGTAATCAAGACCCCGTAAAGCATTTCAAATAGCCCCCGAGCCAACAAAAAAGCCTGGAGGTTTCCAGAAGTGAAATGGACACAAAGGACTTTTATAATGAAAAGTAACTCGGGGTTTCACAACCATTTGTTACGGAGTATGTAATATAAGCTGACTCAGGTCCAGAAACTGGATTTGGTAGCAGCAAGTCCAGCCTCTGCTTTGCCCCGGAGAATCAGAGAGGAGCCTATTACAGAGAGCTGGTGCGTTCTGCAGGGCAGCCGCCTTCACCTCGGCACACGGCGTTCGTGGGCACAGCCGGGCCCATCCTGCCCGCGGTGAGTTCTCAGTTCACACACGCGAGATGGGCACGTCTTCGAGACTTTTGTTTCACTTCGGTCCGGCAAAACTTCGCCTTCTCTCCTGTACTCCCCAGCTAAAGTAACAGCCCCCCCATGGCCCAACAGTAAGGTTTCTCACTCCAGCAGGTTCCCCATCTGACACTTGCCTCCAGCCTGCACGGCAGGGCATACGGCTGGGCTGGCCTTCCCCACAGTTAGGGCTCCCTGAGCTTCTGGGAACAGCAGTTTTAAAGGGCAGAGCGTTGCTGGCTGCGCAGCTCCTTCGGGGAGCACCCAGGCTTCTGGAGACCTCAACGCAAGGTAAAAACGCTTCACTCTTTCAGCAGGTTTTGCTGCATTGCTCTCACATCATTATTATTCCCTTTCAACCCTTGGAACAAACTTTATTTTAAAATAACAGTCATTAAAATGTTATATTTTAAAACTCAAATACCTTCCTTTCATTAAGTTTGAAGTTTAAAAAAGCAGTCCCTGGCATAACTAGCCTGCTGTGAGCTAAATGGATTCATTACATGTGTAGGGTACTGACTACACAATTTTTCCGCTATCGCTAAGCTTGAGTTGTTGCTTTTTTAAGATCAAGTGTGACATTTTTAAAATAGGTTCGCCATGTCTTTCAGGACTCATGGGGAACCCAAATGGAATTGCTACAGCAGGCCCAAGTTTCAGAAGCAGGCACCTTCTCTGAGCATTTGAGAGGAGCAAGATCATTCCCCTGACAAAAGAGATAGAGATCATCAGGCTGAATGTCAGACTCCTGCTGAGCAGAACTGGATCAAAAAATGGTCAAAGGTCTCAGCCAGAACACCTTCCTCCAGACAATATCTCCTCATTTATCATACAAGGCGAGTTATTTGCTGAAGTCAAGCGAGCAAGTCTTGCTCCTCATCAAGGTGAGAAGTCACAGACAGCATCCTGCTAGAGGGGCAACAGATCTCGTACCTGGCACCCACAGGCTGCCCACCACTGCTAGCAGTTGTAGTGTTGAAGAATAGCAGAGGTGCCCCTCTGCTCCTTTTTGCAGGTACTAGGGGTGATCTCTGTTTTGATGCCCTACCTGAGGTGATGCTAGTTGCATCCACAGTGTCAAAAATTCAGCAATGCTCTGGAAGATGCAGAAAAGACATTTGCCTCTTGGGGTGTTTTTGCCCTTAGCTTCACTGTGGTTTGGGTACTAAAGATAAAAAATAAATCAGCATTTCAAAACTCAGTGCCTGGCTCAATTTCACATTCCTGTGAGGACTTGTCCTTGGACTTAAGAACATCACATTGTGAGAGTCTGATTTTGGTTGACACACACAGCTTGTCCCCTCCTACACACTGAATAAAGCAGGAGTCAGGCATCCCCTCCTTCCAGGTGAAGTCCCCAGACCCTCCCCAGTTCAGTCAGTGGGATGCTGCACAGTGCAGGAGTGAAACAGAAGGGACAGAGTTAATTCATGGAAAAGCTGGCTCTTTGGGGGCTGGTACGGCGAGACGGACCACTTGCCATGCAGAGAAAGGCTGGGCAGGACTGCGTGAAGACCTGCACATAGACATGGGCTGGGTTTGCTGCACATTTAGATGGGCTGGCATCAAAACAAGCCCATGCATGCTTTTTTCTTACAGAGTCCTCAGCAGATATTCTTCAGTTTGCAAACGAGGATGTCAACAAGCTTGACTGCAGGATCAGCCCTTACTTTAGAGCAGACACCCAGATCATCTGGCCTGGGAAAGAAGTCAGAGCCAGCAGTTCAGACGCCTGGTTTACGTGCGCCATAAAACACAGAGCTACAAATTACTCAACTACAGCCTTCCTCGTGCAAGACCAGAAAGAAAGAGAACCCAAATCCCAGACAGCTTTTCCCAGGCATTGCGGAGCGATCGCATGTTTCAGGTAACAGAAAAAGTAACATTCCCCTGGAGACTTTCATACACTCAAAGCATTGAGGGGAAATGCAGTTGGCCAGGGCATTGCAGGTGCAGTCCCAAAAGTTAATTGGTGAAGAGTTACCCCTGCTGTATTTCAACTGTACCCCAAACCTGAGATCTTTTCAGAAGAGGAAACCTGCCCTTTCCTTCCTATCTACACTGGGGTGTTACAAATTCATACTCTGGTTTTACACATAGCAACAGTTGTCACTATCATGTCACTTCCCAATACTTAGCTTCTGGACTTTGGTGATGATGCACCTCAGTCTATTTTTAAAAGCCTCCCGAGTTTACAAGTAGCTTAAGCTAACCTCTTAACATACTGTAAGACAAAATGCTTTTATTAAAAAGCATATGTTCTCCCTTGTGTTGAGGATTATGCATACATTGCAGAAGCTAATAACTTCAAAACAGCTTCTCAAAAGCATAATAGTTTTCTATTTATATACTTCCATCCCATCATCACTAAAAGTCCTAACTTAAATCACCAAAGCTTTAACATAGCCTTACCCATTAAGCCTTATCTTAGTTTTTCAGCAGATGGAGCACTCTCCTGGTGTTTGCACAGAAAGCAAGCTCTGCAGCTTGAGCTGCCCTTTTACCGTTAGGGAGAAGTTCTGGGTTGAAGAAACTGGAAGAAGCTGGTCAGCTGGCATGTGCAAAATGGTTGCAAGTCAGGGTCAGAACAAGAGTGTAAGGCTCTAGTTCCCATCTCCAAACCACAAACTTGTGTTGCTTAACCCCCCACCCCCACGACCTGGTGTTATCTGATCAAGACATACACAGCTGCAATGCTTAAAAATAGCAGGAAGACTCTGAGGTCAAGCAGCCCACGACATGGTGGCTGGGCCACTGCAGCAAGGGACTCGCAGCCCCATCCCTGCACAGCCCCCCCCAGCAGGACCCTGGCAGGGTCAGCGCAGCAGGAGCGGGCAGCTGCCAGAGCCGACAGCCAGCGGCAGCACTCAGCACCACGCATCGCCGCAGGGAGCTGCAGAGCCCATCGCTGGCACGTGCAAACCCCGTGCCTACGCACCAAGCTTCTCAGATTCACCCACTCCCCTTGGCCACACCAGCCTTTTCTCTATCCCTTGTCAAAAAAAAAAAAAATATTATTTAAATGGATTATTTACCATATTAGGAGCACTCTACTGAGACCATAGAGTCTTGCTACATCCAAGCAGATAAAAAACAGCAGAAACTCAGCCTGGAAGCCAAGACAGGGAGAGATCTTCCCAGCACCCTCTTGCAAGCAGCCTACCTAACCTTGTTGGTGCCACCCAGCTGCCTTTTATAGCCCCCAGCAGGTTAATTGGGCAACTCAGCTGACTTCAATTTGCCACCTAAAGCGTCGGGATGCTCTTTAGCACTTCCCAGGATTGAGGTCACACGTAGGCTCCTGTGCACATTCTCTCACAGTTTTTAGGTTTGCAATGATCTCCAAAGCAACAGCCAGTGTGGTGGGAAAGAAATGCTGCTTCATTAAACCTTCTGTTGCAGTAAGAGATACGGAGAGGTTATTACATCTGTTGCTCTGTCACATAAAAATGAGTCGAGAACAAAACATAGCATGGCTCAAAGACAGAGGAAAAGCGAGTTACAGAAGTACTACTTGGGCAGTGTTGGACTGTGCCCCTCCTGACTGGGGGGACCACCGGGGTGACAGCCCCGCATCCCGGCTTGTCACCTCCCATGGTTGTGCATGAAACGGGAAGGTCTGGTGGCCTGCAAGCCGTGAGCCGGGCTAAAGTCTTGCCCCACAGACTAAGTCATGGGTGGGTTGGGAACTGGCCCCCCCAGCCCCGCTCGGGCTCTGCAGTACAGCCCCGGGGCACTAGATGACTGCCAGTGCCCACTGCTCCCCCCCCACACACATACAGAGCCCCCCAACGCTGGCACCACTGCCCGGTGCCAGCCCCTCACCGCTGCCTTTGCCACACGCAGAGCTCGCCCTCCTCCGCTCGGCCCTGGCCACGGAGGGCTGGCTGGGCTCTGCCTTCTCCGCGGACCACCGGGCAGCTGCGCCCATCCAGTGGGTATTGCACCAGAAAAAGGGAGGCACAAAACCCGCCTGTTCGCGTACAGTGCATCCAGCAAGCAGGTGGAACGCGTGGTTCGCCGGGCTGAGGTGGTCCTAGAGGAAATCCCTAAGGGAAACGCTTCTCTGGCGCTCAGAGAGGCGGAGGTGAGGGAGGAAGGAACCTACTGGTGCTTGGTGTCAGTGGCTTCTCTCGCTGGGGAACAGTCAATCCAGCTGCAAATAGAAGGTAACAGCGTGGGCTTGGGATTTCTTTTTTAAGACCAATAGGAAGTCCTCAGACGCATAGCACATAAAACTGTATTTGGTTTTGCTTAATGATGGAAACAGAATTTATGAGTTGAGAGACTTAGCAGTGTAATAAATTTTCACTCGCCAGAAAAACCCACAGTGAGCGTCAACATCACCTCTCTGTCACTGGTGGAAGGAGAGCAGCACAAGCTGGTCTGCAGTATCAGGCACTACTACCCACACAACATCCAGGCTCAGTGGCTCCAGGAGCCAAAGGACACCTGGAAGGTCCCCGATGTCACGAAGAACGTTCTCTCGAGTGGCCACCGGCAGAGCGGCAATGGCACCTACAGCTCCTCCAGGTACTTCTGCTCACAGCGTCCCTGAAGGACGATGGCCATAAGTACACGTGCTGGGTAGACCACTGGAGTCTGCAGTACCCCATCAGAAGAAGCACGACCGTGGAGGTGAGAGGTATACCGCTCACCTGGGGACATTGTCCCCTGCACCCTTGACCCCGTGGGATTGCTGGGGGGGAACTTCCCACTGATCTTTCCCCTTTCTCACTCTTCCCTTCCACTGCTCTTCTCAAAAAAAAAAAAAAAAAAATCCAACAAATATGCTTTTTTCATCAGACTTCTGCCATCTTAATGAAAAACAACAAAATTGACTCCTTGATTCAAAACTAAATAAATGAGGCAGACCACTTTTTTTTTGCCAAAATGTCCGTTTATTAGGGAAGTCAGTTCCTGGCCAGTTCCGGCCCAAAATTAACAGTCTTCTTCATAAGCAAGAGCTGGGTCTCTTTTGAAGCATCTGCCAGATGCCCTTAGCAAAACACAGAGAACTCTCTTGACAAAGCAAGTTTGAAACGTGAGGGGGTTTTTGTCTTGGGCAAGATAGGAGATAATCTTTGCAGAGAGGACTGAATGAGGACAGCATTTCAGACCAAATAGCAGTGCCAAGCCAAGCTATTTGGGGTAAATCTAAATTTGGCCTTTAATTCAGTGCGATCAGTGGACTCCAACAAATCGTTCTGCAGCCTGTACGAGCTGCCGCTCCCGTCCCCGTCCCCTGCGTGCGATGGCAGCGTGGCCAGGGTCAGGCAGCGTGGCGGGGGCCAGACACCGCAGCCGCCGTGTCTCTGCTGTTCTTTCTTTTGTTCACGGGCAGAAGCTACCTCCACCCCCTGGCTGCTGCTCCTCCTCAGCCTCGCCGCGTGCCTCGCAGGCACCCTTTGCTACCACCACAAAGGTAAAATAACCTCCAGGCTACCAAATCTGGGCTGTGGGGAGGGAAGGAGTCTGGTGGCGGCACTGCTGTGCCAGCCGTCCCCACGGTGGGTGGGTGGCCGAGGCTCTCCCCAGGACCCCTGTCACCAAACTGGGTTACCAGTACTGTGAGGTGCAAGCCATGCTTTGTCTTCTTTTAGTCGTAATCTCTTTTTTTCCTTTTTCCCTGCCCTAGTGAGGAGCACTGCTAAGGTAGGTGTGTTTTCTGTTTTCCATTTTCTGCCTGAAATACATTAGGCGCTTCCCATTTTACCCTTCGCTAATTCATTGCTGTTCTATCCTCCAGCCCAAACCTTACTAGAGCCGGGACCTCCAGTGCCCGCCAGGTAAGGAGCAGAGCTCCTCTAAAGCGCACGCAAAACACGTTGGGTGCCAAATCTGGAAAGCAGGGTGGAAAATGACAGCCTGAAGGCCACTGTCTGCCAGGGAACAGCGGGGGCAGCGTGAGTCGGCCAGTGCAGCCCAGCAAGAAGCAATGGTGGCAGGAGGTGGGCAGGCTGCTGCCCGCGGGAAGCACACTAAGGAGCCTCGAGGGCTGCACGTCGTGGGTGCCCCCACACCCTGCCAGAGCTATGACACTCCTGCAAGGCATCCCAGAGCAAATGGGAGCAGGACAGTTGGGACAACATTTTTTCTGGAGCCTGTGGTTACCACGGCAGTAGGACGGGGGCTCTCAGATGTGATAGACATGCACACCAGGGAAGAGAAGGCACCAAAACTGAGACAGCATTCAGTATCGTGCATTGAAGGGGAGGTGAGCACTTGGTCTGCATCCTTATGCCATCCATTCTTGTTCAGTCTTTTCTTCTTCAGAAACTTCTTTTCCTTTGGTAATTATTGCCCCTGGTTTGAGCACATAAAGCTGTGAGCGTATCCCAAGAGCAGTGCCTGTTGCGGTAGCCAGCAAAAGCCCTCTTTGTGCTAGGCACGGCATGTCATCCTTGGCCAAAAATAGGCTAAGAGTGGGAGGAGAGAACTCATATCCCTGTCTGACGTGTGGAAAGTGTCAAAGGTTGCTCAGTGTCGGGGTAGGCTTGACTCCTCTCCTGACTGCGGTGTGGAAGACGGTGGGGAGGTCACAGAGCTCTCCTGTAACTCTGGGCTGTCAGCTCTAAAGGTGAAGAGCTCTTTCTACAAGGTTGGTGTGGCTGGTCCAGGCCACCTGTGATCGCTCACCCAAAGTCTTTTCTTCTCCCTCTTTATGCAGGCAAGTCTGGCACTTCACTAATGAAAGAGCCATACAAAGACAAATATGTTTATCCTGATTCATTGCAACAATCAAGAAGTATGAGTGAAAAATTCAAGAGAGGAGAAACATCTCCAGCACATTGCCAAAAAACCCACAACTTGCCTGCCAAATTCCAGTAACGATCAGTCACTAGCTACGTGTACACATAGCAGGACTGATGCGCTGCCTGTTGCCAGCCCTCTGTAAAGCGCTTGCCGCTGTTCCAGTCAGTTTTGCTGTTCTCCCCAGGGAACTGGAACATGACCACAGCCAGAGGAAAGAGGTGGCTTCATCTTGGGCTGGCCTTGCTTTGTTTTAGCCAGAGATGGGATTTGGTGACACGCAGATTCCGTGCTGGTTCATCATGGACAAGGGGACAATTTGGGTTTGGTAACCGAGAATGATTTCTACACCAATAAAGATAAGAGAAACAGAACTTTGGGGGTTTTGTTTTGTTCTTCATCTGCCATTCCTGGTGGAAGCCGGTGGCTCTGACGAATGCGTCCCCATAGCTCACGCTTTGCTCT
>JANXJC010000088.1:748534-788240 GCA_027564655.1 Leptodon cayanensis
TTTTGTTCTTCATCTGCCATTCCTGGTGGAAGCCGGTGGCTCTGACGAATGCGTCCCCATAGCTCACGCTTTGCTCTGACAAACACATCTCCATAGCTCACGCTTTGCTCTAGGCAGGAGCATGCAACCCAGAGCAAAGTCCCGGGTCCCCAGTTTAAAGGAGGTTGGGTGACCTCCCCTGAGCACTGGCAGCAGCTCAAGCGCTGCCCGAGCCCCTCTCCAGGGCAGGCTGCCCTCGGCTTTGCTGCGCCTGGGCGAGAGCAGCCGCAGCCCCAGCGCATCCCCCCGCTGCTGCAGCCGGCACCCACCCGGGACCCCGTCCCAGCCCTCCCCGGGGAACCCACGGCCCACAGCGGCAGCTGCCAACGGTCCTGCCGGAGCATCCCCTGCGGTGTCGAGGGGGGTTGGCACAGGGTCTGCGGGCATCAGGCACCCGAGCCGGGCTGCTGCACTACGGAGGGTGAACAAAAATGCTCCTCATGGTGGAACTTTTTTCCTGGCAGAGACAAGTATTTTATTCTCACAGGTACAAATTAATGGGATCATTCCCCTAGTCAGAAAATGTTAAAAAAACTAACGCGGGCTAATAGCTTTGTGCTTCATTCAGCCTGAGCCGTGGGGAAAACGTACCAGACACGCCGCCTCCAAACAATAACAGCTTTTTTCTTAGTGTCCTGAGAGGAAGAGAACTGGGAAATTAGGGGGATTTGAAAGGAGCCTGAGGAGCTGCAGAAAGAAAATCCAATTTCATTGTTAGCTCACAGAGGACATCCAAAGGCAGCCACGATGTCGGAGACTGATGATCCAAGGTAAGCTAAGCTGGTTTAGACAAACTGAATTGCTGCCTGTTTATTTTCTTTACCACATGTGGGCTGGCTGCTGACAGGCACCTGTTTATATTGAGGGACCGGTTTATATTGAGCTTTATGGGGCACTAATTCCAGTTCAAACAGAACAGTTCACTTGATTAAAATTGCTACGCATTTGTAAAGAGAAGCTGGGTCCTCCTCTGTTAATCCAGTCCTAGCGTTACGAGCACCAGCAGAGATGTCCCAATTTTTGCACTCTGACACTCCCCTACTTCAGTTTGTGACTTTATGTGAACTCACCCAGATTCACACCAGTAACGGCTCAGCCCCAGTCTATGCCGTCACATGGTTTTTACAGGGATGTAAAGAAGATCATGGTCTGTTCCCAAAGAGCTCAGTCACTTTATGGATATACACAACGTAGTACACATATGGACACAAAATATGTTATTTATTGTGAATTTTGCAAAGACACAGTTAAGCAACAAAATATACATTTGTGAACCTTTAGTTTTATACATAACAAATACAATCTGCTACCATAGCAATAAATTAAATGTACATTATTTACAACAGACATAGGCCACCAGGAACTACAAAGCACTGCCTCTCTACATAAAAAATAAACTTTGTCAGATACATTTCTTCAAGATTTATTTTCACTCTATAAACTCTCTTCACATTCTAATGATATAAATTCAGCATTTCCCTTTGCAGGATATACGCAGTGCTACATTCATTAAAACATAACGAAAGCATGCTCTAGGACTGGGGAATGACAGACTCTTTGCCAGCTCTAGTGGAACAGAAGTTGGAACATCAACAAAGCAATGTGAGTGCAAGGTATGACCTGCGGGGGTGCTGAGCTCTGACCAGGCGCCGGTTTTAAAAGCAGTTATCAGCGCTAAGCACCTCTCGCAGTCAAGCCGAAGACAGCCGAGAAACCTCAGCCCAGGTTAACAAGCCCATTCGTGCCAGCGACGGATCCTGGCCCCTTCACCTGCCATTGCTGAAGACCCTCAAAACTCTGGAAAGAAACTGAGTTTGTGCTTAGGATCCCCCCTTTTCCCTCAGAAAAAAAAAGCACTTTGATGTTGTGCTTAAGTGTAATCCTGTGCTTGACTTTGTGGGATTCCAAGAGGATGCAAGTACGTGCGAAGTGCTTTCCTGAATAAAAGCCCAGACGGAGCAGCAGCTCGCTCCGCAGCTGCAAACCAGTCCCCATGGCTAACGCCGGAGACGCTGGCGGAGGGGAGCAGGGTTCCCCCCCGCTCTGCTGCGAGGACTCGGAGCCTGCAGCACCGGCGCTGGGGAGGTGGACCTGGACCTCACCTGCCTCTGCCTCTCACCCAGCTCATGAACTGGTCCAAGCCAAGCGGCAGCCAGGGCGCAGCAGGAGCAAGCGGGGGGACTGAAACCCCGGCAAGAAGGGGAGCAACCCCCCGTGACAGGAGAGACCTCCCCACGCAGCCGGGGGCTGCCCCCATCCTCCCCCAGCCCCATTTCTGAGCCCCTTCTGCTCCCTCTGCGAAGTCACTTCTGAGTCTGGGAGAAGTTATGAGCATGGCAACGGTGGGGATCAGAAGGGAAAACGCACTGCCCAATAATTTTAGTGTCAGTTAAGGATCCTTTCTTTTATATATATATACATACATATATATTAAAAAAATCACTTTTCTGTATGTGTATATATATGTGTGTGTGTCACTTACAAGCACAAAACATTTTGCAATATATACACAGGAACACCTTTACCCACTGCTGGAAGTGCCTCCGGGGTTTAACACAACTGCTGGTCAGTCCCCAGCACCGCTACGGGACAATTTGGGACAATTCAGGGGCTGAAAGGAGCACGCCACGCACACACAGCTGCAAGGCGGTGCAGGGAGGCAGAAACCACACTAGAGCTTGGCTAGGACAGGAGCTTTAAAAGCCCAGTTGCTATCAAGGATGTTGCAGTAGGTTTTTACAACCAGCCTGGAGGAGTGCTGTTGAAAATGTCCCAGAGCATGCAGGAGCCGCTGGCGAACCTTGTGCCAGACCTCGGCTCCGGGCCCCGCTGCTGTTCCAGCAGGCTGGCGCAGGGAAAGGCAAGTCCAATGCACTGCGTCTCTCTCCCTGAAGCTTCACGCTGTCCCGCCTGCATGTTAATCCCATTCAAATAATTCTACAAATCAATCTAGGTCAAAAAGGAAAGTCACAGTTTCAAGTAAAAACAAACAAACAAACAAACAAACAAAAAAAAGAAAACCTCAGCTGACAGTAGCCACTGCATCTTCTGCTGAAAGATCTCACAGAGATCATCACCCATGCGAATGACAACATCTACAGAATCAAGCAACTTCTCAGGGAAAAAAAAGCAAAGCCAAGAACACACCCTCAAAGCAAGTCATTGCACCAGTCAGTATTTCACTGCGCAGCGTAAGAAAACCAGACCAAAAGCTTCTAAAGGGAAGAACTCGGGGTGGGTTTGAAAGTGCTACTGAAGCATCATCAGACAGAAGCGCTGAAGAGCAAAATATGTGGAACCTGAGACACCTAGAGCTAGCTACAGACCAGGCTAAGCACACTGTGCTTTTCCTCTTTCAAAGAAAACCTCAAGATTCAAACTCGATTTCAACGCAACTCACTGAAAGCAGGAGGGAGTGTCCCCACTGGTGGTTATTGGTATTTACCAGTCCTACACAGAGCACTCAGTGCCTGTGAAACTGTTCTCCGCCTTTCCCACAATGCGTTTTCCTCCTTTCCTCTGATTTCTCCCATTAGGGCTACAGCCCTTTCTTTTCAAATGGAGAAATTACATGCACAAGTGGGAGCACCTGTATGAACCGAACAGTAAGGGCGTCAGACAGACACACAGAGCCTCGGGTAGCAGAGCTCGGCTGGCTTTTCTCTGCTCCAGGGGAGGTGACCGGGCGCAGGGGAGGTGATGGTTTGCTTCTACAAGCACTTGCCCCCAGGAGAGGTGCATCCCCCGGGGAGCAGCCACAGCCACGGCGGCTGCCCAGGGCTGCTTCCAGGCGTGCAATTCTGCGTGCGCCTCCTAAAATTGGCTGTCAGACCCTTTTGTGCCCCTTGGAGCTCCAGCTGTGTAAAGTTAACTTTGGCACTCAAAGTTCTGTTTTCATTAGGAATCATGAATTCAAAGAATTGCTTTCACTTGAGATTGAGAACCTTATTTCATGGGGTTTTTTGCAAAGGTCACAGGTTCTGGTAAGGGGGAGGGAGCATCTCTGCAGCATTGCAGTGTATCTTTCAGAAAACTGATAAGGGAAATCTATGAGCAATGTGAAATTCATGGACAGACTTCAGTAAACTTTAGACGAAGTTCCATATAAGAGCAAAAGGATTTCTTGGCATATTGAGAGAGGTATTGTTTTGAAAAGGGTGTTACAGGGAAGCCACCTTGCAGAATTCCTAATTCTTGTCTTTCAAAATAAACAAAAGCACATTGAAAAGCAGCACGACAAATTCTGCAAGGGGTGGAGCAGCCTAACGCCTTCCACATCTCTGGAGTTTTATGCATTTGCTTGCCTGGTGATCCAACCCATAGGTTAAAGCAGAGCCCACCGGGTAAATTCACTCCGAGTACCAGTTCTGGTATTTAGATACACTACAGCTTTAGCGTTGGTTAATCTTTTCCAGGCCTGTGCTCAGAGTTTCAGGCAAGGAAAAAGCAGGGAGGCCATATAAACCATTTCCAAAGCTGCCGAGAGGATGAGTTGGCCCCAGTCACCAGCTGTGCTCCCCTGGGACCGGCTCGCACGCCCTCTTCTTGTGCCAGAAACTAAGTATGGATTAAGAGGCTGCATCTGCCCTACAACTTTGCAATGTGGGTAGCGAGCTGGAGGGGGGAGGCAGCAGGGGGGCAGCTCGTGAGCTGCTGCAGCCGCCGCCGTGCTGGCAAGAGCCGCCCGGGCAGCACCGTGGGGGGGGGAATTTTGCCCCGTTGTCTCCAAAGAGAGGAGAGCGACGACAAACGATGGGGCAAGGGAACTGCCCCGGGGCCAAGCAAACAGGTAATTTTGCCCTAACCACCTGCCTTTCCAAAAAACCAAACATAAAAACCTCTGCTTCCCCACTGATAACTGCAAATAAAGCATGGAGGGACCTGAAGCGTGCGGGGGGTCCGTCCTGCTTCCCCTCTGCCCGAGAGGAGACGGCTGGCGAGCCAGGAGGGGGGATGGACAGTGCCCACCTGGTACCCACCAGCCGCAGCACACATGGGCACCCGCCGGGCAACGCAGCACGGCACCGCGGAGGGGACGCGGCCCCCGGCCGCACGCGTGTGCCACGCAGTCAGAGACACGTCTCCTCCTGCGGCGCGGAGCTGGGGGTGCGGGGCGTTCGCTGGCGAGGGGTTCACCCGGTGGGAAGGTGGCAGGGTCCCTGTCGGGGCAGAGATCGCGGCAAGGTGAGAGCTTCTTCCCGGCGCAGAGGGGCAGCCGGGAGGTGAGGGCACCTCGCTGCCCGCGGCCGGGGCGTGCGTTTTCCCACGGGATGTTGAAGAGTTTTCCCTTTGTTGAAACAAAAATTCTCTGCAAAGAGGAAAAGCGTAAGAGTGTCAGAGACTGTGGAAGGAGAATATTCTCACTCCTGCAGCGATGGCTATGAAGCACCGGTCCCAGGGAGGGAGCCGAAGCCGCGGCAGTGCCCAGCCCCAAGACAACAAGCCACTCGCTGCCTCCGGGCCAGGAGAGGAGGAAACTCAGTGATGGGCTGAAAACCATGGCTTTTTGAGACCCATGCTTTCAAAAATGGAAATTCCTCTCATTTCAAGTTTTATGGGCTCTTCTGCTCAGCTAGGAACTTCCTAATGAAAACCCTGATTTCATGACATAGGACTCCAGGAACTAGAGCCTGCAAGAAAACCAGTAAATAAATTCCTCATGGCTTGCAAATGCCTCCTGTGTGAAAGCACCCACTCATGCTGGTGGCCCTGTGCACGGGCAAAAGCCATGCCGCTGGACGGGGTAGCTCCCCCAGCCACCGAGAGCCCAGGCTAATCGCGCTGCGCTCCCTTCACCTCTGCCCATAAAAACCACCTCGTAAATTGGCCGCTTGCATCTGGTTCTTGGCAGGGGTAAGGACACCTGCTCTGCTTTTCCATCCCCAGTGCCCAGAGCAAAGCACAGCAAACCTCATCCTCCCTGCGGAGATGGGCACAAGCGTTTCATAAAGGTTAAGTGGGAAAAAATGAAACCTACTGGGCTGTGGCCCATCATCCCTGAGAGCAGGTGGCAAAAGCGCTGTGGGAGCACCTACTCCAGAACTCCAGAAAGGAACACATACAGCTACACAGCGGCACGGATGGGCACAGACCTGTCTTGTCATGAACGTCTACAGTTTTTCTCACTCAGTGCTGCCCTCATCTTACAAAAGCATTTAGGATGCTTTAAGATATATTACTGATCACGTATTTAATAATAAACCGTGCAATTAGCCAACGTTAGCTATACAGACTTGACCACAGATGAGACAAGTCATTTTGCACAACACCGTATTACAAACACTCACCTTTTACAAGTTCATGACTTCTTCCTGCTAGTGGCTCTAAAGCAAAGAACAGAATATGGGTCGGGTTGCAAATGAAGAGGCAAGAAGTCGTGAAATCCCTTCCCCTTCCCCTCCCTCACCGACTGCCCCTCGCAGGCTCTGCCTCCTGCTCCGCAGCCCCCGCACACCCCGGACCCCCCACGCCGCGTGCCTGCAACCCGGCAGGGCAGGATGCGGCCGTGCAGCATCTCGCCTGGCGAGAGCCGCCGGCACCTACCGTGCTGGAGCTGCCGTGGCTGAGCTTGTCGAAGCGAAACTTCAGGTTTGACCTTGGAGAGTTTCTGTTCTTTAGATCTGCTGGACAGAGAGGGAAAGCAAAGACAAAAAGTAATAACCTGTGAACAAACATATTTGCTGAAGCTGTAGTGCTGACTGCCGCTTGCCCAGCCTGACAGCCAGGCACTTCAATAGACTGTCATGAGCACTACCAATATTTAGTCTATCTTGGCTGAATGTTTGGCAAAATCTGTACATTAAATGTTTTTGATGGAATAAATTGAAGCTTAATTACATTTCACAGTCTTTCTACTGGAAATGCCACTGAAAAGGCTACAAGAAATGACTGATCCAAATAATGTATGGGTGGATTTCCATGTTCTTGGCAGGAAAAATACAAAATAAACACTTTAAACATTAAAAGGGGCTGGCTGAATAGCTCAGAAAATCACTAATGAAATAAGAAGGAGGACCTGTGGGGTGCTGAGGTACAAAAAGCCAGCCAGACTGCACTCTGCAGCCCAGCTTTTCCCCCGCGTTGTTCCCAGTCACAGAGCTGTTCAGGGTGGATTTGTGCCTCCCTGGCTGTTTCGCAAACAGCTCCTAAATTCATAATGTGCATTTTCATTTGGATCGTGGTGCCTTACAGCAGGTGTTCTGCTGCATGAGGAAATTAAAGCCACGGTGATCCATGGGCGAGGGGCAAGTGCTGCAGACATCCCCCAGCTTCACTGTGCTGTCACCAGTGCCGTCACCGCAGTATGCACCAGCAAAGGGCCATTTCTCCCAATTTTACCCTGTCGAATTGCACCTCATTTTGCAAATCGTCCGACTGAAACGGATGGAGTCGGTGAGCGAGTTAGCAGCAGGGGCAATGGAGCCAAGACCGAGGGAAGCTGCTTGTTTATTAAATCATTTGTGAGTCATGGCTCGGTCCTTGGAGACGGCGAGTTTCCACGACTATTGCACATGCCTGTCAGGGGAGAGGAGAGGAAACAAATCCACAGCAAAAGCCACCTCTGTGCTCTAATTTAGAAGGGAAACAAATTCCCCATGGAAATACTGAAATAAAGCACATGGGGCTGTCTCTCCAGAACAGCCTCGTCAGGACTGGGATTTCAGGACAAGCAAGAGCTTGCCCCACATCCCGTGGGATGCCTGTCCCACCAGGGCGAGCGCGGCCGCTGCTTCGCCCCGTCACCGTCGGCAGCTGCCTGCAGCCCGGACAAGGCTGGGGAGGGGGGCTTCTCCGTCGCAAACCCACAGGCCCCATCCCGACCCGCCGCTGCGGGACCCCAGGGGCTGCAGGAGCGAAGGCAGAGCCGGTGCCTCCCCCCAGCCCTCCCGTGACCCACCTGTGGGGCTCCTGCTCATGATCACGGGGGTGGCCGTGGCCCCCACGCTCGGGCTCTCGCTGCCGGGCGAGGCGCTGTAGACAAACACGTCCTGCTTGAACGGCGATGCCGTAGACGGCTGGCTTCCCTGCACGGGGAGAGATTGGGACACGGCTTTCACTTGCGAGCCGGCTTTTCTCCCCGCGCCCTGCTGATGCCCCGTTACAGCCCTGCTCGTCAGCGGGAGACCTTGGCCTGACGGAGAGACCCCCCCGCCCCAGCGTGCCGAGCGCTGCCCAGTGCGTGCCAAGGCTCACTGGGGTGTCCCGCCGGGCACCCCAACCCTCCTCCTCCTTGTACCCAGGGACAGGGTTAAGTCCCTCGATGCCAGTGGGGAGGAGGCACCTGGGGGGGGGCCCCAGGGGGCACTTCCCCCACACAGAGACCACCCGAGGGTCCGGAGGTAGCAGGAAGCCCAGGGACGTGCGGAGCCGCAGGGTCCCGAGCCCGAGCGTGCCACGGGGTGGGTTCGGTGCCTACCACGCTGTCGTACTCCTCCAGGGTCTCGCTCTCCCCTGCCGTGCTGCTGAAGCTGCTGGTGCTCGAGGAGGAACGGGAGATGTTCGACCTCCCGTTCTCTTTCAGCTTAATAAACGGCCTGCAAAGAGGCAAAACAAAACAAAGGGCACGTGGTTGTCATTCACGAAGCTTCGTCACTCAGAAAGCTGCATCCCTTGGGCTACGGCAGCGGGGACAGACCCTCCTGCGCACCCCCAGAGCAAAGCTGCTGCCGTAGGGATGAACATAGCGGGGTCCTTCTGTAAGTAACCATTTCCAAAAGCATGGGATAAAGCAGCTGGTGGGGGCCACCAGCAGAAACCCCTGGGTCAGGCTGACTCCCTGGTGGCAGGGAGGGACGGGCACCACGGGCCTCCCCAGCTCCCGTGCCGTGAGGGTTTGGGCACCTTCTGTCAAATACTGCTCTTTGCTCTTCCTCTTCTTTTTAAAGATGGCTATTTTCAGACCATAAAGGAGCTGTGCTCATGAATCACCAGAATCTTTTTTTTCCTCCTTTAACATCAAATTTATTTATAGTCAAACCTGGAGATGGTTTTGTTTGACAAAGTTCCTGATGGTCTGTCAGCTACAGGGTGACTTGAGCTCTGGTCAGAGGAGGATGGGGTTCTTCCTCTCACCTGTCTTTGTTGGGGCATATTTCAGGGGAGCTTGGGTTGGACGAGGTTTCAGATTTCATTTCTTGGGAAGAATGTCCCAAATCCGGTGTCTTCTGGGCTCCAGAAACACTGTCGCTGAGGGCACAGAGAGACAGGTTGCATAAGTTATACGAGAGACTTAAAAAGGATGGTCAAATTATACTCCCCAACACCAAATGCTAAACTGTAAGTCACAGATGCTCTCTGGATACCACCACTTTGATTTAAAACAGAGGGAAGGGATCCAAGGCACAATTCCTCAAACAAGGCAAAATCTCGCTGCTGGCTCGTGTAGAAAGGGGAGGCTGCGCCCCAGGCAGGTTCTCTAGCACTCACCAACAGCTTCTCTAATGTTTAACATGGAACAGGGGTTTTTAACAAGGGCGATGTCAAACTTACCACCTTGTCCTGCTCTCCGCCTGGCTCTCAGAGCCTGTGTGCAGGCGAGGGAACAGCCCTGAACGGCGCTTGATGGGGCTCCTGGACTGGTTCTTGGCAGCAGCTACTGGCACGGGGGGCTGAAAGCACAGAACAGTCCAGGTTGGAGAGCAAAGCTCCTTCCGAGAAGCTCCTAAGACTAAACAACCTACGAGGAACCATGCTGCCTGCAATTCTCAGCCTGTGCATCCCGAAAACACACGCCAGAATTTCTTTTGTACCTCCTTTGTACTTTGGGGCTGAAAACCCCCAGAAGCTAATCTTTGGTCCTCCCACAAAACAAGCCCAACTTGAACAAAGCGTTCATAAAATCACGCTCTGCTCAAGTCTTCTCCTTGCCTTTACGCTCACTGCCTGTGCAGGGGACTGCCAGACTACGTCAGCACACTGCGGCGCCCTGCCAGGCTGGGGAGAGAGGGATGGACAGAGGGACAGCAGGACGGAGGGCACGCGCCCACGCTCACCGAGAAGGTGGTCTTGGTCACCTCGCCGCTGTTGTGCGCGATGCCCCCGCTGAGGCTGCCCGGGATGCCGCCGCCGTGGTGCTTCTTCTGGCTGCCCACCATCGTCTCCATGGAGTGGCTGCGCACCCGGATGGCTCTCTGAGGCCGGAGGGGACGGGGGGGGACAGCAGGTCATCACCACCCTGCAGGGCACCGACCCCGAACCCCCTCCGTCCCCAGTCCCAGGTCTCTCCCAAGCACATCAGAGAGCAACCCACCTGGTCTTCGCCCCGAGAGCCAGCGCACAGCAGCAACAATCCGACAGGCAACGCCAGCAGCCATTGCGCCGTGCAGCCGGAGGACGAGCCGCCCCTCGGGGAGCCCCACGGCCACAAGAGCAGATTTTCCCCCCGCTGCCCCCCTGACGCTGGGTGCGAGGGCCAAGGACTGCAGCTACAGGACCGGGAGCGGCAGACATGAGCCCCAGAGCCCTGCCTCCTGCCCGGCCGACCTCCGAAAGCCCCTCGGCAGGAACGGGGACCACAGCTGAGTTGTAAGCCAGTGTCTGGACACACACACCCCCGCCCCGTGATTCAAACTGGACTCAGAGAGGACGGGTCCCAGGAGGAGCCTCCTGCCCTGCCTGCACCTCTCCTGTGCGCTGACGGACCTCTCCGGCCTGCCCCAAAACACCCCCAGCGCTGAAGGCTTCGCAGCCGCTTCGCAAAAGTACTTCTGTTCTTCAGGGTGCTTATGCTTGCTTTTAGCCTGAACCTCTGCTGCTGCCCGTTTGGCCCATCCGTCTCTGTAAGAGACCTGGAGACGAGCTGCACAGCACCGACCCCATGGCAGCCGCAGCCTCTCCCTGCCCCCTTTGGTCTTCATTTCTCCCAACCAAACAGCCCCCTTCCTTCACTCCTCACATCAGCCACGATCCCCCGGGCTCCGGACACACTTTCCTCTGGGCTGCCCTCGCCTGAGTCTGGACTGCAGCTTCCAGCCAAGAACCCACCGTGCTCTGTGCCAGTGCTGCAGCCTGGTGGGGCTTCTCCTGCTGCACCCCCGCTGCTGGATGCAGCAGATCAACGACCACGACTGCCGCTGCACCGAACTCCTCCTGCGATCCAACCGCTCGACCGAAGCGCCTGCGGCCTCCTCCCAGCACAGCCCGAGGGCTGCGTTTGCCGCACAGCCTTAGGCACCTGGCTCGCTCAGCAAACCAAAGCCTGTTCCCAGCTGCCCTGAACCATCCGTGTCCGTTCTGGCACAGGCTGGTTTTTATGGGAGCGAGATGCCCAGCGCCAGGCCTTGCGCCCTTGTTCCCTCCGGCTGCCCCGGAGAGCTGGAGCACCACTGGAGCTCCGCGCACCGAGGGATGCCCACGGCCAGGCGTACCTTGCCCGGGCACAGAGAAGAAGCAACGAGTCCAACCCACCTCTGCGGCAGAGCCCAGAGACGTGCCGCGCTGGGTATGGACACGATGGGACTCGTAGCCCCCGCGGAGCTCTCCACGTCCCCCAAGAAAGGACCAACGGCCGGGCTCTGCGGACGTCGGCGGCGCATGCGCGGGAACGGGACTGCTGTAACCTGTTTTGACTCCAACTGTTGCAAGCAGAGCTGCGCGTACCGGAGGCAGAGACCTTCTGCAGATCCGAACACTCATCTGGGTACTTAAACAGGACCTGAACTATTTTTAAAGTCTTCTCTCAGTTCTTGTCCCAAGCACTTACAAATACGACCACGAGATCTTTTGAAAGTCTGGCACATGCTATGAAAAGCAGCAGTGAAATGCACAAGTTAAAAAAAAAATCTATACCCCTATTTCAATTATTGTAGTCACCATAGTAACGGGAGCCCAAACTGGACTGTGATGCCAGTGTGCCAATTAAAGGAAAGTTTCTCTTTGCAGCTATTCCCTTTGAATTGCTGCTGCGCTATCCACTGCGCCATGGCTACCTCTCCTCCAGCCCCTTGAATCCCAGCTCACGGTAAAGAGATTTTGGAGGAAACAAGCCATCAAGAGCGAGATTTCTGGAGATGCCCGGCACTGTATCCATGGTGCACAAGCACCAGTTTGCTGCTGGTTCCAGGGGTTACTGAGCTGCAGGCGGACCTGCACCAGGGTAAGTGGGAGCTGCAGCCCTGAGCTCTCACCCAGACCCAGCCCATGCCGGGGACCACGGCCACCCCGACAGCCCCGCGCTGTCCCCTCCTGCCCACGCAGTAACAAACACCAAGCAAGAGTCCATCAGACCGGATTTATTAGGGTCAGCAATTCATACAAAATTTGACAGCGTTTGCAGATAAAAGTAACCCGTTGCTCGCTTTGCTGCCAGCAGCTCTGGCGGGTGCTCGTGCCCTGCGGGCAGCAAGGTTTCTGCCCAGGGCTGCCGAGGCGGCGGAGCTCAGGGGGGCACCCCGACACCCCTTCCCTGGGGGGGCGGCTGGCCAGCGGCTTCTCTCCCCGCAGCAGGGAGGCGAAGGCAGCCCTCTCGCCTGCTCAGAGCCCAGCAGAAACAAGCTCCGCTTCCCTCTGAGCAGCCGGCCCCCACGTCGCACGGCCAGGGAGGACGGGGCTGCGGGCTGGGTCGCGGGTGTGAGGTACAGGGCAAAACGAAACCGTGGGGATCAGGTCTCGCCCCCTCCCAGCCCTCTTATTTACCGTCTCTCCTCTCCCCCGTTCACTCTGACAGCGCGCGGTGGAGGACATAAGCTAGCAGGCAGCCCAGCAGCGCGGTCGCGAGGCGGCTGGGCAAGCGCAGCCCAGCCCGGACCACGGACCTCACCGCCTGCCCCGGCACACCCTGCAATGCCAAGAAAGCAAAGTCCACTTTCTCGTACACAAAAAGCGTGCAAAAAAAATGATTATTTGACACCAACGCCTCCGACCCTGAAGCGAACACTGTGACATGACTGCCCAGCATCTCAATTTCTACAGCGTATCTCATACCTAAACAGGACAGACCCAAGCCTCAACCCACCCCGACAGCGGGGGCCAGGGAGCTGCTCACCCCTCCGCTGGAGCCGTCGGGTGCAGGATGAGTGTACTCCTACCAGTGCCTGTTTCTCTGTACTACAGAGAAAACTGTGCCTATACGGTAATTTCAGGAGTTGTGTCCGTACGGCCGCAGCCGGGGCAGCTCCTCCACCTGGGACAGTGACGGTCACCCCCCACCAGCACCCCTCCCCGCTGCAGATGCAGCTAAAACAGCCCCTGCCAGGCAGAGCCGACACACCAGGAGCAGGATGGGGAGAAGCATCGGGGAGCTGCACGGGCAGAAGCACGGCCACAGGCGTCAGCCACGGCAGGGATGCAGCGCCCTGGCTGGGGGGCACCGTTGAACACCCACCCGTGTGCGCAGCCCAGATTTACACATGCCAGCCCTTCCCACCGCTGCCGCAGGGGAGCCTCACCGGAGACTTCTGGCAACAGCTCATCCCCTGAGACTCAAGAGCTGCCCCTCCATTTCGAGGAATGTCCCCCGCCACCCAGCTGGTCACTGTCCCTACCTCCAATGGTGGCTCAGTTTCACCCACATCATTTTATCTCATTTCTTTTTCTCCTCCCCCCGTTTCTCCCAACCCACCCTCCTTCTCTCCCCTTACACCCCCAATAACCCCTCCCAGCACACATTCAACACCATTTCCCCTCTCCGCACCCAGCACCTCTCGTCGTGTCTCCCGTTTAACACAATGACAACCACCTCCTGCCCATCTGCTGTGGCAGCCACCCCTGGGCGTCCTCCCCCCCCAGCCTGAGCCCCGTCCTGCAGCCAGGGTGGCACAGTGGGGACAGCCAGCAGCCCGGGGACACGAGCAGGACTTGCCTTGCAGCGGCAAAGCCCGACTGCAGGCGCAGCCCGCGCTGGGGTGCTGGCCCGGGACCGAGACCCCTCTGGAGACACGGCGAATGCCAGAGCACGCTGGCGGGAGAGGAGGTGCTCAGGGGCTCCGGAGAGGTCACCCCGATGGTGGCACCGACCACCAACGCAGCCGCGTCAGCCTGCGCCTGCTCCCGCTGGGACCAGCTCCGGTGTTCGCTGGCTGAGCGGGCAGTGGTGGCAGCGAGCTCCCACCTCCTCCCACCGCTCTGCTCTCAGGGGACATCCCTCGTCCCCCAACACTGCTCATCCGCACCTTCCACTAAAATGTGCTTTGCCAGCCCCGGGTACATTTTAACTCCGCTTTTGGCAAGGGACAGGGGTTTACCTTGAAGGACTCCAGAAAGCCTCCGTGACCCCCGTTCTCCAGCTTGTCCTCCTCCGGCCCCAGCCCCAGCATGGTCTGCGTGTGCCCATGGAGCTCGTCGTGAAGGTTGTCCAACAAGGCAGCCCGCGTCCGGTCCTGGGGGAGCGAGAAGGGGCTCAGCCGGGGGTGCCGAGGGAGGGGGCAGCGGCGCCGACCTGCGGGACTGCCGGCTCATCCCCCCATCGAGGGCAGCGCCCGACCCGTGGGGTCCCGCGGCCATCAAGCGAGCTGAGACTCGTGCACACTTCGGTCACTCGTCCCTGCAAACGCTGACCCAGCTCAGCCCAGGGAAACGCGGCTTTGAGGAGGAACGCCGACAGCCTCCCTGCGCCCGCCGCGGCGCCAGGCAGGGGCGGGTGGGCAACATTACCTCCAGCTTCGCAAACTTGTCGGACTTGCAGCAGGCGTTCTCGGCGTTGATGAGCTTGGTCAGCAGGAACTCCCGGAACTCGGGGGTCTGCGGGGGAGAGAGCCACGGTGGAAAACACACACTGTCGTAAGACTCTGCGTTATCTCTGGTTGGCAGACCAGACCAGACCGGGCAGTACAGACCGGAGCTGTACTGACCCAAAAACCGAGCTCACAGCACCCTGCAGCCCCCTCCAGATGTGGCAGCATTGGTGGAAAACCCCAGATGGGCTCGGGGTGCCCTCCCGCACTGGCCATCACCCCCACACTGACACGGGTGCCCCGGCAGCAGAGCCACAGCTGCCGCTTTGCACGGGTTATGCTGCATGATGGTGCACGGCCTCCCACCCTACCATAAACCCCATGGGCCTCACTAGAAATCAAAATAAATCCATATAAACTCCAGAAGTCACGTTTTCCCTAAGCAGGTGAGCTTGGAAACATCTCAGGCATACACATATATTTTTTTTATGGCTGGGAACATGCTTTCCATCTCAGCTCTTACCTTCTGGAATACTGGCGGGCTTGGCAGGGGCGGCCCGAAGGAGGGGACATCCTCCCGGGCCGTGACCGACACCTGCGGAGCCAAGAGAAATGTTATTCCTGTGGGTGCAGCAGGGCAGGGCATCACCCAGCACAGAGATGTCCCTCTCCTGGAGGGTGGCCAGCGTGGGGCTGGCGATGCTCTCCCCAGCCCAGCCCAGCCCAGCCCAGCCCAGTCCAGCCCAGCCGAGATGCACCAGCGCCTGAGAGCCAAGGGGCACCCCAGAGCCCTCGCCCTGCCAGACAGACCGCTCCTCCCCAGCCTTCATCCGTCATCGCTCCCGCTTTCGTGAGAGACTTAACCATGCACGCTTTTTACATTTACTTCCTATGAATTCTCTTTTCATTTGTGGCTCTGGTTCTCTCACTAGAAAACAGAGAGGTAACAGGGTTTATGCTACCTACACTTGAGTGATGTGTTAGATGGGTATGAGCTGTTCGGAGGCTTATTCAAATACTGAGTAGCATAAAAAAATTTTAGCAAATAAGCATGCTATTATACATGCACATATTTTATACACATATGTATGTAAACACACACATTATGTAACAGTGCATACATAAATATACGTGTGTGTGTGTGTGTGTATATGTATGTTTAACACACACATACATATGTCAGTTAGCTCTAATACTGGTTGTACCACTGAGCACACGGGCAGGGCAGCTGCTGGGCAGCTGCCTCCAGACCTCGGCGTGAGATGCAGAAGCAAGAACGGGCATGTGTAAGTCGCGATTCCCCTCACCTTGTACGTCGTGTTATCTGCCTCGGGGTTTTCCACCTGCACGACAATGTAGGCGTGCAAGAAGTTGGAGGCGATCATGTCTGGGACAAAAGGCGTGTTCTCTTCTTGGAAGATAATTGCCACAATGTCATTGCCGATGTGCCTCTTCCTCTGGAGCTAAGCAGAAAGGGAAAACATCTGGTCGGTCAAGCCAGGCGGTTCCGCTCCCTCGGGAGCAAACACCAGCTCCGGGCGCACAGGCTGCCGCGCACCGGGGAGCCCACCGGGCTGCTGCCCACGCTGCCGCCCACCAGCCGAGGATGCTGCGGCGCTGGGGCTCGGCGGCACCGGGCAGGGCAGCGCCAGCGCACCCCGGCTCAGACGCTTCTGTGCGAGGAAGCTCATCTCTCTTACTTGTTGTGTGTCTCCTTCGGTAAAAGGCAGCTTGGTAGAGACATGAAACATTATCTCCCTGTCCCTGAACACCGTGTACACAGACTCTGCTCCCGTCTGGCCGTGGCTGACATCCAGACCTCCTCGAAAACTGGAGACGAAGGGAAAGGCAGGGAGAAATGAAGAAATATTAATTGAAAGCGTAGCAGAGACCGCCGGCGGCTGTCAGGGGACAGAGTGATAGAACAAACCAGCTCATTTATCTTTATCTAGTAGCGAGCAAACGGGAAAGAACAAACTGTGCGTCATGTATTGTAACCAAGCGTCACCGTCACCCGTCTGAAATTCAGGGTGCGCGGCAGAGCAGCGCTGGCTGCTCGGGGCTGACCGCAGCCGTGGGTGCCAGTCACGGGACCGGCAGCCCCAAGCGGTGCTGCGGTGGGCTGCCCGCGCCTGCCAGCCCACAGCCCTCACCAGCAGCGGGGGGTCCGTGCCCGCACCGTGGCTGCTGCAGCGACTGCCCTGGAGGCACGCCACGGCTCAGCCCGCGGCACCGGCTAGGGCGCGTTTCCAAACAAAATTCCTTTCACCTATGGCTGAATATAGCCAGATTTTCTCACAACCTCAAAACTGCAGGAAAGGAAGTTTTTCTCTCTTGGCAGCTCCAAATTTTTTTTTTGAAAACTCCCCCGGCTTTGAAAAACAAGCCAAAGCTATATTTGCTTCTGCTCTGTACATCCCGCTCATGAGTGAGATGACTCCTGTTCTCGCACGGCAGATATTTTTACATATGACATGGTCTCTTGTTAAAAATATTTGTAAAATCATTCTTTTTAACTTACCCTTTGAAGTCCTGGAGTGTTATGGTGTCTCCCAGAAAACTTAGGAAGTTCTTGAAGGCAGTGCTCTCTTCGTTATTGCCAAACAACTCCTCCTCTTGGGTCTACAAAAACACAGGGCGCATCTTTCGAGAGCCCCAGCCCTGCCTGTTTGCAGCAGCCAGGCTGCGCAGCGCCCACCGACACCGGCTCCCGCGGCAAGGAGGAGGGTCTGGCCACGGCTCTGCCACCGCGGCGTTGGTCTGACGGAGCCACAGAGGCCTCTGGGCTGCCTGAGCCGAGCGTGACCAAAGCCACCATCCCCAGCGGCTGCCACGCGCGAGGACAGCCCTGCGCCCCGGGGACCTCCCGGTGCTGCTCCTCTGTCGGGCTGCGGGTGGTTCGGACAGAGCGGCCACGGACACCACTAACGCGAAAGGTCCCTTTGAAATGCGCCTTCTTGCACGTCACCCTGCTCCGAGCATCTTCTTAAAATCAAACCTTGCTATCAGCAAAAGTGCCACAGCAACAGAGAAAGGAACCCATCCCACCCTGGCTCCGACGGTGGTTTCTGCTCAGGCCACCTCTCCCTGCCTGCCCGTCTCCTGCCACCTCCTGCCCCATCCATGGGGTCCCCGGGGACACGACCAGCACCTCGTCCCGGGGTGCCTCCGCTCCCCAGCGGGCACCCGAAGGCAATGCTGCTGAGAGCGAATTCTGACCAACGGCAAGGGCCTTACGATAACGTTTAGGAAATACCAAAATACAAATGGATTCTACATTGGAAAATCCAAGTCTTCATCGTCCCTTGTGTGCTATATTTCAAAACAATGAGACCTTAATTATCATCTTGCATGAATTACTCAATCCAAAATAAAACACAATATGTAGAGATAATTAGAGTGCCTGTCAGAATAATCTTTGGTGAGTTATAAGACTCAGCTGCCTCTGCACTCCCCATCCGGAGTCCCTCGGCTAATAGCATTTTCAGCAAACACATGTCTTCATAGCCCACAGTCCTCCAAGACAACTGTAACCGTTTCACCGTCTAAACATACATCTGATTAAAATACCATGCCTGCTAAAATCCATTTTCACATCCACTTTTCCCTACAGCAGCTTGTGGGCTGACTTCCATACTGAATTTTTTCAGTCACATCATTTTTTAACGAGTCGGGGAAATATCTGAGCAATAAGAAATGCATTATTAGTGAGGACACCCAGTAACACAACGTGTTGCATGTGACAGAATTAACTGCAGGCCTGAATTTGCACTTGCGAAACACAGACCTCTGGCAAGCAGGGATGCACTCCGCAAGAATGGCACAGGGATTACTCACCTGCCTGAACTTCTGATAGATCACCCCAAACTTGAACGTGTTGTTGACCTCATGTTCATCATAAGACACTATCATCTGGGATGCCTGCAGTAAAACAAAATACGAATTATTTCATTTGGTAGTTCAAAACGTGATGTCTGGCAGAGCAAACCCTGCTCGGCACGTGCTGCTGGCCAGGCTCACAGCTCCCCTCGGCACGCTCACCATCACCCACCGGCCACGGTACGGCTCCTCATGGCGGGCAGTGGGGGAGAGCCCACCGGAGCTGCAGTGGGGTACGGCAACAGCTGGGCAGTGCCCGAGGGACTGGAAGCGGGGCAGAAGCCAAATTTCCACATAATTAGGCCAAAAGTTTTCAACAGTGGCCCCGGTTTTGGTTATCAGCATCCCTGCAGCCTCCACCGCCGACAGACTGCTTGGATGCCTGTGGGCTTCGGGTGGGCACGAGCTGTGGCCCCAGTGTCCTGGCATGGCGGGGGCGCGTGGGGAGTCCTGGCCTCTCGCAGGTTTTCTGGAGGAGTTTGGGGCCCTTTGGGTGCAAATAAAGGCAGTTCCCGCAGTGCTCCAGCCCCACAGTCCCAGCCTCACTCGGCGGGGACCAAGCCAGAGACGTCCGTCTTCCTCGACCGGGCATCAGCTGTTCCCAAACTTCCAGATAAGGGTTTGATAGCAACATCAGTAATGACAGTGGATGAACAAAATCAGTATGACCTTGGCTACATCAAAGGGTGATGAAACTGCCTTATAACTTACTGCTGTGCCTGCCACAGAAAAGGTCTCCAACATAAAAGGTACTTGAAAATGATGGATGTGCTTTGTACCTTCCCGGGAGCGGGTCTCTATGGCAGCACAAGAGCGCACACGACGGGGAGCGATCCCGAACAGGTGAGTCAGTCCGGGTACGTCACCAGCGGGGACTGCCACCCGGATAAAAAACCCCGGCCCCCGCAGTGACCCACTCGCCTCTGCATCTCTTCCTGCAGGGCTTCTCGAGCACAGACTCAACCCGTCTCACCGGGTTTCAAGCAAACCTTAAGGCACCAAACCAAGACCCGGGTTGGTTTTACACCCCACAGACAGTCACCTTTCCCTCCTTCCCCATGATCCAAGGGCAGATTAATACCAAAGTGCCATCAATCCTTGGTGGCCAGTTGACAGAACAGGACGGTGGCAGGCACATGCCATCAGATGGCTGTTAGCTAACCCGCTGCCCAGACGCACGCGTGGCCCACCACTGCTGCACTGCTCACATCCCCTCCGCAGCTCTAGAAAGCTAGAAAGATGCAGTACAAATATCCATGCTCTGTATCAAAGCAGCTGTTGGATCTTGGAGAAAAGGGGAGAATAAACTCTATCTGACTTTCTCTGCTGAACACATGACCAACTTGGGGTAAGTTACCTCACCTTGGGGTACAGAACCGGGTTAAACTTCAGCCCGGAGGCGTCGTCGCAGAAGGCCTGCGGGCAAGGGGAAAGAGCAGTCAGTGCCAGGTCTCCGGGTGCGCAGAACACACACCCCTGTCCTGCCAAAACTCCGTGGCAAGGCTGTGAATGTCTTATAAATGAACTAAATCCAGACACCGATTGCAGGAGCTCCCCTCTTCACATCCTCTCATTGGGATGTCCTGTGGCCTGGCTGGTACCAAACTGAGGATGCCCGAAGACAAGTCCCTGGTCTCTCCATGGGTCAAAGGTGCTGCCACGTCCTCACCTCTTCCCCCAGATATCAACCAGTGACCTGCCCAGAATCAGCAGGGAACCAACAGCAGGGCCAGCGCTTACCACCACCCAACAAGCGCCCTTGGACCTGAGAGCCCAGGCACTGCTGCCCAATGCCTCCCAACGCTGCCCAATGCCTCCCAACGCTGCCCAACACCACCCAACGCTGCCCAATATTGCCCAAGGCGCCAGGCGCAGCGGCGCGGGTTTTGCTGCAGGTATCCCAGCCCAGCCCGGGATTTTACCTTTGCGATCTGGGGGATACTAGGGAGCTTGCTAAATCCTGCCAGGGGGATCCTTTCATGCAACGTCTTCACTTTGGACCTAGCAAAGAAAAAGAAATGAGCAGACATCAGGCAGTGTCTAAGGCAAAGAGACGCCGGCTGCAGCCCCCCGCTCACCAGCCCTGTGGCATGCACGCAGGGCTACTCTGCTGGCTGTTGGGAAATGATGTTCTGCAGAATTTGTTGGGCCTGGTTAGTAAGCAAAAACTCAATTTTTCTTCTCATCTCTGCAGCTCTTAAAATATTCATAGTCTGGAGGGAAATGACACAATGGTTCAGACACACTGGGTCTTGTCAGCTTACAGAGGGATGGCGACAGATGTGATTGGTATTATCCCGTGTCACCGAGAGGTTTACACTCAGTTTCAGCAGGTTTAGCAACAGATCAAAGTCACATGTTCGTTATCGGGGGTCAGGCAGTCTCAGCGCAGGTACAGTAAGAGGATGATGCTGCGCTGCTCCCCATTCCACCCCAAGCCCCTCCATGTGCGAAAGCCAGCGTGCTGCCATCCCGGCTCTAACATTTACTGGAGAAACAAAACAAGGGACTCCTAAAGAGAAAATATTTTGTTAAACAAAGCTTTTTTTTTTCCATACCTGAGTATAATTCTTAAATATTCAGTGCCATCTGCCTCCTCACACTTAATAGAAAGGATCAGGTTTCCAAGGCTGCTGGCTGTACAATAAAAATTTAAATGATCCTAAAAATAGAAAACAGCGTGTTAGGGGAGGCAGCCTGCTGATGGCAAGGACACTGCCCCGCGCCCCGGCTAGGAGCAGAGGACTCGCCTGCCATCCCGACACCCTCCTGCCCTCGGGCACACACGCTCGCACCCCTCCTCATGGGGACCAGGGCTTTAATCCCTCTGCCCATGGACTTTAGCACTCTGCTCTCAGCTTTGCGCAGAGGGAGAAAGAGGATTACAAGACTGTGAGCAAGAGGGCAGGCAGGTGGCTGCCGCGCCGGGTCCCCCGAGTCCGGCTGAGCCCCAAGTCCCTGCAGACGGGGCAGGCTCAGAGCTGGCATGCCCACCCGGTGTCCTGGGGGGCCCTGCCAGCTGTGGGGGCGGGCCAGAGGCTGTGCGCGTGGCCATCACTGCCACGGCTGGTAACCCGCCAGTCCCCTCCTCCCCTTGCAAAGAGGGAAGTTGCAAAATTTGCCCATTTTGCTCACAGTTTTAGAATTTCTTTTTTTTTTCTTGAGGGGGGTTATGCAATTTTCAGCTGACCAATTGCCCCCTGCGGCAGGGGCACCCACCTTCCCCAGGAAATGCTTCCTGTAGGCTCTGGCCTCTCCTTTGCACTCCAGCTTGTAGCCGTAGGTGCTGGGGCTGAGGTTCTCCTCCTCCTCCTCGCAGATGCTGCTGTCGGACGAGGTGGGCGTGCCGAGGTTTTCCGGGTCTTCGATCCAGTATCCCCCGAACTGGGGCAGGATGATCAGCGGGTACGGGCTGCCCTTCTCTAGGATCTGCAGACAGGTGCCCATGAGGGTCGGGCAGGACTGGGGTGCGGATGTGGGGCGCAGGGGTTCATCACCCCATGTCCTGCCCCCCCGTTTCCCCCTCCCGCAGCAGCCCCAAGCCCCGGCACGGCGAGGGTCAAATCCAGCCCCTCTCTGAAACCTCCTCTCTCTCTCCTAGAAGAGGGCACGTGCTATCGAGAAAAAGTAGCAACTGCAAAGGTGGGGATGGGGAGCATGCTTTGTGGAGCTCCTCTTGGAAACAGGATCTCCACCAATTCCCAGTACTGGCAATTTTGGAAAGGCACTGGCCTGAAGGTGTTCAGGGCAGTTCAGGGCACCCACCTCATCGATGCTGGGGTACGGGATGTAGTCTTCCTGAAAAAGGAATCAAAACAGCGCGTATGACTGTCTGTTCCCCACCAGCCGTCCCTTAAGACCACAGCCCTGCACATCCACATCCACATGCACATCCCGGGGAGCGCACCCAGCCACCCGCCGCACTGGTCCCTCCTGTCCTAACGCCCTGCACCGGGTGCCAGGCAGTAACAGAGAGCAATGCTGTCGAGTGAGGCCACCGTGTGCGGCGATGGGCATGAGCCTCGGGAGCAGTGCCGCCGCGCTGCCCGGGGACACCTCCCCGCTCGGGGTCTGCGGGAAAGCACTGCAGCAGGGTAAATCGTTTTCCAAAGGGGTCTCCGTTATCGGTGTAAGCTTCTCAGCTCTGCGGCAGAACCCAACCATTTTACACAGCTCACTGCTGAAATACACAGGTTTGGACATAAAGCTGGATTAGGGATTTACAGGCACCACTCTCTCACCTTTGCAATTCAATCAGTGCCTTTTTTTTAGACAACATTTAAATCCTTTTCAGTCCTTTGAGTGACTGTCTTTGGCTATACACATTAAAGCCCTGAGATAAGGTAGGGGTTACGACTTGAAAAGATCCACACAAGAAGCAAAATTCAACCAACCTTATGTTTTTGGCTTCCAGTTCTCTGTTCTTCAAGTTTTGGTGCCTGTTTGGAACAAAACGAATAAATCAAATTATTAAGATGTTTTCAACAACAGAGATGAAACCACAAGAGTATTCTGCTACACGGAAATCACTCTGATACGAGTGGCATGAAAGGAGGGGGTTTCTGCCCGAGACGAACAAGGCAGAGCTGCCGGCATGCCAGGACAGATCCCGTCGTAACACAGCGAAAATGGGTGACAGGGATGGGGTGGGACAAGACCTGGGACACAGCAACACCACACTGAAAACACCTAAATGTGAGGCAGGTTTCCCAGGTGCCGGCACAGCACCAAACACAAAATGCCCCCTATCCCACTCCAGCTTCAGCTTAATTCCTCTGGGGTGGGCTCCTAAAGGAAATCCCTGCGCTGTCTTCCTGCGGTGCAGGGACATCAGCCGCGACGTGTGGCGGGGCGATGGCCCCGACTGTCTCACAGTGCCTGTCCCAGGCAGGAGCACGGGGACGGCAAACCCTGCCAGCGCTCGCCCGTGCCGCGCTGGGGGAGCACCGCGCGTCCTGGCATCGGGGGTGAGTGCCACCTGCCCGCGCCCCTCCCGTGGGGACAAGGCACATGGCGGGGGACACCCTGGTCCCCTGACCCTCCTCCTCGGGCAGATCCTGACGTGTTTTAGTGTGGGACGAGAGAACGCCTTGCCCTGACCCGAGGGGTACCGAGACAGTGCTTGACCCAGCCGTGCTCTGTACCAGAGCCTGCCGTCTGCAAAGACAGGCAGCGGCGTCCTGACTTTACCAGGGAGCAACGGGACCACCTCTCAGAGCGTGTGCCCCTGCCTGGTGACACACAGGCCAAGACCTAAACCTTCTTCCGCAAAACTGCTCGGGGAGATGTGGAACAACCTCGGAGGAAGACGCTGCTGACACCACTGCTTTCCCCCCACGCACTGGGGCACTTCTGTGCAGCTCTCTTCTGCGCGGTTTGAGCTGGGAAGCGCCTGCCGTGCCCCCTTTCAGCAGGGCTCACACAGCACTGGCCACTTCAGCAACAATTCAAATTGCGTTACGATCGTACAAGGCCTCCCAGCACATTAAATGTATGAGGCGCTGTGGGATCTGCGTCCTTGCAGCCTCTGCCGGGTGGGGAAAGTCCCGCGTTACTGGCACGCACGCTGCTGCTCACCTGCATTTTTTCCAGCATTTCGAAGAATTCTGCAGACTGAAAAAGAAAAGAAGGAAACCTCCTGTTCAATTAAAGCAGACATGAGGCAAGCCAGCCCAAACCAAATCAAGGCAGGGACACCGGACCCCCCACCTCGTACCGGGCACTCTGGCTCTGGCCCTCAACAGGAACAGGAATAAGGGACTCTGTCCATAACCGATGGGGTCTGCCTTCGACACACCCCATCCAGCCCCACCGCCGGGCAGGGACAGAGCCCCGCAGCCGCCCCGGGTTCCCGGGGCCAGCGGCCATCCCACAACAAGTGCCCCCGCTGCAGCCGCAGGCAGAGCACAGAGCAGCGACCAGCAGCAGCTCCCCACCTCCCTAACTCCTCCTGCTCTGCGTTTCATTTCCAAAAAAGCCTGAGAAGACAGGCCAAGCGATGCTGCGGCGCTCGTCACGCTCCCTGCTTGCGAGCGGGCGGCTGCCAGCCACGGGAGCTGCCGTCCAGCCTGACTCGGAGCTCGGGCTTCACTGCTGCAGTTCACCATCACCAGTAACGCTCAGCCCCAACAATTTCCCAGACCGCTCTGAGTACGGTTTGATAACAGTTCTTTAGTCACTTCTTTTTCTAATCACGACAGCGTTGGCACCATCGGCTGGGCAACCTCTTTGGGTTCCCTTTGTTCCCTGGGTGTTTTCCCAGGTCTCTAACATCCACGTTTCCCAGCTCTCTGCAGCAGTGACGTGGGCTAGAGATGCCAAAGGGAGAGCGGAGCTGCTGGTGCAATCCTGCCCTGTGGGACAGGGGACAGCCCGGCAGAAGGAAGGGAAGAGGAGGAGAGCACCCGCCGCGGCCACGCTCCGCTGCTCCGCAATGCGCTGCTGGCTTCTGCGCTGCGGGCGCCGGATCTCGGGGATCAGGCGGGGAGAAAACCCAGACGGCTGCCAAGCACCGCAGGGCGCCCGGCAGGGCCGTAGGCAGGGGGTTTGCTGAGGACACGGGGCAGAGCCAGGTCCCACCGCGGGCAGAGGGACGGGGTGCGTGTGCCCTGGCCCCCGCGGTCCTCCTGCTGCTTTGCGGGCCCCCGGCAGGCGGGGGTCTGTGCACACAAACCAGCAGCAAAAAACTTGCCTTTGGAAACGAAACGGGCGCAGACCGATCGATCCAAAGAAGCAAATAAACACTCTGGCAAACGAGACACCTACAGCAGCCCTCCCCACGTCCCTTACCTTGCAAGGCGCGAGCCCTGGGCTCCGCACTTCACCGGCTGTGGAAACGCCGGCGACGCGGCTGCCGGCGAGGCTGGGCTGCCTGCGCAGGGTTAATGGCCTACTTGCCAAACGAACTAAAGAGATTAGCGAGCCCCAGGCTCCGATTAAAAATCCCGCTCCTGCGTGGCTCCTCTGGAGAGCAGCCCGACCCTGCAGCCCGGGAGCTCGTCCTGCTCCCCCGGGCTGGGGGGCTGCTGCCTCCCTCCCCGGCCGTGCCGGTGCCGCGGCCCCGGGAGCATCCCAAGCCGCTCCCGCGCCTCTGGAAACGCTTAGCGCGGGGGGCTGCGGGCCGACAGACCCCGAGCGGGAAGAGCCCCCCGCCGCCTCTCCAGGAGAGGCGTTCAAGCCACGTCCGCCCTGCTCAGCCGCCCCTTCCCGCGGGCAAGGGGGGATTTCAGGAAACCCTCGTCCTCCCTGATCCACCTGCGCTGCCCAAAGGGGCCGCGGTCCCGGCCGCCGCCGAGCTGCTCTGGCACAGCCACCTTTCCCCCTCGGTCCCGCCGTGACGTCTGGATGCGGCAGGTGCGGGTTTGACCAGCGCGACCAGCACGGGCATGGCCCCACCAGCGCAGGCAGCTGTGGGAAATCGGTGCTCTGCCAGCACCTACCAGCCTCCCGACTCGCCGGGCACCCGCGGGGTCACCCCTTCGGCACAGCAACTGCTGAACCTCAGCCGGACGATCCTGATCCCTCATCCGGCTTTTCCTGCTCTCACGTACACGCAAATAAATTATCTAGTCAAACTACGGCTGTAAATATTGGGGCACTCCCAGTAAACTAATAAGCGGCTCTTCTGGAGACATGAAGCAGCAGCACCATCCCTCCTCTCCCCCAGCCTCCCCTCACCTCTCCTCTAACCCACGTCTGCTCCCGGCCACCCGCTGCGCTCCAGCCGCAGCCGACGGGCTCGTGGCTCATACGGCCGAGGAGAGGCTGGGACCACGGCAGACGCTGCCGGTCCAGGAGGGAGAGCAGAAAGCGGGATGAGCAGCCCTGACGCTGCTGGCTATGGGCAATGGTTTGCAGAAGAGGGATGCGAGGTTTGGGGCAGAAAGGGTCACAGTACCAAGGAGAAAGGCATGGGGGGTGATTTTTAGTGAGCTCTTAGAATAGACCGAATTTCCAAAAGACAAAAAAAGAGAGAAAAAAACAGAGGAGGAGATAAAGAAATGAAAATCAAAGACCAAAGGAAAACCTCAGAGAGATTTTCTTTTAATAAATGTGGCGAGCAAAGGTTAGTTTTATGGCACGAGCAGCCTAGTGACTGCCCTCAGTGACACCAGCTGGGACAGGGGAAAGATGCTGCCAGCACAGGCGAGGACTGCCGTGGCTCAGAAGCAGCCCTGGCCGTGTTTCTATGCCCCATTTTTATCTACCGCACCTACGGGAGGAAAAACGAACCCTGGGCTCAGAAGGGCTCTGTGCCCAAAGCTGGAAGCACTTTAAAAAGGCTCTTCCTTATTTTGAGCTTGGTTTAGATTCCGGTTTATCTTCAGGTCTCTGCGATGGAGCAACGCTCTCTGAGTCGATTAAAATAGTTTCCAGGTCCCACTCTGCCAGCAGCCAGAACCAGAGAACCAACCCGCACAGCAGCACCGGATCCACCTGCTAAAGCAAGTTCAGCAGAAAATGTGTACATGCACTTAGTAAAGCAGACAGCAGTCTGTACCCTTTAGGGATTTATGCATACTTAAAGCCAACTTTTCTGGGCCACAAATATTTTGGTAATTATTGTGGAGACAATTACACCTTTGTGACGCCCAGCAGGAAGCAACGCCACCTGCCGCGGGCCAGCCAGCAGGAAAGGTTACACTCGCCCGGCCTGGGTCGCTGGGACTGTCTGCTCCAAACTAAACCTGCGTCTGCTTCTTAAATGCAACCAAAAGGCAACACCAGAGCGGACAGCTGTTTCCCCTGCCACCTTCGGCAGGACAAACCTGCCCAGCAGCTTGTCCTAACAACCTCAGAAATGCAAAATACTCAACCCCAAACGGTATAGTTGCTATTCCTTTCCTGCTCACGCGTCCTCAGCCCTCACCACTGAGCGTGCCACACTAAGCGTGAGAGGAGATGGACGGTCACATCCCAGTGCTTCAGCACAGAAAAGTTCATGATTCCTCTCCGTCAGCACCACGCAAGACACGGGGTCCAAAGGCGAGCCGGCTGGAGCACGCGGTGCCTGTTCAACCGCCCCGCACCCCGGGCCCAGTTTAGCGAGGGGGTACCTGCGGACGAGGGGCACTCAGAGCAGAAGCTGCAGCGCAGCCAGGGAGCGCCCGCTTTGCAGGTTTCCGAAGAAAATGACGCCCAGAAAGAAAACCCTGCACCAGGCGGGAGCCGCCGAGGATGGAGCGCGGCGGGGCAGAGCTCTGCCCGGCAGCCCCCCCCGGCACTCCCCCCGTGGGTCGCACAGCACTCACCAGCAGGCCCCGTAAGAAATCCATCATCTTCCCGGCATCACCCCACCCCGCACCAGCCACACAGCCACGGCTGCTGCCGCGACCGCACTTCCTCGCCGGCGCCCAGCAAAGCAGCCGAGCGCCAGCCCGGCCATCCAGCCCCAGCCCCGACACCTCCCTTCGTTAATGTTTCTCCCAGCCAGAGGCACGGCAGGACTGCTGCTTTGTTATTTCAAAGGGTGGCTCCCCTGGGAGGCAAAATGCCCGAAACAGGTTGGGCAGGAAGCAGGTGAGGGTTTGCAGGGGGGACAGGTAGGCGCCTGCTGGGATGCACGGCCCCACGGGGGGGATGCACGGCCCCACAGTGGGATGCACGGCCCCGCGGCGGGATGCGCTGTGCCCCTCGGGAGGGCACTCACCTGGGGTGCTGGGCAGGAGGCAGAAAATCTGACCTCTGCAGCTGGAAATCTGCATGCACAAAAAAGCCACAGCCCTTCCAAAGTTGCTGAACGAATCCCAACCATAAATCCTCTCAGAGTCAGCTCGTGACAACCCAACCTGCCGACCCAGGAGCTGCAGAGTAGACACCAGCACCAACAGGGCCTTCCCACCCCAACACCACCCGGGGAGGAGGCAAGACACAGCTGCTTCAGCCAGAATGCCTGCGTGGCTGTGATGGAGCACAGGCAGTCTCAGCTGATGGGAACTTGCTCCTGTCCCTGCTCCCAATGCCCGTACCTACCCCTTGTCCCTCTCCATGACACTAAGTCTCGCACAGAACTCCGGGAAGCGCCTTGAAGTCTGCCGAGAGCAGGGCAGAGCAGGATGAGCACCAAGGACGTCGACTCAATGCACTCACGCTGCGCAGCATCTCATCGCAGGCTCGGCTACACCAGCGCTGAGCGACCGCCCAGCATCCCCAGCGCTGACCGCAATGGTCAGGGGACCAAGCCGACATCTCCAGAAGGACCAGGTCTCTGCCTCCCAACCACAGTCACCCCAGGTTTCCCATCATCAAGCTGATGGCTCCTTAATCCCTGACATCTCCTCTCCCAGGCATCTCCAGTTCCATCTCTTAAATGTCAGCAAATACATACCAGCCCCTGCCTTCCAAGAGCCAACGGCAGCTGAGAGCAAAGCGGCAGCGGGGGCACGGGGAAGCTCCAAACAAGCAGACGCACAAACAAACCCAGTGGCCCACAGACAGCCCCTGGCCTGAAGACCATACGGATTTATTTCTGTTCGGCACCTCGGCAGCTACCTGCGCCTGGCAAAGCAGCATCCAGGCAAGACACCGGATCTTCCTCTGCCGCTGCCCGGCTGGGGTGCCAGCGTGGGCAGCCACGACCACAGAGGCTCTGCCGTCGCCAGTACAGCGGGGACTGAGGGAGGGAGGGAGGAAGCACATGCCACGGGCTCCCAGCTCTGCCTCACCTTTCCAAAAGGACAACCTGTGCCATCTGCAAAAGATTCTGCAGCCCTTTAATCCTGCTGTAAAGCAGAACAAGTCAGTAATTGCCTTTTAATTGCTTTAATGACGTTATTATAAAAATGAAGAACCAGCAGTGAAACAGGCAGCCTCCAGCCTTGCCCGTGGAGACCGGTCCCCCGGTGCGTCCTCAGCCAAAGCCATCGCCAGCCTCTCCCCCAGCCACAGCACCTACAGCGAGACAGGGCCGTGCAGCTTGCGATGTGAGCAGAAATGGCCATCTTTGAGATGCATGAAAAAAAAAGACCTCAGCGTTTGCTTTTGGGGAGCTTACGCTACCTGACACATATGGAGTAGCATCTACATACTTTTTCCATGCCAGGCTTTCCATAGGTTTCCATGCCAAGTTTCCCAAGCTGAGGGAAGCCCTGAACTGAAGTTTAAACATCGTAGAAGAGCCTGACCTCCCGCTGCCCCACATTGCCCCAGCTCCAGCTGAGGAGTAGCCGTACCGCCCCGCCTGCAGCGTGCCGGGGGTCTCGCCCCCCATAACCCCTCCTGCAGCAGCACCTGGGCAGGGAGCAGACCCCGGCACCGGGGGCCACCCCCACACCCACACAGCAGGGCTCATCCTGCTCGCCCACAGGCTCATTAAAAGGCAGAATTTCCATTTAAAACATGACAAGGACAAAGGCAAAGGCAGAACCTCTCAGGGCGCAGGTGCTGCTGTAAAGCCTGGGAAGGCACGAGGGAGCACGGCACCAGGACGAGCCCCAGGGACGCAGCAGGGCTGCAGCGCTCACGGCCACGGAAAGTCCTACCCGAACTCCAGCCAGGTGTTACTGAGCAATTTACCACATTTCTGCAAGGCAAAATAAATGGCACCGACTGTTTCCTCCTGCAGGGGCAGGGCGGGCAGGCCGGGGCCGTGGAGGAGCCACAGCTCGCCCAGGACAGCCCACAGGAGAAACACGGATGCTCACCACTTCCCTGGTGGTACGTGGGCAGGGTGGGCACCGGGCATCCCGCCATGGGATGCAGCGACACCGCCCGAGGTGAAATTCCTCCGAGCCCCTGGCAGGGCTGTGCATCGCCCAGTGCCATCCCAGGAAAATTCTTGTCCTCCGACGCCGGTAAACAGCACGGGGGCTTTGGCTTCCCCTCCTCGGGCGCCAGCCCAAGGAACGCTGCTGGCACGAGGACTGGGAAGCACGCTCTGCTGCTGGCATGCTGGCACCCCCCGCACCCGGCACACTACCCGTCCCCGCGTACACCCCGCAGGTGGGATCCCCCCTCTTCCCCCATTTCCCACGGTGCCCCCAGGACAACACCCCCGCTGCCGGCCAGCTCTCCTTGGAGGCACGTCCTTGCTCCCTCTCATCTCTCCAGGCTTCAACCTCTCCCTCTCCTCCTCTGCAGCCCAGTGAGGTGCCACAGCTTGTGTCACCAGTGAACTGTGCCAGCTCCTTCCCACGCCCAGGTCATACACAAAACCCTAAATAAGGCAAATCATCAGAAGCTCCGCTAATAAACTCCTCCAACTCGATACTCTATTTCCAAGCCCACTTGCTCTTAACAACCATTTAAGCAGGTTGTCAGCCACCTCGTAATCCTCACATCCATCTCATCTTCTCCAGCTTAATGAGTAATTTCCCGGGTGGCAGCATATTGAGCGCTCTGCAGCAACTTGGGGAGAAGAGCTACGATTGCCTTTGGGAACTGGTCTCTCAGAAACGTCTCAGGTTGCTCTGACAGAAGCTACTTTTGGTGAAGCCGTGTTGCATTTTATCCTATTTTCCCACTCATTTCCACGTCTCAGACTGACTTTCCCTGCTCAATTTGCTCTGAAACTTTGCCCCAGGTCACCGTCCCAGTGCACACTCTCCGCTCACTTGAGACTGTCTGGGAGAGATAACTGCGAGCTGGGAGCTGTGGAGGTGCCCAGTCAACCCCGGCTCAAGCAGGACCAGCTTCCAAGTCTGACCAGGCTGCTCGTGACCTTCTCCCGTTGGGTTTGGGAAAACTGCAGGAGGGGCAGAGCCCCGCAGAGGCAGCCCGGCACGGGCAGAGCGGAGGGGAACCGCCGTGTCCCACAGCCTGCTGCCTCCGGCACGGCAAAAGGCACCGGCCGAGTGGTCCTGGCAGGAGCGAGCGGTGGGTCGGACCCTGCCAGCAGCGCCTGCCTGCCGGGGACGCGCCGTCTGCCTCGTGCTGGCAAGCAGCCGCCCGCCGCGGCGCCCAGGAAGGGTGATTAGCGGGATAACAGCACTGGGATTCTGCACCCTGCTTGGCATCGCCGCTCGCGATTGCGTAACGTGAGCGGCAGTGCAGGATGGGGCCCGCCGGCACACACGCCCCGCTGCCGCTGATGGTGTCTGAACACGCTGCAGGCTGAACTCCAGAAACCACCTACTGCTGCTCCCTCGGGAACAGCCCAAATCCGTACAGCCGCTGCGTTGGAAGTGCTGCTCCTCACCAGCTTCAGTTTCCAAAACCGGCACCTCGGCCGGACCACGCGCCCACAGCCCGGCGCAGCATCGCCCGGCCGGCACAGCATCGCCCGCACACTCACCTTCATGGTCGGCGGGGCGGTGAGAGGGGGGGACAGCGGCCGCTCCGGGACGGTCACATCCGTGCTGTTCAGCAGCTCCTGTTTCCTGAAAAACCAAACGCAGGCACGTCAGCTTCCCCCGCGCCTCGAGCGAGAGCATGAGGCGGGAGATAAGGGCTTATCTTCTTTGGCAAAGCCGCGGGCGTGCGGGCTGCCTGTAAAACAGTATCTTGAATCCGAGAAAAAAAAAGCGAACAGCATAAAAAGATTATAAAAGTCATCTGAACAGCCCCGTGCCCGCGGCGGGCTGGGACCACTCACTGTCCCACCGAGCGCCCGGGCTCCGTCCCCAGGAGCCAGCCGGAGCCCAGCTGCGGGGCTGGGCCGCGGTGCTGGGGCGCGGTGCGGTGCCGGTGGTGCCGAGCTCTGCCGGCCGGCGGAGCGGGGACAGCAGGGTTTCTATGACAACCCATCCCCACGGTTTCCCTCCATCTGGCACCCTCCCTGCCTGGGCAGGATCCGCGGCCGATCGGCCTCCCAGCGCCACGGATGGCGGAGGAAGCGTCCGGCTCGGTGACACCGGCGCAACACCCAGGGACACCCTGGCGTGGGTTTGGCAGGGCCCGGCTGAGGACCCCTTTGCTAAGAGGGCACCTCGCACCGGCGCTGAATTTGAAGGCAGCGAGGGATGTCGTGAGGATGCGAGACCCCGGGGAAGCGGGGAGCTGCCCCTGTGCCACGGACCTGCCACGAAAGCCCCCCACAAAAGGCCCCCAAACCTCGAAAAGGCACAACCTCAGCCCGCCACCGATTATCTGATTGAAACACCCTGTCCCTTTCACACCAACAGATTCCCAGGCAGACAACCAAGCCGTCACTCGCAGCAGTACTGCCAGATGCTACTCCGGGAGTCAGAAAATCTGAGATTTAATTTAGTTTCCTCTCGTCCCTGCCAGGTTAGTCCTGCAGAAACCGGGCCAAAACGTCCAACTGCTTATCTCACAGTAACGAGGTTTGGTTCCCATGGCAGCCCGCCCCGGGATGGCACGGCACGGCACGGCGTGCGCGGCAGCCGGGCACCGATGCCCGCCGGGGCCCTCTCCAAAACACGCGGCTCCTGCCCGACCTCCTGCGACGCCTGCCCCGCCGCCCACGCTGCCCTCCTCCGCCACGTGCCAGCGCTCACCGCAGCAGGTGACAACCACGCGCCGGTCACGGGGGAGGCTGGGGTGCCTGCAGCCCCTCCTCGGCGGGGCCGTGCGCCGTGGGGACGCTGCAGGGATGCGGCGGGCATGCTGTGGGCACCGCAGGCAAGTTTTCTACAAGACCATCGGGGCGACGGCAAGTGCAAAAGCCCACCGTCACCTCTGTGAGCAAAGGGGTGGCTGTTCAGCCGTGTCCCCGCTAACAAGAGACAACCGGAGCTTGAGAAGGGCCGGCTCCTGCTCCTCCTGCCCATATGCGCGACTGCTCTTGCTAACGGACTTCTCCTGTTCCTGACGAACCTTGACTCCGTCTCTTGAAGCGCATATATACGTACACACGCACGCACGGAGAAGCACTGAGGAGAAAGCCGTCTGCGCGCTGCAGGTTGCAGGAAGGCACTGCAGCCTCCCGCCCGGCCGCAGCCCCACGCTGCAGGATCCCAGCCCGCCCTTCGCAGCGCCGCGGCCCAGACCGGGGATTTGGCATCTCTCCCCGCCGCTGCGGGACTGGCTTGACGGCAGAGCAGCGGAGAGCAGCCGGAGCCGGCGGTGCCTCGGAGCCCGTGTCCCCGTGGCCGGCACGATTAGATTTGGCTGGGGGGGTGCTGCCAGCTGTCAGCCTGTGCTGTTAACGTTCTGCACATATGGGGAGAGGAGAAGCAGTGAGCTGCAGCGCCTGTGACCAAGGGAAGGAAGGGACGAACAGGACACCGATCGATAGTTCTCATTAGTCAACAACCAAGGAACAAGAATTAATGGACTTCAGTCGTAGCCAGGGGAACATCAGCCGGATGTCGGGGGAAATTCAGGGCTGGAGTTCAAGCCCATTAATCTGTCCCAGAGGCGTAAGACCAGCCCAGGTGGGGCATGGGGGGATCAGAACGGCATGGGGCAGGGCGACGCACCACCGTGCCGGGCAGTGCCGCAGCCAAGACCAGCCGCCGGCACGCAGGGACCTGGCTCACAGACCCCTGGGACCCCACAGACCAAATCCCCTGGTACCGTCATTAATTGCTGACTGCGCTTCTCGGAGCCTGGGGCGGCGTAGGCGTGCGGGCAGCGGGGTCCTGCTGTCAGGACTTACTTGTCCTGGACTCAGACAGTCCCGCCGGGCTCCTCCCGAGGCGCAGGCAGCCGCAGGCAGGAGGAAGGTGGGCTTTTTGGCCTCTGGGCTCCAATGCGATGGAATGGGAGGAGCGGAGCGCTGCCCCGCAGCTGCGAGAGGCAAAGGCAAAGCGGGACCAGCAGCGTCCATCCCTGTCCCCATCGCAGCCACAGGGCACCAAGGGCAACAGCAACACAACGGCAGCTGGAGTCACTGGGGGAAATACCCAGTGGTTTGTGTCCAAATGTGAATCCGGACCAAGGACTGACATTTTACATTACGTTAAACCAGTATATGGGTTTTTGTTTGGTTGGGTTTTTTTTTAACTCAGAGTAGGTCAAATTTGCCTTATGTTATTACGTCTCATTTAAGCTCTTGGCATCTTCCACTTTTTCAATGGAAGAAATGAATTAAACGATGTGGGACGATGTATGGGCAATAGCAGAATTCATGTCCTGCCCACCCGTATCATTTATCAAGCTCCTTCCCTTTCTCCTCTCCACAAACTCACCATGACTCCACTGCTGAAAAAATGCCGAGGATGACAGATTTTTACTGTTTGCTTTTTGTCTTTCTAGGACACTAAAGCACAGCCTGATCTGGAGCAAACCACCCATCCTTTGCTCTCCTTGCTTTGAACCCTGAGCTCTGCCTGACTGCACTAATCTGCACAGTGGCCTCAAAGGCATAAAACGTAACAGACTTCGCAAAGATTAAAGTTACAGGGATGCACGCAAATAATTTTATTTGATCTGGGATTTGTAGCAGGTTGCCATAGCATCATATTCTAAGTATTATAAAATCACTCACACAACAACGTGTTCCTCTGTCACATGCTGATTGCTTCTTTGGGGCCAAACTGCTGGAACTGCTCCTGCAATTCCGGGGAGAGCAAAACAAACCCATTCACCAGCCACCGCTTGTAATTAGCCTCCGTGCACTGGAAATATGTTACGTTAAACTGCAACCACAGACTCCGATGATTCAGTCTGCCGTCAGCTACAAGGTCAAGGGCCATCAGCCCAATTCCCCAACAGATTACCCTCACGGGATGATAAATGAATCATGAGGAAGATTAGCACATCTTTATCTGTGCACCGGCATGCTCACGCGGAGAACCAGCCCCCGGGGATCTCCCCTGAAGATGACACCAGAGCCAGCGGGCGCTCATGGCAGCCCCACGCCGTGACCCGGTCCCCGACTGGCGCCAGGGGTACAAGTCTCCGAACGGCACCAAAGGTCCCAGCCGTTCACCGGCGAGGACCGGGGCCGGGGGATGCTGTGCAGCTCCCCGCAGGGCCAGCACCCAGCTCCCACCCACAGCAGGGGCCCCGGGAAGTGGCCCCGGGACGTTCAGCCCCTCCGGGGGTTTCCCTGCAAAGCCGGAGACCAGCCGGCCAGGGGATGCTGGTGGCCCACAGCACCGAGCATCGCCGCCTGCGCTGGGCAGCAGGATGGCCTCCCTCGCCCCACGGGGGCCGGGACCCTCCCACGGCACGGCCCCCAGCGCGTTCTGCATCAGCCTTCCCAAAAGGCTCCCAGCTCTTCCACCGAGTCCTGCACCAGGATGCCGCAGCGCAAGAAGAAAACACAACTCCTGCCCGAGCGGCCTGACAGCGGACGCGACACAAGAAGGGAGTGGGGGAGAGGACGGGGTGGGGAAGGACAGCAAGAATAGCGTGATGAGCTGAAGCCTGGGCTTGGCACGGCACGGCTCCAATAAATGGCCTCTGCGATCGCTCCCCCCTCGCCTCTCCCCGGCACCATGGGAGACCCACGGCTCCAGCATCGATAAGGTAACCAAAGGTTACGGCGCTGCGCTCGCTCTCCGGCAGCAGCACCCGGTGCCCGGCAGGCAGCTGGGTGCTTCGCCCGTCCCCGACACCTCCGAGCCCACCCTGGCCACAGCCGGGCACGAGCATCCTCCGGAGCGGCACGGCCACACGGCTGGACACTGGCCTTTCTGGAAGGCAATGCAGGCATCGGTTTTGTAACCTTATTTCTTCGTTTTTCTCATTAGGCAAATTAAGAGAGAAGGGAAAAAAAGAATTAGAATCCTACATACTTAGTAAATCTAATTAAGGAAATACCTTAATGCAGTTAGTCAGGCCCAACTGCAGGGTTTCCTAACAGAGACCCTGAGATCAGCCTGACATCCCGGCACAGGTCCCGTCCCCCTCCCAGGGCTGGGGCTGCAGCCGTGGGGCCGTGCTCAGGGGGGGACCCCACTGCTGCCAGCCCCCACCAGGAAGGCACAGCCCGGGTGGGCAGGGCTGCTCCCCCTGCTTCCCCCAAAGGGGGAGAAAATGGGGATCTTTTTTCCCCCCATTTTGAGTGCGTGGGCACTGGCGAGTTCCCAACACAGCAAGGGCAGGAAAAGTCTTTCTCTCATCTTTAGAGCACCCCTCATCACATTCCAAAAGCACCTACAAATTCATATCCTGAACTTGGTAAACCCCACTGACATACTGAAATTCTGATTAAAATGTCCCGTTCAGTACAGAGCCAGGGCTGCCAGGAGCTGCCAAGCTTTCCCAGCTGAACCCCTGCCTCCGAGCACACACTTCCCTCCCGCACTCTCAGCCTAACGCCTAATGAAAAACTTCTAATGCATCCCACCTTCTTCTTCTGTTCGTCTGATTTACCAGACGGGCTCTAAATTGACACGGTACATTCATATAAATTACACGTGGGAACAAGAGATGTCAACATATTATCTTACACGGCAAAGCGTTTCACACTAAGTGGTTAGCTCTACCTTTTGTTACGCGGTGTAAATTAAACACGGAGCACTGCAGGTTACCTTTATGCCTACGCTTAATTCTGCGGATGAAACCTGGCCTAAGGAGGTGCAAAACTCTTGCAGCAACAAGTTCAGCCTGTCTAGATGCTGTATCCTTCAGAAGGACAGCAAAGATTATCCTGTAAATTAACAGCCTCTATTTCTGGACTCATCATTTTTTTGTCCTTGATGGGCATCACCTCGCCAGCTGCTCCCTTTTTAGTTTATTTAATATTCAGTGCCCAGTGCCTTAAGTTTTCACAGGGGATTGCGCTTCCATATCGCTTTTCATCCTCACACCGCCTGGGTTAAGCCCCTGTCCTGGGGCGGGTGGTGGGAGCGGAGCCCCGGCTGCTCGCCCTCCCTCCGCGGGAGGCTCCTCTCCATCCCCGCTCCCCGCTCCCCGCTCCCCGCAGGCAGGTCCCGCACGGCCGCTGTGGCTCCCGGCCCGCAGCAGGGACCGAGCCTCCGACCCCCAGCTCCCAGGACACCCAGCTCCCGGGACACCGATGAGCGCCTGCTGAAACCCCGGGCACCGAGGCGGCCAGAAGCCCCTGGCTGGCTGCTCATAAATTGCAAAAAAAAACCCAACCAAAACCTTTTTTTTTTTTTTTTTTTTTGCAACAGACACAAGGGCACCTGGCTGAGATTTTACACTTGGAAATCTGCAGTGAGTGCCTGAACGAAGCACCTTACTCTGACTTTGAACAGCTCTCCATCCAATCCCGGGGACTCCAGGCAGGCAAGATCTCGCTGCATCATCACTCATCCTGGGGAGGACGTCTGCAGAGGACACGCACTGCTGCAGGGCTCCCACTGACTTCAGACAGCCCTAGGGCTCCACAGCCCCCCCAGACCCGGGTTTCATCCCGTGCACTCAGCGCTGCGAAACTGCCGGTGCTCTGGGGCTTCAGGCACCAGCCAGAGCCCCCGCCATGGAACGCCTTCCCTGATAAACTGATTTACCTTGTCATGTCCTGGGCTCAGGCTGGCCCTACCCTGCCTGAAGCATTACCTTCTTGCGATGAAGCTTGAGAGTCAGCAAATAAAAAGCACAGCACTTTCTGATCTAGATTTCTTGCAATAAATTACGTATTTGCAAATTGCCAACCTGCATCTGTGTGCACACACAGCCTCCCTGACTGCACAGCCCGCGCACGCGGGAACCAAAGCCCTGCTCAGAGCAAGGTGACATTTAACTGCCAATGAGTTTAGCTTTAATTACTCCTCTGCAAGGAGAATATGGTTGAGAACAGTTTGGAGCATCCCGTGCTTGTGCGGGCAGTGCTGCCCGCGCTGATTGCGCGGGTCACTGCTGCCCCGCACATTGCCCGTCCTGCTTGGGGGGGCAGTGAGGAGCTGGCTCCTGCTTTGCCTGCACCTCTACAGACACTGGGTTCTTTCCGACTGGCCAAGGACTTCCCACTTGGTCTGGCTAGGAAAGTAAGGCTTGATATGCAAATAACACTGGAAAGAGATTTTTATCATTTACAAATTTTGTTGTCTGATCTCACTCGCAGGAGCAGAGAGAAAGCGGTGATTTCCTGCAGCATTCGGGTAAATCAGCCAAGGCACTCACAGACTTTTTAAGACCAGAAGGCTCGTCTGATCCAATTCCTGACAAACACAAGCCAGCGAGCCTTGGGCAGCCGTTTCTGAGCTGATTCAATAATTTGCAAATTGCAGAGAACAGCTCCCAGAAACCGGCGTCTCCAACCGCCAGCAGAACCGACACCGAAGAGCGAAGGGACGCTGTCCGCGCCTGGGCATCTGCACCAGGGGCAGGAGGTGGAGCGGGAAGGGAAAGGCCCAAAACACGCGGGATGCTGCTCTGGCGAACGTCCCACCAAAACGAATGGGGATTAAAATTGACTTCAGCAGTACAAAGATTTCACTCGATGGCTCTAGGAGACAGACTACCCATGAGTAGCTGAACCAAACAATAAACTAACAGCAGGGAGTAAAGACATTTGCCTTATTCCCAGTCGCCCATGCCACAGCTGAGACTGATACGTGAATGGAGGGGTGCACCCACAACGAGGCACCTACCCAGCAGAGAGGACAGCCACCATAACGTCACCTCGCTTGCACATGGGACGTTCAGGAAAACCAGTTTAGATAAAAATACGCAGTTCCAAATCCTAGGTTTCCGGAGGGGGACAGGAGCCAGGAGGAGCCCGAGTCCACCGCAGCAGCGGCCCCCCCGGGCCCCAGCTGCTGGTGCAGGTTATTGCTGCTCCCCTCCAGGTCGAGCGTGCAGGACAGGCATGGGCAGATTGATCGCAGGCGGAGGGAGCAAGGTAAGCACCAGCCCGGCTCTGCGAGGGGAGCTTGGTGAAGTCCATTTGTTGTGCTGCACTTTGCTGGCTGCTAACAAGAAAGGGACATAGGCCACCAGGGACTCTGCAGCTGCCACCAGTCCTGCCAGGCTTGCATATGGCTCATGTAAAGCAAAATTCAATTGCAAACGCAGAACAAAGACTGAATGTAGGAGGAAAAAAAGAAAACAGGAGCAGGTGGAGGAACAGAGTCCCTTTTGACGACGCCGCTAGCAGTCCCTTCCTTTTCCTGCAGATTATGTCACTTTGATGGCCCTGGCAGCTTGCATAAGACGAAGCAATCGCCGTAAAGAACTGCTTGAATTCTTGCAATCGCTGCCATGAAGGCTCCTCAGACTACAGCAGGCAGGAAAAAACCTCCTCAGGGTCTTGTTCTCCCCTTGAGATGCCTGTGTGACTCTTGTTGTCCTCAGTAAACCCCGCGGCAAGAACTACACTGAGACGGTTTGTGCTCAACATGATGGGGGGGGGGGGGCATAAAATTTATCACTTTATACCGAGGTAATTTTCTTTAGACAATGCTCCCCAGGCCACTTAT
>JANXJC010000088.1:790374-806552 GCA_027564655.1 Leptodon cayanensis
TCTGCCGGGACCCCGACGCCGAGCTCTTTGGCGAAAGCCTCCCCCCGCGGAGCGCGCCCGGAGGGGGCCGAGTCGCCCCAAGGCCCCCGCCGCACGGGAAGGGCTCGCGCCTGCCGGGCACACGGCTTTTTTTTCTGCCCGTTTCAAGGCGTCGGCAAACCCTTGGCCCGGACGGGACCGGCCCTGGGCCGGCGCTGAACGCCATCCCTCCTCCCGCCCCGGGCTGAGCTGGAACCGGGCCTGGGAGCAGCACAAGCCCGCCGGCTCGCCTCTTGCACCGGGCGAGCTGGCACGCAGCCTGTTCCAGGAAATACATACATATATATATATATATTTTAATTAAGTAAACTGTAAATTATCTACTTCACCACCTCAGCACCTTTCCCTGGAAGTCTTTGTTGCCATGGTGATAAAACACCCGGGTGCCTCTGCCCCCCCCCCTCACCTCCCATCTCACCTTCCTCCTCTGCGAGTTTAATTTTCACAGGAATTAGACGCAGGACTAGCTACCGCATTTTGAGCGTGTTCCTGGTTAGAGGGACGGAAACACAGTCCCTGCCGTAGCCATGTACGAGAACATGCAGGCAAAACTCCAGCCCCGCACAGGACTGAAACATCGGCATCTGCCCAAAACCCACCGGTGCTCCGCATCTTTGCGGCCAGCCTCCGAGAAGTCGTCGCAATCCTCCTGCGTCGCCGGGCCAAGCCCAAGCCCAAGCCCGTGGAAGTGTTCCCCTGCGTGCACTTTAACCAGCCTGGCCCTAAAGCAGGGAGAGCACAACCTCCCGCTGGCAGCGGGCCGCAGCACCCCCGGAGCGGCTGTTCGGCAAATTGTCACAGCCAAACACGGGTCAGGGGGTTTGGGGGCACGCTGCCACAAACAGGCAGCCTGCTGGGGGTACGCACGGGCTGCAGGGCCCACCACGGCCACCCCGCGACGAGCATGCCACCCAGGTGGGACACACACACACGCACCCCCCCCAGCAGCTCCTGGGGAAAGATGGGGAGAACGGCCCCCCGCTCCTCACCCACCGGGGAGGCTATCCCACTCGCTGCCACGGCCGGCAGCCTCGGTGGGCCCTGGAGCACAAGCTGCCTGGAAACTCCCTGGCCAGGGCGGTCAATCATTAACAGCCTATGGCTCTCCTGGCAAAGTCTGTAATAAATGTGTTTGCTCGGGAGCAAACAGCTCGCAAAAGCCACAGCCCACATCTGGCACGGAGCAGCCGCTCTCGCCGCCTCCTCCTGCCTGCCATGCTTAAGGTGATCGACATAACCTTAGCTCTGGCCTTTTCTATCTAAATGTTTCAGCACAATCTCTAATCGGATGTATTTTTTAAATGCAACAGAAAAAAACCATCATCAGTGTAATCTCTATGCATTCCACTGTAACTCAGATAAAAATACATGAAATGTTATTTTTGTCAACACACCACATTAATTCACCCCAGAAGAACCTGACAGCATTTCAGCCGTCACCACACCAACCACACTGACCTACACAGCACATGGGTAGCTCTTCAAAGAGTCAAGGTCTAAACTTAAATCCAAGATTACTATTTTCGTATTTCAACAGATCTTGACGGGTCCCTGGGAAGGCTGAAGCAGCAGAAGGTCTCTCCAGCACAGTAATTCCAGCCGACGAGTGTCGAGGTCCCCACTTCCCCGCAAGGAAAAGCCCAACCCATTCTCAAAACACCCCGAAACACATTTCTGCCTCCTCAGTACGACATCGGATGATGCCAAATTGCATGTGGTGGGCGAGAGAATGCAAGTGGGTAAGAGGAAAGAATTCTGTTAAACCTGGGTGCTACCTTCATCCTCGCTGGCAGGGAAGAGTACTTAACTTGCACTGCCAAGCCTTTTAATAAAGTTTTTGTTGGACCAACAAATCTCTTTGTTCTTGCACAAAATACCTGGCTGCTTCCTTTCAAGCAGAAATCATCAGTCTGACAAATTTCTCAGGCATAGCAAAAAAAAAAAAAAGGAAAGAAATTAGAACCCATTTCCATGCCAAATTATACCAATTCTCCAGCACCTCATTAGCTTCCAGTTAATGGTGGGGGAGGGGTTTTAATTTTAAACCTTTTACCTCTCGTATTAAACAGGCAGCTTCGAATTTCATTGAGTCTCTCTCTCTGGAGACATTTTCCACCGCCCCTCTTCCCCTTCTCCAGACAAGTTAAGTATTAATCTCCTCTTGTTTTATGCTGAAGTGGCTTTGTATTGATTTTTAAAGATGTTCAGTTCTTTCATATTTGGAAATAGAGAATCACTTTAAGCAGACACACTCAGCCATATTTTCATCTCCTCCCAAATACAGCAAGGGAGCCTGCGCTGTAATCAATTTCTTCTGGACTCTGTTGCCGCTGATTTGTAATTTATAGGACGAGGGCAAGACAATAAATGGCAAGGGGCTGGCGGGGCAGTGAAGGCTCAGGGCGGAAGCTTGGTACCCGGGCTGCAGCCATGCCATGCCATGCCACGCCATGCCATGCCATGCCAGGGACCTACCTGCCCTCTCGCACAGAGAAAGGGCTGCGAGGGAAACGCCGGAGCCCCCTTCGCTCCCCCCACCCCAGCACAAAGAAGCTCCCATCTGGTGATGGCAACATCTTCCTAGGAGGCCGTGGGTTTTCCTAGGAGGTCTGGATGCTCAGCCACCGGGCACACAAGTGGAGGGGCACCAGGGACCTCCAGCTCCCGAGGACACCGCTTGTGGCTGCGACGGGTCCCCGAAGAAGCTGCCCCATATTTCTTAGGTTCTACCGTCTGATGAAAGGCTCCAGGAAAGACTGGAGTGGGATGCCAGGGGAAGCAGAGGAGGCAGCAGGGCCAGTGCATCTGAACAGCTCCTGCCCCTGCCTGCCCTCCCCGGCACCTGCTGCTCCCCCCTCTCACGCCCGGCGGGTCCCCCTCGCAAAGGGACGGCACACCAGTCGCGCACACGGGGACGATCTCTGCTTGCCAAAGGGAGGAGCAGGAGCAGGAGCAGGGCAGGTGTTGGCAGGCTGCGCGGCACAGCGAGCCGCGGGCACGGCGAGCCGCATCGCCCGGCCAGCCGCGGGTGGCTGGGGCACCCTGACCTGGGAGCAGAGCCAGGTCTCCTTGGCTCCGGCAGCGCATCGGCCGTGGCACGCATCCCCAGTTCAGCCTTTACTCTCTCCAAGAGAGGATCCCGTCAAACCGATCCCACCGAGGGGCAAGTACTCTGGCTGCATCCCTGTCGGCTAAAGGAACACCTCTGCAGCGCATCTCCCCGGCCCCGCGCCACGGGGCCAGGGTGACTCCGGCCAGCCCCCGGTTCCCGCAGCGATGCCGCCAGAGCATCGTCCTCCTGAAGGTTTGAGAGGGACGCCCAGTCGGGACCAGCACGTGCGGAAGCCCTTCGACTGGTGTCTGCGCAGATGCGCCAAAGGACACCTCGTAAGACGGGCAGCTGCGGTTTGAGAGGCTTAGGCTGGAAATAAATGGGGAAAATTGAGGAGGTTGGGTCGGCCCTGGAAGAGGTCCCCAGAGGGGCTGCCAGCCCCCGTCCACGGAGGTTTCCTGGGCTTGGCTGGAGGGAGCCACAGCCCGTCCTGCGATGGAGCCTGGCCTGGAGACCACGAGCTCCCTCCCCACCCCCAGCATTTCTGGGCTTTTCTGAGTCTCCATCCTTCCTTGAAAAAAATCACTAAATAACCTCCAAGTTAAGCAGCTGCCCCTGTTTTATGAAGAAATAAATATCTCTTTAAAAACGCCCTGATGTTTGTGCTTCAGAGAAAACAGTTTTGCAGCTAACGAGGAAGCCAGGTCCCAAGGGGCTGGAGAGAGCTCACGGCAGGTTAGGACAATTACACGCCGTGATTAATAAATCACCTGGGTGGCTGGCTCATTTATGTAAAGCCTGGCATTTTCTTCTGGACACTCTGCTAAAAAAGAAGGATCAGAAAACAAGATTGTGACAAGATCAAGCCTCCATCCCTGATATTACTGAATCTCCTGTGAATAAATTACACTATTAATATTATTAATAAAGCCATATAATTATGGAATAACTTTGGCTTTTGTGTTAATGCCACAGCGAGAGTAAACCCTCCCACCGGTGAGCAGCCTATCGACCTTCCCAAGCTGCTCAGGGGCACATTGCCACCCGCGAAGACCCCCACGGCCCCGTCGCTCACACCTGAACGGCGGGCGCAGCCGAGCCCCGCTCCGGTGACTCGGGGCTTCTCCGGCCAGAGCCGCGGTGCTGCCTCGTCAGATGGCTCAGGATAAGTCCCTGACGCCCTCTGCGCCTCCCTTTGCAAGAGATATTTCTGGTTCCCTCGCTCACGAAGGACAGAGACAGAAATACACGAGCTACGCCAAGCATTCGCCGCGGCATTTGCCACGGCTGGGCTGGAGGCACGGCCAGCACGTCCCCGCAGCACCGTGGCAGCTGACGGGGCACCAAGAGCCCTGCCCGGGAACCCTTCCCCGCCACCCCAGGGACTCACCCGGAGACCCCCGTGGATGCTTCCCCCCACCCGAGCGGGACATGGCTGGCACAGGCGCCTGCACTACCCTGGTGGGTGAGGTGGGGGGGGGGGGGGCAGCTGTGCCAGGGACCCAGAGCCAGAGAGGAACAAAAGGAACCGAAGCAACGCAGACCGAAAGACAAAAATAGTAACCGGTTCTCTGCAAAGGAGCAGTCACATTCACATTTCCCTGGCATAAGAAGAAAAGGATTTGGGAGCTTGTAAACTAGGGAGAAAGCGATTACAGCGTTTCAAACGGTGCTGCAGGAAGAGGATAAGGGTGCATCCAGTTTCAAAAGACGTATCACAAGAAATAGAGCTTTAGATTGTGTAACATCCAGCCCTAATTAATCTGATTAGAGATTTATTTTATGGCTTCAGTTTGAAAGGCATAGAGGAAATACCAAGAAAGCATGAAGCCAGCTCCTCCATGCAGGCAATGCAGAGAGAACGCAGCAAGTTTTCTCCCTCTTGAAACGGTGCGAGACGAGTACGACACGCCACCAGCAACCTTAGCACCTTGTCAATTCAGAGCGATCGGAAGAGGGATTGATGTACGCCAAGGCACGGGGGCAGCAGACCCAGCTCCCCGGCTCCCGCCCCGGCACAGCCGGCAAGGCTTCCCCGCCGCACCGCAGTGCCCAAACCCTGGCGGCTCCCTGCGCCCCAGTACTGTGGCTCCTGCACAGAAGTACTGGACTGATGTGCAAAAAGAAATTTATCTGCCTTGCTTGACTGGGAGCCAACGCGATGGGCTTGTCCCCCATCCACAGCCTGTTCCCCTCACAAGCGCACACAAGCATCGACCTTTTGCCTCGCTTAGGGCTGAGCGTAGCCCGTGATGTTTCATCTCCCTGGTGCAATTATCAGCCTTGCCAGGAAATAAGCAGGGAAAGCAATCAAAGCCGCAATGAAAGAACAAAAATTCATTACAAACAAATGACCTCTCGCTGCAGAAGGAAGCCAAGGCTCAGCCAGGTATCGCCACCCATTAAAAACAAGCTGGCCCCGCACGAGAGCGGCAGCAGGGTCTGACGGTCAACAGCACTGCGGATACGGCACTCGTAAGGGCTGGGGAGCAGCCAGGAGCCTGGATGAGCAAAGGGCAGCACAGGTGCACATGGGCACCCATGCTCTGGTAGAGAGGCTTAGAGAGAAGAGACTTCAGTATGTAAAGCGATCACCAAAGACAACCTAAAAATAATCGGGGGCTTAGCTGGCCCCAGACCCGACCCCGTTTTGGCTGCACCCTCTGCACAAGCCACCCTTTCCCTTCAGATGGGGCAGGGCTTTCGCTGCATCTCGTGACGTCCCCTCGCTGTGTTTGCACAGCAATGGGGTGAGAGAAGCAGGCAGCAGCACTGAAAACACCTCCCAGCACCTCAGAGCAGGCATCGGTATTAAAAAAAAAAATGTAAAAAAAATTATAAAAAGCCACAGCAATTGGGCCAAGCCCTCGAAAGACCACAGCATCCACGCTTCCCTGCAGGGAACCGTGTTCCTGGCTGGCAGCCATCCCGGTGCCTGGCTGCTCCCCTGCCTTCATCAGCACGTGCGAGACTAGAGGGTCTTGGGGAGAACGCCCCTCGGCCACAGGCCCCAGAGGGTGGGGGGCACGGCTTCCCCCAGTAGGATCCTGGTGCCCCGCGGGTGCGCAGCCACAGATACCCCCTCTGCCAGCCCCCCCTGCCACCGCCGCTCCGGCCCATGCAGGAACCTAGCCCCAAGTGCCCCCCCTTCACTCCCAGCCTCCTGGGGACATCGTCTCCAGAGCCACGGCTGGTGCCTGGGACACCTGCGTGCCCACAGCTCCCACAGCCGCAGCCGGGGCAAGCCCTGACCCCGCACTGCACCCCCCAGCCCCAGTTGCAACAGGCAGCAAGGGTCCCCATGCCACAGGGTGGGCTCAGGCTTTACCCAGGCTGCTGGCGGAAGCCAGAAAATCCTCGGTACCTGCTCTGGCCGACCCAGGTGGTCCTAAGGGCAGGCTGCAGCCCTTACTGCTCCAGTTTATGAGCACCTCCAGGGCGAAACGTGAACCATTTTCCCACTGTGGTGCCCCAGCACGAAACCGGGCAGCGACACCGGCGCTGGAGGCGAGCTCCTGGGGCAGAGCCTGGATACCAGCAGCGGTTCCCGCACACACGCTGTGCTCGGCAGCCTCCCTGTCTCATCCCACTGGTGCGGAAACCGGCACTGTGAACACCGGCGGCACCCCCTGTCCTTCCTTGCCCACCCCAAAACCGTGCAGAAATCAGTCAGCAGAGCCCCCGCAAAACCTCGGCCGGCGGCAGGCGGGCTGCAGGGGCTGCAGAGGCGGCTCCTCGGCTGCGCACAGTATGTTTCCACACTGGCAGACACCCAGACTCGCTCACAACCCCCTGTGCCCCATGGAGGAGAACTAAGAAGCAAATTAAGCTTCAGCGAGAGGCAGGAAACGCCACGTGATTAAGCCACGGGGGTGCAAGTCGCTCCCTTCTGGGAACCAAGAGGCTCAGCCCTTCCAGATCCTCTGTTTGCTCTCCGGAGAAGAGCAAGACAAGTCCCTCATCACAAACGTTACCCGGTGCAACCAGCTGTTTGCTGCTTGCAAACAGATCCCAGTCCTGGCGCGTTATGCAGCCTTTTCTGGGTAACCAGAGCAGGTGTCCAGGAGCAGCGGCTAACGAAGGCGTTGGCAGCACCTGCACCCTGCGCGCCCTGGACCATCCCTGCTCAGGGTCATACAGTCTCCGGAGCATCACGATGAAATGGTTAATTGCTGCAGAGTGTACAGATGATGCCAAGCACCATGTCACTGCTGCTATGTTCTTGTTGTTAATCAGACTTTAAAATACACCTGAAACGGGCTGTTTGCTAGAGCACTCAAACTGAGATAATAAGAACTGGTGGAAAACTAGGGATCAGGCGTGGCTGTATACTGGATAGGGTCTGAGGCCAGCATGGAGCAGGCTGGAAGGGAGAGGTGTTTTGCCATGAAATCCAGCTGGACACTTCTGCACATGGTGTTACTAGTAGCCCTTTGATGCTGCCGTATATCTCAACAGCATGCAGAGTACAAACTAAGATATCTCTGCGTCAGCACAGTGATAAAAAAAGAATTTGTATTATCATGCTGTAATTAAACTTTGAGCACAAAAGACTGAAAGTGGATGTCACAGCGTGTCTATTTGTACCCTAGAAAGGCGACCCGTACCAGGACACCAGTGATGGTATGGCTGGCCCACAAGACCTGCCCGCTCTGCAGTAGCAGGATACCCCTTCCCTTCCCTTCCCCTTCCATCCAGCAGCCGAGAAAAGGAGGCAGCAAATATTTGCCTACTTAGCAGGGCCGGCAGGAGGTCAAACGAATGGCTATTTGCTCAAGCGCGAGAGCTGCTGGGACTTGCACCGCAGAGCACGGGTCCTGTCTGTGTCTGCTCCACCAGCACCAGGCAGCAACACCCCCCCTCCATCACCGTGCCCCCCACACCCATGAGCACCCATTCCTCGGCCCCCTTCACCCGGCACGGGGGCCAGGGACTCATCCCCAGGCAGTGGCGAGCAGCCACTCTCGTTCAGTGCCGTGTCCTTTCTCGTCTTCCCCGACCAGCCTTCAAAATCGCAGCCTTTTAATTAGATGAGCTGCAAATTACCCACTCACTCATTTCCTCTGGTGGCCCCGGTCCCTGCAGGGAGCGGGCAGGGCTGGACCGTGGGACAGGCATCACGAGGCACGCACCTCGCGCCCACCGGCCACGAGCCCGAAAAGCCGACTGGCCGACCCAAACCTTAGCCCTCAGCAGCCCAGCTCCCTCCAAGGGCCGGGATGCACCAGTCCCCGCTCCTGGGGACCAGGGCAGCAAAGCCTAACGAGAAGTGCCCCCCCCCCATATAATTACCCTTGCTCAGGATGAAGCATCACCCAAGGCGCAGGTTACGTTTTTCCAGGGGTTCACCAGTCGCATGCAGCTGGCATCACTGCTGGAGGAGCTGCAGCAGTCTGGGGCAGTAAGGGTTCATCCAGCCCAGGAAGATTACCAAAATTGTAATTGCGATTTGCAAAGCAAACCTTGCCAGCAGAGCCAGGCCACACAAACGATGGCAAAGCTCTTCCTCCAGAGCTACTGCAGCAATGCTTTCCCAATCAAACTCTCTGTGGTCAGACAGGAACATTCAGTTCTCTAGGCTGTGTTCAGTATAAACCCACCTCTGACAGTCCAGGGGGCTTAGGCAGCTGGATCTGCTTTATGCAAGAAGATCTACAGATATCTATCTATACGCATCTATACATCTATCTATAGGCTCTCATGGTTTTTATTTTTGGAACCATTCCTCCTTCAGCAGCCTCCAGAGAGACACAGCTTTGATAAGAAGCTCTCAGAGAGCACTCTCCCATCACACACATCTGGGACTTCAAAACAAGAGTCGCGTTTTGGTGCCGAGCCCGCCCTTCGGTGCCGGTGAGCAGAGCGGAGCAGTGCCAGCCCTGGCTCCTTGGCACATCGTGGGGCCAGCAAGCACCGCGATAAGCCAAAGCCGTTTTGCAGGCAGGAAAACGGCAGCATGGGGAGATGAAGTGAGCTGCCGAAGGCCGGGCAGAGAATCAGGGGCAGAGAGGAGAAGGCAAACGTGCATCCCGCCGCTGCCATGGGCAGGCAGGGAGCCCCGGGGCTCGGGTGCAGCACCAGCCCCTGCCCGGTTTGCTCCCTTGAGTGACTGTATTATTTCTGATGGCTAAACACAGTACAAGGTAGTCATGCCTATGACAGCAGCACAATTATATGGAAATTGTATTCTTGATAATTTGGGGTATCTTTCCCTGTGAACACAGGCTTTCTGAAGAGATGAGCTCCAAGATTCCAGCATTCAATTAAATTAGATCAAATCAGCAGAGGAAATAAGTCTTTACAGCATGAGCAGATCCTTTGAATTTTACTAGCAAATCAGTGAACTAAATGCCATCATTTATCATTAACATCACTAATAAAGCCAGATTCAGGATGCACAGCAAACTAACATCAGCCACGCGCCCGACGCTTCCAGCACCACCAGCACCCTCCTTAGCTCTTGGTCCTTCCCCAGCTCCCCATGCAGAACAAAGACCGTCCCTGACACCATTATTCCAACCAATTGCCATCGACATCCAGCTGGGAAGCTCAGGATTAGGCCCAAACTTTAACCTCAGCCAAGCGAGGCCCCTTCCCAAGGATGCTGCAAGGGATGCGGGAGCAGGGCGGAGAGATCCCAGGCAGAGAGCGGGAGGAGCGAGGTGGGCTCGGGCAGAAGGCTCCGTCTTCCAGGGACTGCTCACTGGAGCCCAGCATTTCGGGGAGAGCTGCCCTCCACCCTGAGAGGGCTCTTATTAGCCACGGGCAGGGGAATGCCGGGAGAGGCGTGGGGTGGCCACAGGCGATGCTGTTCCACGTCCCCGAGCGCAGCTGCTGCAGAAAGCCGCCACTTCAGTCCCATCCCTATGAGAGCCAGTCTCAGACTAAACATCCCAAAGCATCCAGTGACGGCGCTGGATGCAGCACCATGCCACCGGTCCCATGCTGCACAGCCTAAAACCCAGGCGCAGGTTTTGCTTAACTTGGCCCTAGGGGCCGCGGCAGCCCCTGGCGCTGCCGGGCACGCCGGTGCTGTGGTGCAGGGGTCCAGCGCGGGTGGCTGCAGGTCTGCGCCCGGACAGAGCGAGCAGAAGAGCTGGTGGCTGCAGATGCAGAAACTCGTGGCAATGCTGAATATTCAGCTGGCTCGGGACGGGTTGCTCCAGAGAAGCGCTAATCGCGTTATGTAAAAGAGGAGGCCCAGCCAAGCGGAGTGCGCGCCCAGGCCTCTCTAATTCCCCTCGACAGGGCAGCGGCACCGCAGTCGTGCTGTCTCTCGAGCCCCCCCACCACCGCAGCGGCAGCCCGCGCATCAGGAGTTAATCTAAAGATATGATGGGGAGATGGCAGCCTGCGAGGATGACCAGCCTGGCACTGCTGCAGGTGTCTGCAGGAGCCCTGGAAAAACCTTGTGCTGTCTCTGGGTCTTGATTTCCCTCGATGCTGGGGTGTTTTGGTGACAGGGAGGGATTGCAGCTGCCCCTGCGTGAATCCGTGCTGCGATGAGCTCCCCTGCCCCGTGGGAACAGCACCAGCACCCAGGCAGCACCACAGATGGGTGCCACGTAGGGAGAAACAGTTTCTACCTCCAGAAACCTCAGGGGGAGATCAGCGCCCTGCTTTGCCGCGCTCACCGGCGGCGAGCTGCGAGGGGTGGTCATCGGTTCGGGTGGGAGCGCGTCCTGGTGCCGTGGAGGGCAGCAGCCAGACCAGCAGCTCCCCAGCCCTCGGCGGCTCCCCCAGGAGATGCCGCCATCTCCATTACCCGTCTCCCTCAGACACCTTGTTTGATGTGAGAGCGTGAAGACATATAATTTGTGGAGCTAAAACACAGGTATTATCTCAGTGACACATCCCTACAATAGGGAATGTGCTGAAGTCAATCACATTCAGAAATGGGTTTCTATTGCTCTGTGGCTTTTTCCTTGCCTCTCGCTCCAGAACAATAAGACAGAAAATGATGCAGCTGTTAGCTGGAAACCTGCCATCTTCCTTGTTAAATCACCTCGCGTCGTGCAACTTCATCGATGGTCAGGAACAAGAGACCTGGATCAAGCGTGCCAGGGCTTTGGGAAGCGGGGGGGTCCGAGGCCCGTGGGCAGGAGCTCTCGCTGGCAGCTGCTACCCACACCCGCACGCGAGGGAGGCTGGACAGAGGGGTACCTGCCCCTTACCGGCTCCACGTGCACACTGCCCGTATCGTTATAGGGTCTCTGGATGGCTGCTTGTCCTCTCTAGGAGGAGACGTGCCTGCGGCAGCGCGGGAGCGCCCTGGTCAAGGCAGCATCTTTTGTACGTAGAGCCAGCAGCCGCTGCAGCAGCGGCAGCCGTGGGCAACGGTAGAAACAGTCGAAAGGAGAGCTCCCCTACCAGCCTGGGCTGCAGAGAGCCCACGAGGGGGACTGGCACCTCCGGTGAAAGGACACAACTTACTTGTCCCATTCGTCAGTCTTTCCCTGAGCACTGGCACTCTCAAGGAGCAGACACAGACCCCTGGTCTGATCCTGTACCTCTTACCATCACGTTCTCATTCTCCTGCCTGCCAGCACACCTCCCTGCCCTCAAGCTTAACACGCAAGCAAAGAGCGAATCACTCTGCTAACCCAGTTGCACTGGGTTTTTGGAGCTCCCGTGAAGACCTGATGGAAAACCTGCCCTTCTTCCAAGCCCCTAGTGCAGCCAGGACAGCTGCTTATCACCCCTACGTGAACATCGAGTTCTGCGTTCCAAACTGGAGAGGATTAACACCAAATTGCTTGTAGGAGGAAGGAGCTGTCGCAGTCCCTGGCATGACACTGGTAACATTTGAGAGGAACAAGGCAGGATGGCGTCTGAAAGGACTGACCTTTGAGTCTTCACAGAGACTTCAAAATGTAGCTCTGACCTATTCAAGCGCCTGTCAAGCCTCTACACATCTCTTCTGGGTGGGAGTCCGAGACAAGCCAGGGTTTTACAACAGGCTTTGGAAGATGCGAGGTCCTTGGCTATTGTACGGGTCCAACGCTGACGCTGGTGTTTGCTAAGGGAGCATGAAAACGGCATCGCGAGCCCCACTGGAAATAAAACACTGGTGATGGAGAGGGCCGTTTCCAGACAGGGACCACGGGCCCTGCCGGCACCGTCTGGCACCGAACCTTGCCGCGGCGCAGGAGTGCTGCCGGGCAGCTCCCGTGCACCAGGCGCAGCGCCAGCCCGTCCCCGCTGCACCGCGGCGCTCACCGGCGCCGGTCGCCCTTGCAAAGCCAGGACCCTGCTGACTAGAAGGAAAAGCGACAGCCGGTGGGAGCGGTACAGTAATTAACAAAATTATCATCAGGAACAAACCACGGGCTTTGGCACGGTGCCTGCACTCCTGCTCCAGGGCTCCCTGCCCTGCTCTGGGCTCCCTGGCTCACCAGAGCCGAGGCCGACTGCGCTCCCCAAATCGCACCCACGCCAGCGGCAAGCGGACGCACAGCCGTGGCCAAGGGGAGGCCAGCAGGCATGCCGAGCAGGGTAAAAGCCCCTCTGAACCTCCGGCACTCGCCAGCAGCCAGGGACCCTGCCCCCGGTGAGCCCCTCGGCTCCCACAGACAACCCTGTCCTCCTGCACACCTGGATATTTGGGAGCACGTACCCGCAGGCAGACGGTGTCTCTATCCCTCCAGCCATTAAGGCTCCCTCCCCCTGTCACAACAATATTTGCTTTTAGAAGGCTGTTATTCTTCCGAGCAGCCGCCTTTCGATTGTCTGCAAACAGCTCCTATTTTGACAGGCTATAAATATGGCAGGAGGGAAGATATATAAACCAGCACAGTTTATTAGTTCTGAAACGGAGCTAAAAATAGACCCACGTGGGGTTGCTAAGTCCTCTGGGCAGATGTAATTGTGGATAATCTAGCTTTAAATATGTGAAGGCTGTTTTGACAGCAGCAACAACATTTTAACATATGGGACTGGGTAGCACACACAAGCAGAACGCGCCGCTGCGCCACCTCCAACGTCACCGGAAAGCAGCGTTTGCATCACCGGATCCCAGCCCACTGTCTCCACTCTGTATCTGGGGTTTCTGCAGTAATAAACCCCCAAATAAACCCAAGTATCTACAGCAAGCTACTGAGAGGAAAGCACCTAGCCAAATACCAAGGGTAGTCTCCCAGGGCGGGAGCATCAGTGGAGCTGTGCCAGTACCCTCCCCCCTGAAATTTTCTAGAGATAAATCTTACCAGATTAATCGGCTGAAACACCCCACGTTCTCAAAGCCGACAGCACCTTTCTCCTCCTGGGAAAGCTTCCTCCGTCCCAGGCAGGCTTTGAAACGTGCTGCAAGGATGCTGCGCGGGCACGGGGCTGGGTGTCTCCAGGGGCAGCCGGGCCGATAACCGCCCTTCCACGAAGAGGGAAGCACTCCTGCCTGCTCGCCAGAGATAGCGGGGAGACGTTGGGACTGGCTAGATTTTGTAAATCCCCAGCCAGCCCTGGGGCTGGCCGAGGCAGGACTGACTGTGCTCCTCTGCTGCTGCTCACCTCCCAGGGCAAGCACCCCCAACCGGGCTGCACCCCATTCCCTGCCGACCCCTGACCACCCCTCCTCCGGCCAGTGTCTCCAGCATGTCCTTGTTCGTCACCTCCTGGGCACGGCTGTACGGCCCACGCAAGGGTCTTTCGCAACACAACGCACAGTGACCGGCCGTGTGAAGCTGCTCGCAGGGGACCCTCAGTCCAACACCCGCCCCAGCACCGCTGGGAGCTGATGAGCAAAGACTGACCCCTCCGGCTCGTTGTTCTCCCACTAGTGTCCACACACCAGTGGCTGCCTGAGGCTGGTGCTGCACTGCTGCCCATTCCGGCTGGTGCAGCAGTGACAGCCCTGGGGCTCCACACTCTCCCCCCTGCAACACGGAGGGTCGGTGCCCCCAGCCCAAGGGTGGCTCCTGGGGCCCTGCCCCATCCTCACGGCCGGGGCGACGAGCTGCGTCTCTGCTCAACGAGACCTCACCAAAGCTCCTCAGATCCTTTGTGATTTTTCTTCCTCAGATTACACGGTGCCTCAACAAAAAGGGCAGCTCTGGTACCCACTGAAAGTCATTTCTGTCCATAAAGAAAATAGCATATCGTTAAGACTCTCATCTCCCAGGTTGTTCTTCCCCTCTAGAAAACAGATGTGATTTTTGGGGGTGGTTCTACACTTGAACGTGGTGTTGGTGGGATGCCATGCTGTTTGAGCTCCAGCAGCCGCTGCCCCCAGCCGAGCTGCAATGTCCAGACCCTGGTGTTGCCTCAGCCCTCCAGGGGCAGAACCCTTTTCCCTTCATCTCCCAGCGTGCTGGAGAGCAAGGGGCAGAGGCAGACTCCACCTGCCCTGGCACTCACCCTGCTTGGGTTTATCTTTAGCCACAAAAGAGAGACACCAAAAAACCACCACTAAAACAAAAGAAACCCCCAAAATCCATTTCTGTCCTAAGGACATCAGGTGTAACCCCAGCATCCCCTGCTGCGGCGTCCCAAGCCCCCAGGCAGACGGGCAGTGCTGCCCCTCAGCAGCACCCACTCCCAGCCCCAACGAGCACGTGGCTCCGGCAGCGGGGGCTCCGCGGCAGCCAAGGGCATTTTGGGGCCGTGAGGGGCGTCTCTGCACCCCGAGGCCGTCCCTGGGCAGGGCAGGGCCGAGCCCCGGCACGCTGCCCGCGCAGGATGGGACCGTCCCTATCTCAGCCCGGCAGCCAGCGCTGCCGCGAGGGCAAAGCCCGGATTTCACGGAAGCGGCTGGGGCTGGGACGGGCCCTTCCCAAGGCAGAGGGACCCGCTCGGCCCAGCTCTGTGGCGATGGAGGTGGCAGCACCACGGCCAAGCTCCGGCCAGGGCTCGGCGAGCAGCCCTGCGCCCGCGCTGGCCACTGCCGCCTGGCACCCGGACCCACAGTAGCCCCGGCTGGGCAACGGCACGGTGCTGACCCGCTCATCCACAGGCCACCGGACCCCAACCTGGCAACGAAAACGCGGCTGACAGACTAATTTCTTTGCATAAAAAGCAAATAAAGCAGCAGTAGCAGCGAGAGCTGGCTGATGATTCGCTCCGGCCCCCCGACGTGCTGCCCTACTTTCACCCCGGTTTCGCTGGGTTTACGTTCCTCCTTTTAAATTACCGACTCCCACCCTAGCTTCCTCACGCTGCGCTGAAGATCTCCAGCCTGGGGGGGGGGCACAGGCCACCGGTGGGTGCTGGGACGCGGGGACCGGCAGCGCAGCTCACCGCGGCGAGGGTCCCCAGGGCGCAGCGCTGGGCAGGACACCCCCCCCCCACCCCGGCAGGAGCAGAGGCAAAGCCAGCACCCGCTCCCCGCTCCCCTCGAGGGCACCAAGCGCTGCCCCATCCCCTGCAGCCCCCCCTGCTCATCGCTCGCACCGGGGTCCGGAGGGACGACCACCGCAGAGCGACTCGCGGCCTGAACTGGGTGACAGGACCCGCAGCAGCCTGGTCGCTGACAGGCAGAAACCCCCTCGAAGTGTGCGTAGGGGGGGCGGCCGCCCCTGCACGGCCACGCAGCAGCAGGACCCCAAGTCCCGATGCCGGGGCTCCCCTCGCCTTCGACCTCTCCCAGTGGGAACCAGCAGCAGGGAAAAGCCGAGCGCTCACGTGCCCGCTGCTGGCACGCCTGGGAAGAGCCTTCGGCCGGAGAAGCACCATCGGGGACCGGGCAGGAGCCCCGGCCTCGACAGCCCCCGCTGAGCACCCACGGGCCGCGGCCGGGTTGGGAAGGAGCCTCCGAAAGGGCCCGGGCTGGTCCCGCAGGGCAGCGACCTGACCTGCCACCTCTCCCCGCTTGTTCGCATCTGCACTGCAAGTAAAGGAGGACTTGGAAACGCTTTCACGCGCACCCATCTCCTCCTCCCAGAAGAGAAGGGTCGAACCGTACCACCTGGGTCTGGATACAAGCCTGAACCTGGTCAGTGGGGCTTCTTTTTTCTTAAAAAAAACCAAACAAACAAACAAACAAAACCAAACCAAACAAACAGCAAAAAACCAAACAAACAGCAAAAAACCAAACAAACAGCAAAAAACCAAACAAACAGAAAAAAAAAAACAAACAAAAAAACAAACAAAAACA
>JANXJC010000088.1:816266-826696 GCA_027564655.1 Leptodon cayanensis
GGGGAAGAATGTCCTTCCCGACTCCCACGCAATCCTGCTGGCACGGGGCAGCGGGGAGGGCTCCGCCGCAAGGGCACCATGCCGCAGCGCTTCCTCCCTTGAAGCCACAGCAGGAAGAAAAGCTCCTCGCACAGCCCCACGCTCCCAGCAGCAAAGGGGGGATACAAAGGAAAGGCACCCACCAGCCGTAGCCGCCGAAGGAGACGCTGCGCTTTCTCTGGAACATGGTGCCGGCTCGGTGCTGCCAGGGCGCTCCAGCCATGGTCGTGGGGGGGGCACAGGGACGCGGGGATGGGGCCAGCAGCACCTGTGTGCCAGCCGCGTGGAGGACGACCACGGCGGGCGCTTCCTGCCGGCGTGCACGGCGCTGTGCCGGGGGGGGGACCCCAGGGCCTCCTGGTCAGCGCAGAAGCGCATGCACACATGCACATGTACAAACACCAGAAGAAAAGTCATTTCCTTTTCGGTTTTTGTTGTGGGGCTGGGTTTTTTTTTTGTGTGTGTGTGGCCTCAAGCTTTTCACAACCTTATGCTGCAAATATCGTATTTCCCCTAATGGCAGGGGCCGCGGGCAGCGCTGCGCAGGCAGCGTGGGTGTCGTGGCCGAGCCACAGGCACGGCATCACCCACAAGCCTTGTGCCACGGGGCTGCCCCCACCCCACTTGCCACCGGACCCCGGTGCAGAGGGTCACTGGTGGCAACACCAAGGTCTGCCTCACAGGCTGGTTCTTCCCCCGTCCGTCCCCAGAGTGGCAGGGCTGCGCTCACTGGCTCCCTGGTAGGGGAACCTCCAACTGATGCTCCAGTGTATTTCACGGGACATCTCACTAAAAGCATTAAACCTCAGTAAGCAAAAACCTTATCACCTCATCTCTCATGCCAAACAGATCCCCGGCTGCCCGGGAGCCTGGCAAGGCATCTCCCACCCGGCCCCCACGCAGCTGCAGCACTCAGGTTTTCTCTCCTCAGCAGCTCCATAATGCTGAAGCAGCCTGACCACCCCCGAACCCCCCTGGTCCTTTAACAGCCAGGCTTCAGAAACCCCATTTAAATGGAAATGCTGACCTCTAGCTGGGTATGAGCTCACATCAATCAAAAAGTCCCAAGAAAACAGGCAATCGTCCCCTGCATCAGCCTTCAGGCATCCCAGGGCGCAGCAGAGCCCATGGGGAAGCGAACCCGGTGCCGGGGGCTGGACACCATGCCCGGGGGGTGCTGGGCACCCCAGCCTCACACCCTCTGCTTCCCCAAACCAGCCACCAGCACCTATCTGTGCCCACTCAGGCCTGGGCTGCAACAGGGGCTCACCCTCTGTGGGTCAAAGAGATACCAGAACCCAAAGCTTGCTTCCCAAAGTCCCGGCGGTTTAAAGACCAGCAGAAAGTCTCCGACCGCCAAGGTCCTACTGGTTCGGCTGCTTGAACACTCACCTCCTACTCTGGTGATTTACAACAAGGGCTGGCGCGCAGAGACAACATCCCCTTGACTCGGCACCACCGGGCAGTGCCTGGCTCACGCGGCTCCCGGGGGGCTTGAGGCAGCTCTTAGGCCAGCGCTTGGCACTTGCGGGAGTCAGACTCTCATCCAAGCACCCGAAAGTTTTAAATTGAGAGACATTTGGATCCCGTCTGATGTGTGAGAGAAGGAGGGGGGATAGGGAGTTGGAGAGAGAAATCACTCAACTCCAGAGAAAAAGCTTGGATTGAAATCCAGCTATTTCAACCAACTCCTACTTTTCTGCCCACGGCCATCTCTCCTTAAAGGGATGAAATGATGGAAATCCTTTGCATTTTAGAGCTCTTAAGGACATTATTTTAAAAAAAAAAACAAAATCCTAAACCTGCTGCAGGCTTGAAAGCTATAACTCAGGTACCATGAAATATTTGGAGCAGGCATTTGCTTGGAGCACATTTGTTTCTGGCATGCATGCTCCGTGTTAAAGCTCTGCATCAACAGCAGTGTGACGTTATCCTCTCACTTCATCTTCCCCCAGGTCACGTCTTTCTTACACCCGTACCAGTTGATTTCTGCCCAGCTCTACTGAGCTGCTCACGATTCACATGCCTGAAAATAAAAGCTTCCCCGCACGGCCAAGCTCTGCAGTGCATCAGAACACCACCCAGCTGCTGCAGCAGCTCCAGCGCAGCCCTGCGCACAGAGGCGCGGTGGCAGGCAGCGACAGCAGCCATGGGAAGCATCGATCTATAGCTGGCATCGCACCAGAAGCAACTTGGAGAGTCCCAGGAAAACAGCCAGCTCTTCGGTGAAATATTTACTCTCGCAGCACTGCAAGCACCAATTACTGCATCTTGTTCTGCCGCTTCAGTCCTCACGTGAACTCGCTGTCGTCAGAGGCAGCATGGAAGCAGAGCGGGCGACGGGGAGATGCGCAGCGAGGCAGGGCCAGACTCCCCTTTAACAGGAGTCAGTAGGTAAAAATTACTCTGGCGGGTCTTCCTTGTGCCTCGTTGGCACGACAATTCTGCTAAAGCACAAAGAGCAATTCACATACCTGCCCCGGGATTTCGGAGCCCGGGAGGGCAGGACCTCGATACAGCCATAGGGATGTTGTGTCTCCATTTCCCGCTGCCCAGGAGAGGTGCGAGGCAGCCCCCGTGCGAAGCCCACCTCGCCCCGCACCAGCGGGACCAGCACCCGGGGATGCCCGTGGCTGGTGGGGACAGAAGCGGAGATCTCCCTCCTCCCCATCCCCACACGTCCCGCAGCCCCCCCAGACACAGGTGACAAACAGCACTTGAACCAGGCAAAGGTTAAAAACATACCAAGGACCCAACTCCAACTCCAGGGTGTCACATCAGCGCCCGCCCAGCGCCACCTCTCCCGCACGGGAGCACATCCAGAAATAGTTTGACTGCAATGACATTTTCTCGCTTCTCCTCTTCCCCCCAAGGTATTTCACACAGTTGGGCTCAAAAACGAAAGGAAAAAAAAAAACCTCCTCCTTTCAGAGCAGGCACAGCCAAATCATAACCAATCAGCCGAAATTAAGAAACAAAGGCCTGGGGGAGGATGCTTCCTTGGTACCATCTGCGCCAGACAAAATTAGCATTTCCCAGAGGCCTCCGCCAGAACCAGGAGCCCATTGCCCTGACCTACCCTGGCTGCGTTCCCGACTCCGGTCAGCAGCCCCAGTCCCACCAGTAACACTGGGGAGGGGGTGCCACACAGCTGGGGCAGGGAGCCCCACTGTTAACAGCTGATGAACAAACCAAACTCCCCTGCAGCACCAGGCACTTGCAGCTCCCAGGAACACAACCCCGGGTCTGGAGCACCCGGAGCAGCTCGTGGGGGGACCAGCATGGGGGAGAAGTGCCCCCATTTCGGCTGGCTCCATCGCACCCCCCGACCAGGCACCACAAAAGAGCGAGAAAGGGGAGGGCGCGCAAGGCTGCGCCGATAGCAGCGTGCTGACAACTGCCTGACGCCGGGGCTTAGCGAGCACAAACTGCCAAGGAAGCACGGGCTAATTCTGCACGGCCCCGACTCAGCTCTCTCATCACCTCATGGGGGACCATGGGGCCCGAACCGCCCCTGACATCGCACCTGCGGCTGCCAGCGAGACCACCAAAACCGGGGCGTTCAAAGGCCCGTGCGACATGGCACTGGCGAACGCGTGACCCGACGGCGCAGAAGAAAGGGGGGTCCGAAGGCGCCTTCCTCCCAGGCAGCCGAAGCTGCCAGCCCAGTCTCCGGCAGACAGGCTGGTTGCGGGACGGGTTGGCGAGCCAGGCCGCCGGCCCCCAGCCGCACGATTCGGTCCGCAGCCCCCTGCGGCGCCGGACCCTTGGCGGTGGAGCCAGCGCAGGCGGTACCGGCCGCCCCAGTCCCCGGGGGCTGTGCCGGGCTCCTCCGGCAGCCGGGCGATTTGGGCGGATGTAGAAAGGTGACCCGCTCGTGAGGGGCTTCGGCGCGGGCGGCAGCGTGGGGCTGACCCCCTGCCCGCGAGAGCCCTCGGCACGGACGGTGCTGCCCCTGCCGAGGGACGAGCAGCGGGCGCGGGCAGAGGAGGGGGCTGGCACGGGCACCCGGCCGTCTCCTCGGCGGTCAGAGCCCACACCACCGAGCAGAATTATGCCCAGGAAGGGCAGCGTAATTCTTTCCTTTGTTACTGGAGCTGAGAGAGACCGATTGCATCATTAGTGCTTTAATATTGCATGCGGCGCACTGAGGGTATTCATCTTTCTATTATGATTCTAAGGGAGGTTGTGGGCACCCAGAAATATTAGATTTTGTCCTGGCAGGAAGAACACACTGTGCACATCATCAGCCTCGACGTCCAAAGCAAAGGAAAACAGTGTCCGAATTAGTTCTGACTCAGTGCATGGAATATCTTTAACAGTATTTTCTCCCCTTTATGGTGCTGCTGAAGTGAAACGAAGCGAGGAACTCACTGCCTCAAACAGCAGCTTCCCACAAAACCCAGCTTGCTGTCAAAGGTGGCTATTTAGTGCTCAACAGCCAACAGGTCCGCAGCATTGAGAGGCTCCCACCGTGCTCCCTCAGCCCCAGCCACTGCACCGAAGAGGGGGAACGCTGTTTGTCACCCAAGAGGTGAGCTTCAGCCAAAGGACAGTAAAGCCGAGGAGAGCTTCCAGAGATCCGTACCGTACCTCCGTCAGTCTCAGGGCTGCTCATTGCAGGGGACCCCATGACCGCCTCCTTCCAACAGCCCAAACTGCCGCTTTGTCCTTTAGGGACGGACCGCAGCCTGGGTTGCTGAGCCGTACAGCCTGCTTATCTACAGCCTGCAGCTTAAACTCATTAGGGAGGGTTCCCTACACCTGAGGTTTAACTGGGAGGATCAGCCTGCAGAATAGAGCAAGAATTGCAAACACATCCATGAAGAAATGAAGAGCTAATGCCCAGCAAAATGCTCAGCTGGCCAGAAAAAGAAAGTTCAGCATGCAAATTATTAGCAGCCTCCTTAAGAAAGGCAGTCCTGCGCCAGATGCTTCTAGCCTGAGGAACAGAAAGCAGGAAGAAAAAGTGTGCTGAACATGCCTGGGGAGACAGGCAGACTGTGCCTCTGTCCTGGGCACCAAGGTTTTATCAGGCTGATGACGAGGCTCGCTGGTCCATGCGCCAGCAGCACAGGAGAGGCGATGCGCTGCGGCCCGGCCAGCCCCCACTGCAAGCACGCATCCACTGCATTGTCCCCTGGAAGGAGCCCGCAGCAGCAGCGACCCTGCGGCTAACCGCTCCGGTTCCTGCAAGCACCAGGGTTTCCACGGGAGCCCCAGTGCCCACGGCTGGGGTCCCCGCTCTGGGGATGCTGGGGGAAGGCTGGGTTAGACACCGCAGAGCCCGGCGCACGGAAAGCCCCTCTTCTGTTCTCACCCCGTCCCGCATGCTCTGCTCAGCATCGGCTGCGAGCTGGTGGAGAGTGAGGTGGGGGCAAGGGACAGCGGGGAGCTGGGAGAGGCGGGACAGCTCCTGCCCCTGCCAGGGTCCAGAGCCCACCCAGGGACATGGGAAACACGGCAACGGTGAGGGTGAGCGCTGGGTTCAGGGCTCTGGGGAGCTCATTTTCCACCCACAGCATGTACATGTCGGGGCAGATCCAGTGCTGGATAAGGCCCGAGAGTCTCTTCCTTCCAGAGACCAAGCTTACGCCCAGCCCACGCTGCAGACCATGCTGCAGCTCCTCTTCCACGTTCCTGAGGCCATTTGCCACCGCTAACAGCTCATGGACTCATCCCTACATCCAAAGCACTCTGACCCCTCCTGCTCAGTTCTACGGAAACGGCTAAAAAGCAGATCTTGGAGGCAGCCACCGCTCAACCCGTGACATCTCACTTCTCAGACAGCGGTGACAGGGGTACGTGTGCCCAGCCCAGACCCCACAGCCAGGTGCTGCACCACGAGCATTCCCAGTGGCCTGGGGAGCACCGGCTACACCTTGGGGACCACAGAACAGAGGAGGGGACCCCAGGAAACCAACAGCAACAGGCACTGGCTGAGCCCCCCCTACCCGAAGCGCTGGCCAGGCACCCATGCCCCCCGCAGCCTCCAGGGCCAAAGCCCCTGGCTCAGCTGCAGCTTCCAGGTTTCTAATGAGCTCTTGGCACTGCTGCCCCGAGCCGCACGGGGGATGTCGGAGAGACAGAAAGGTCGGATGACTCAGCCCCGTGGGGCCGCATCCAGCCCAGAGCACCCCCAGCTCCTCTCCACCCCCTCAAGCAGCTCTCCGGCCGGCTCTTTGCACACTGTGGAAGGAAGGAGCTGGCATGAGCCAAAGGCACTGGCAATGGCATGGCTGGCACCGCAGCCTTTCGCCTTACTGAGCTCCCAGGGCAGGCACAGACAGCCCCAGGCTGTGCCAGATCCGCTCCAAGGTCACCAAGAGAGGTGGAGGAACCCGCTGGCTGCTGGTTGCAGCAACGGACTGAGCCCAGCACAGGGGGGCTCCCGTCCCACACGCTTCGGAGCTGGGGAACCCACCACCCCGGCAGGGTAAACCCACCGGCTGTCGCAGGGGAGAGGAACGGTTCCTCCCCACACGGCTCCGGAGGCATCCCCATGCCACGCACACCAGGATACCCAAACGCCTTTGGGCAGCAGGAACGGGGTAGCACTGCTGCTCACCATAAAGTGATCTCTAAATCACGCAGCCAGGCGCCAGGGAGGCCGGATCCATTCCTTAAACGAGGCAGCTCAACGACCAGCTGGAACAGGCAAACTCTGATCAGCCAAGTTGGGGACCACAGAAAGGTCCATCCTCGAGCCCCCCCATCACACACATCCCAGCAAACGTTGGCGACGGGTGGGAGCAGGGCTCTGGGATGAGCCAGCAAGGGCTGTGCTCAGCCTGGCAGGGCAGCAGGAATGCAAACGCTTCTGCAGAACCACTGTGGAGGAAAACAAGGCCAAACTCTGCAAAGCCTGGGTTGGTTAAGGATGGTAACATCAGCAGAAATCAATGCATTTAACTGTTTCTGGGTCTGAAGTCCATCAATGGTAACTTCTCTTTTCTTTGCAGTATTGATCTCGTTGCTTCCAGGCAGTGCAGAGGGGAGGCGAGAAAAGCCCAGTCCGGGCTGTGTGTTCAGGAGCAAACCCCGCTCTCCTGCCATGCAGAGCAGGCAACTCCCCATCCCTCCGAAGCTCACGCTGTGCACGTGTTGGGAGAGTTGGACACGATCCTCTGGGTCCCCAGCTGCTGCCCTCAGGCCTCCTGGGGGTAACTGGGTTTGCTGACCACCCTGCAGCCCCGAGAATGCCCCCAGCATTCACATTTTGGACACGCATATGCTCTCCAGTTACCCAGCCCAACACATGTTAGCAACTAGTTTCTCCCAGCATGACACAACCCAGCTCTTCACTGCAGAGGGACACAGATCTTGTCTGATCACAGCACTAGGCACAGAAAGTCATCGCACAGACTTCCAGGCTCATTAAGTTCTTCTCAGCCCACTATGAATCTAACATACAGAGTTGCCTGTTTTCTCGGGTCCACCCATTTTGGAGCTCTCTGTCTTGCTAGCAAGGGGATGAAATTCCCTAGAGAGGCTCTCTCTTTAGGAAGATTTCCTGCGTGTCTCTTCCCTACCTCTTCCAACCACATCCCTTGCCGTGCAAGTTGAGCCTGAGAGAGGATACTTCAGAGGAGCGGCAGACTCCTGTGTCCACACACACGCTGCGCCTCCCCTGAGGACCAGCCACGCAGGTTTCTCCGTGCCTGCCGTGACACACGCGTGGCGTGCCGTGCCGTGCCTTGCTCAGGATGCTCCAGAGACAGCCCAGCCCCAGGCAGGGCAGGCACCGCTGCCCCCAGCGTGCCCCCTCCCGCGCCCAGGGGCAGCCCTACCGCAGGCAGGTAGGTAGGCAGGCGAGCAGGCAGGCAAGGCAGCTGGCCATGCCCAGCGCCAGGTCCCTGGGCACCATCACCATGGCTACCTGCACATCTCCTCTGCATCCCACACTGCAGTCGCCCGGTCCCAGGCTAGCGCTGCTCAGAGGAGCAGGAGCTCGTCGCCTGTTCGCCCGGGCCGGTGGAGGGAAGACGCGTTAGGACAAAAAAACTGACAAAAACCCCGTTCCTGCTGGCAGGCTGGCACTGGCGCGCAGCCAGGAAGCGGAGAGCGTTTGGCCCAGATCACACCGCAAACATGGGGAAGGGATGCAACTGCAGCCTATGAAGAAATTGTGGCGAGACAGAAAAACAACTGTTTAAACTAAAAACCAGGGCTGGCAAAACATGGGGGTGGGAGGAAAGCATGGGTATGACATAGACCTGAACATGCTTTGGCTGGAAATTAGGAGGTTTCTAATCTTTAATACAAACAGTCTCTGGAAAAGTTTCCTAATAACAGAAGGGGAAAAAAAAAAAAAAAATCCTAACTGACAGTCAGCATGTTTATGAAGACCTTACACGAGATGGTGCCTGCAGCAGCACGGAGCTGGGCTCGGTGAACCAGCACGTGCCCTCGCACCCTCCTCTCACAGGGGCTTCTCCTCCCAGCCCACACGCTGCCCTGCTCCCCAGCCCTCCAACAGCATATGGTTAAGCAGCGACTGCCTGAAGCCAAGATGTGCTGGCACAGGATTAGATTTAGGCAGCAGTCAGGGCTCAGATTCAAGGCCAAACTTGTACATGGTTCCATCTAAACATTGCAAACAAGACATGCAGAATTTCGACTCAAGCTTTTCAAAACCCTGCTACATCTTGCCGATATCACCTGTATTTTTCCACCGGTTTGGGTGGTTTTTGAAAGAGCTGGGCTACATTCAAATCAAAATCAAGAAACAGCTCTTTCTGGTTTGGCATCCAACTTGGAGGCAGATGTTAACTCGAAGCAGGGATTCATCTACCCCCACGAAGTTGGAAAGAGGTCTGGGGAGAAGGAGCTGTTTTTAGCTCCTGGAAAACATGTCTCTTCCTACTGTTGCTGTTGAAGTCCTGGTCCTGTTTCCACAGCAGCCGCTAAGGACAACCAGAGCATCTGACTTCGGGTACATGACAGGCAACAGCAGCAGAGGGACTCTCCAGGCAGCCCCTAGGACCCTGCTACCATACGGATACGGTTAGGGCTGAAGAGGAAGGAAGGATGATAAAACAAACATAAGCAAAGCAAAAAGGCAGTTTTGCTGCTATGGTTATCGTGAGCTGCCCTTTGGGAGTAATCGGCAGCAGAGGGAGAACAAAATATCTGTTAAAGCTGGCGTGTGCAGAGAGCGAGCCTGCCGGCTGGAACCACACTTCTTGTTGAATCTGAATTTAGACTCCATGGCACATTTCCAACCCTCAATAAATTGTGCTGTGTGGACAGATATTATGTCCCTTGTGCTACTAAACCAACAAGCGGTCTTAAATAAAACAGAGGAGCCTGGAGTGCGCAGAAGATGAGGAAACAAGGCAGTACCTGGCAGGATCCATCTCGCGTCCTGTATATGCCAGGGATGCAGGCGACATGCTCGCACAGCCCTTACCCGCTCCGAGGAGCTCGCACACCGGGTTACACGGGAGCTCTGCCCACAGAGATGAGCTGGGTAAAGAGAAATGCTCTCTGCTCTGCCTTGCGAGCAGACATTACGCTGCTCCTCAGGCGGAGATAAGCCGCAATCTCACTCAGCGACAGGGGGAAGGAGGGTCACCCCAGCAAACAGGGCACTCGGAACAACCTCTTTCTGTGCCCTGGTTCTGTCAAACGCAAAAAAAACCCCAAAACAAAACCAAACCCAGGGCTCCTCAGCAAAGAGGTGCCCTGCAAAGGCAGGACCGCAAGCCCTGGCAGCCCTGCCCGGAGCCGCTGGGAGCGAGCGCCAACGCCGCGAACCCCCAAAGACGTGGGAGCAGAGCACCCAGAAGACCTCCCGAAGTTGCCTCCTTTGAATTCTCCCTATCCAACGCGAGCGCTGGCCATCGGCACGGCGGGCACTGGGATCCCCCCTCCCCGGCCCCCAGCCCCCGACACACAAAGCCCGAAGTAGTCGCCGCGTCCTCAAACGCCGCCGGAGAAGCCGGGAGCTGGGAAGCGTTCCGGCCATGGATCTCCCGGCTCTGCCTCGCATTCGCCTTCAGACGAGCCCATCCAGGGCGAACACAAGGACAAACACGGACTTCAGTCCTTCCCAGTAAAGGCTGTACTCTGCCCCAGTACGTTCCAGTCCCCACACGCTCCCCGCGCCCGCAGCTCGGCTGTAGCGACCCCCGGCAGCATCTTACCTCGGCTTCCCCGCTCTTCTCCCTGCAAAACCCGCCGCCGCTGCAAGCCCCGGCGCCGGGGGGGGGCGCGGAGCAGCGCGGTCTCCCAGCCCCGCAGCCGCAGCTACCGCGCCCCCGGTTCCGCGGAATGCGCGCCCGGCGCTGCGCACCCGCGGCCGCCCCCCCTCCGGTGGCTTGGAGCGGATAAAAAAGTGTTAGATTTTCTCATAATTGCATTGCTCTGTGGAACAGCTACACAATTTT
>JANXJC010000088.1:838569-855124 GCA_027564655.1 Leptodon cayanensis
GGGGGGCTCCTGCGCCTTTGCGGGGGGGCTGCGCCCCCAGAAGTTGCCTGCAGCCCCCGCCGTGCCTGTTCTAGAAGTTGCCGCAGCCGGTACCCGAGCAGCGAGGGCTCGCTTCTCCTGCTCCCGCCGCTGCTGCGGAGCGGCTCCGATCGCAGCGCGGCTCTGCCTGTCGGCGCCGGCAGCTGCAGAGTTAAGCGTCTGGAGAAGGACTCGGCTGGGGACCAGAAAGCGGTGCTCCGAAATTCCCAAAGTGCAGGATGGCACCGCGGGGATCACCCGCTTACGAGGATGATTGATTCCAAGCGTTGACGGTGGGCCAAATTCTGCTCCTGACGGAGAGCCGAATCCGTAGTTAATTCCCCCGGAGCCAGCAGGAGAAAACACGGCCTTGCTTTCAGCATCTGCAACCGAACGACAAGCTTCGGCTTTGGCTGTTAGTCAGGCAGTTGTGTTTAGAGAATTGCGAGAAAGCACGGTGATTTCTAATCAATGTTTGTACTGATTTTGTCTTTAAATAGATACTGGTAGATCATGAATAGCACATAGGACACCAAGTGTAATCCTGCCGCTGCTGAGATCAGGGAAGGTTTCCCGCTGACTTTCCCAAGGCCAGGATTTCACCTCCAGTTTCTATTCCTGGCATTGCCACTACCTCTGTGACCTTCTGCAAGTTTCTTAGCTTCCTGATGCCTCATTTTCCTCACATTCGTGGCGTTATTGCAAAGCTGGTGTTCGTATTCTTTGCGATCGTAAATACTAAGCACTATAGATTTCTAATACGTATCAGTGTTTATTCCTGCGTATGTTTTAATGTGATGGAGAGGGGGTTGCTGGCAACCACAGCAGGACAAATTATCGACCTGTTCCTGCAAACCTTGTTTGTGCCCTCTGACTCCCTGTTAATTTGCCATTTATGGGGAAAAATGATTACACGGATACGGGCTGGATCTCGGTGTGACGGTGTTTGTGCTGGGATATGTGCACACGCGATACCGTATCTGCCTTTCAAATGCATCATCAGGAGCTGAGGTTTTCCCTTGGGTCAAAGTTTTGGGATTCTGATTGGCATTAAACAACAGACATCAGTATAGTTTTGCCCCGGAAGCAAATCCTCGAACACTCTGTCTGTGCAAAGGAAATCAGCTCTTAGATAGACTTGCAACTAAATCTGTCATTGTAGCTACTTCAAGAGGCTGCTTCAGTCTTTTTGTTTTGCGAAAGAAGAATTCTGATAAATGGGGATGAAATTGCGAATCTTACTGAGGTCTTCTGATAGCACTTTGAAACACCTAGCTGAGATCAGGACTCCCAACGTGCCTTGTCCCAAAGACTGTAGTCACATGGTGAAAAGGTAAGGAGTGAGGCCAAAAAATGTGTTTTAGAGGCAGGGGCAGGCCCACAGGAGGGCTCAGTACTCAAGACCGTGCCCACCATCACCCAGCGTGGGGAACTGCAGGGGACTGAGCCCAGCGCCGCTGCACCCCACGCCGGTGCCGTGGCCGGGCGCCAGCCCATGGCCCGGGCTTGGCCGAGGGACCCCTCTGCCGAGGGACCGGGCAGGGGCAGTGGGCAGGGGGTGGCTGAGCATAGCAGGCATAGCAGGGAAGCTTTCTCTGCAGGGAGCAGCTCTCCGAGGCTCGTTCTGGAGCGTGCTCACCTATTCCTGGTGAATATCTCCCCACGTTCGTGTTCATGGGTTGCACTCGCGCGGACTCCCGTGAACTGCTTGGGCTGAGCAGCCCAGAAACTTCCGCTAACTTATCCAGCTTTCACAGTCTCTCTGAGTAGATTTGCAGTTGAGGGTTAAGATATGGAAAGTGCATTTTTAAAGCCAAAGATCTGGTCCCAAGTGCTCTGCTGAGGGCTGTCCTGCAACTCCAGGGAGAGGCCTGGGAGTCCTGTGCTCCAAATCTTGGATGGTCAGCAAGGGACCCTTGTTCCTGGAGAGCTCTCGGTGACGGAGCAGAGCCCCTTGGATGTCCGGTCTCCAAAACTGGAGACAGCCGTTCAGCCACAGCTCCGCAGGGAGAAGGGGCCAGCTCAGACTGTAGGTGTCACCTTTGAATAGGGGCAGAAATCACCGTTCAGCTGATTGCTGCCTCTTTTCCAGCTCCGTGTGTGTGTGTGTGTGTGTATATGTACAACTGTCAGAAGCACAAGGGCACAGAGCATCCTTCAAGCTAAAGAGGACTATCACTTACCCTTGGCTTTTGTTATGGATGATGTTGTTTTCTAGAGTTCTAACCTCACACATAACTCCTCAAAGCCACAGAGTACGTGGTCACTGCGAAGGCTTCCACCACCAGTTGCTTTGGCAAGTTAGAACTAGTCTGGAAAAGGAAAAGTTAACAGCTGCAGCAGCAAGGCAGGGATAGGAGCAGGGTCACCTCCAGCCCCAACCTACTTGCTGCAGTACAACCATCCTTGTGGGAGCTGCGCTCGTGAGGCTGGGGCGAGGGGAGCTGGTGCTTCTTGGCATCCTTGGGAGTGACAGCCCTAGTCACCGTGCTTTGGCTGTCGTGCCTCTGGCATAGGCCGAAGATTCCTGCCTTGCCTCGCCACATAGAAATATGGCCATCATCACTTGCCGGGTGCAGCCCTCGATGCTGGGAGCTTTGGTGTTATTAGCTGGGAGATGCGGTGGCCCTGTAAAGCGTTATTAAGTCAGCCAGCAGCAGCAGCAGCTAATCCTTATTAACTCCCAACGCCTCCCAAGTGATTGTGCTGTGTGAAATGACCAAAGGCACGCATCGAACTAAAGGCTCAAAATGCTGTTGCAATCTCCACTTGACTTCAGAAGCAATGGAGGGAAGATATCAGTTGTTGAGAGTTTGGTTCAGAAACCCTTTGGGTAACGGGTGGACGCAGCCTCAGCGAGCCGTGAGTTCATCCGCTGCCTTCTGGTAACGTTAGAGACACTCGAACGGCTTACAGATGCTGTTGAAGCCTCAGGACTAAATTGCAGCTTCGTTAATAGCTCTTGGCTCTTGCATCATCACCTGTGACACAGAGCTGTCTAACGGCTGCGGAGTGGAACGGCACGTTCCTCCCTTCGCCCACGGGGGCTGTGGGGTGGTGAAGCAGCGGCAGCCTCAGGTCACTGCCCGCAGCCCCCGGGGCTCCCATTGCGAGCCCCAGGAGCCCCAGGAGAGATGTCCCCATCCCCGCTCTCGGGCAGCGGCGTGGCCGTCACCAGCGATGTCCCCGTCTGCCTGTGAAGGCAGCTGCCGCCTCGGCCCGCCTCGGTGGCCTTAGTGCTGACGGGAGTTTCACGCGTGGACAAAATGAGTTGCTCTCCCCCAGACACGATACCTCTGACACTGCTGCCACAAGCTGAGAGCTGTTTCTCGAGGGAAGCAGTGAAAGTCACGTTGGACAGGCAAAGCTGATCCAAACCCGCTAGGGATTTCCCATAGCCACTTTGGAAACAGACTCTTTTTTCCCCCCATACACAGAAAAATTATGCAGGCTTTTTATCTTCCAAATCAGAGACAACAAACAGATCTGAATTCCAGAATGTTTTTCTTTGGCTTTGTTTACAGCTTAATATTTATCAACTATCTATTTTTAAAGGAAAAAAAATTCATTGGTAAAAAGGGGTAATTTCCTACTTAAAGGGAGGAGGGAAAGTTCAATGGAAAATCTGCAGCCATTTCTACTAAAGACATTTTAACTAGACAGAACAAAGTGCTTGAAAATAGCACTACATATCCCCCGGGCTTTGTCCAACCTACTTTCTGACGTTTCCCGAGATGAGGTGCCACAACTCCCGTCAAGAAGCTGCTACAGAGCCCGGCACATCGCGCTTTCACAGGCCCCCCAGCCAGGGCTGGCAGGAGGGTATATGCCGTAGTACGATTTGTACTCCTAGCCTGCGGCAGATGCCAGGTAACTTCCATAGCTGTTGCACTGGCGCAAGTAAATTACCCCCACGCACACCCTTTAACAAATCCCCATCGTTGCCAGCTCTCAAGGTACAAAGAACGAATGCCACCTCTCTTGTCTATTAATTACGGTGCCATCAGGAAAGGCTAGGTGACTTACGAGACTTAAAAATCATCACCTTGCCACTCAGAAGAATAGGAATTATTAGGATGTTAAGTCTAGAGCTAGATATTTTTTTTTTCCCCCTGGTTCCATTTTAAAATGCCCAACACTGATGGACTGCACATCCCTGGGGTTCCTGGAAATGCCTGTGGTTTCCTTGCACAGAGCATGCACACCTCACCATCAGCCGGGCAGGACTATGCAGGCTGAGCCAGGGCTATTTTCACTTATATGACATTGTTCCACAGGGAGGCTTTAAGCCGGTGTAAATCATATCTCCCACAATAAGCACCTTAAATGAGAAGCAGGATCTTTGTATCTGTTGCTTTTATGTATCACACCAGCCTTTTTCATGCTTTCCCGTAGCATTCATGGGGCCAATGTTTGGAGCATTTCATTCCCTGAATAGCAGACCCATCCTAAAACTCAAAATTTCCTTTTTTTGCCTCCAGAAACGGCTCCCTGGGACGTGAAAAAAACCCCGGTGACACTCCACCATATATGCCAAAGCCAGTACCCATTACCAATATTCTTATTTTAGGCTTTATGCAGAACCACCACAGGCAGACGCACCCCCAGGCTGCGGAGCCCGCAGTGGGAGCCCCGAGCCAGCCCCCCCCATGGGCCAGCCGGGCCAGCCCCCAGCTCCAGCCCCCTCGCACGGCTTGCTCTGACCCCCTCGAGCAGGGGCAACCGCAGGAGAACACAATTTCTATCCTTTCTACTTATTGTCGCGCCAGTTAGGTGTTGCAGCTGCCTCTGACCACCCCACCTGTGCACGGCCAGCATCAGGAGTTGGGGCACCCAGCCAGCCCCCTCCCAGCACACCCCACACCGGCTGCAGGGGAGGAACGGCAGCACCGGAGCTCCCCAAACCCTCGGCACTGGCCTGCCCCGGGGGCATTGCAACCGAGAAATCCCCCGTGGAAGCCAGACCCACGGCTGGCTGCTGGGCTTGCAGAGGGTGCAGCAAAGCAGAGCTCCCCCCGCTCCCTGCAGCACCCCGGGAGGCAGAGCTGCACCAGCCCCTTGCGGGGGGGAAGTTGTACCCCAGGAGGGAAGGGGGGGACGGCCGGGAGCAGAAGCAGGTGGGCTCAGCCTGGGCACGGCAGGCAGCACCCCGAGACCGTTAGTTCCCGTGAGAGCCCCACTGCACCCCGCCACTTCATGAAATAGTAGGAGCGTGGAGACCTGACTTTAAGGTTGTCACAAATCTGGGGAGGCTTTGGCAAGAAGAAAGCTTTGAACTCGTGGCACTGCCGAGATTGCTTACTGTGGAATCAAGCTTAAATGCAGTTTGATTCGATTTTGGTTGTGGGAACTATCTCAAAACGTACTACATCACCGAGCTGGGCGTGCTGTAAACGGGAGCCAAAGTGCTCGCTTAGTTCCAAAGTTTCTATAGAAATAAAACTGAAGTCAGACGCGGATGAAGGAAGGAATGGGGGCAGCCTCCCAGGGACAGGACGGTGCACGCCGTTCCTCAGGCTTGCTGGCATGATGTCTCCCCACCGTCACCGCGGTTTGCTGTCGCTTCCCCTCCTCCTGGGCTGGGCACGGGGAGTAAGGACGGATTCCACATCCATACGAAATGGTATTTCCCAGGATTAAGGGTTCTTTCAGGGGTTTATTTTTATCTCCCTGGTGCAGCAGCACAGGTAGGCAGCTCGCGCAGCTGCTTTGCCGAAGCCATTAATTAACACGTGGTGATGGACCCCCAACGCGGGCTGAGCCGCCCGGCGCAGGACTGACAGCAGCTCTTGTCTGCCAGGCGAATTACCAGGGAAGATGTTTCTTCTTCTGGAAGACACCATGACTCTCCTCGCCACATAACACTGATCGGGTTAGACGAAGCATATTGTATTTTTCATGTGTTAGATCTCTCGCTGCAGTTACTGCTTCGTAATATGTGGCTTGTCAAGTGAGAGCCAAAATCATCTCTGGTGCAACTCCCACCTGGGGACTGCGGGGAGCAATCCTGTCCCAGATGCAATCCTGCTCAGTGATACAACATTTCCTAGGGCCAAATTCAAAATAGAAACGAGCCGTTCCGACGCCAGGGTCCGTGCAGCGGCATTTTCTGCTCATGCAGTCTCTGAGCCTCCCAGCCCAAGCGCCGGCAGGACGGGAGCCGGCCCCGAGAGGCGCTGGGGCGGTGGGATGGCTTGGGGACCGTTCCCCGGGGACCTCCTGAGCAGAGCTGCTTCGCCCACAGCCGCGTCTCCGTGGAAAGGGTAGACGAGAGCCGTCACCCACCTTGCACCCGGCGCAAGGGCTCCGGGGACGGGGCTGGCAAGCCCAGTGTTCTGCTGCATGTCTGATCACGAGCCGTCTCCGCTCCCTGCAGGCCTGGACCGTGAATTTGGTTGCGATGGAGACCGTGTCCCTGGAGCACCAGATCCAGAGCGTGCAGCGGCACATCGCTTTCCTGAAGAAGGAGCAGATGGAGCTGCTCCACGACCTGCACCTGGAGATCCTCCGCTTGCAGAAGCACTGCTCAGGTGAGCGTCGGGGCGGCCGCGGCACGTGGGAGCCGCGTGCCCACGGAGCACGCGGGGCAGGGAAGCTCCTGCCGGCACCCCGGGGCCCAGGGCCGGACCGGCGCGGGGGCTCGCGCGGGCGTTCGGCGGGACGCGGAGGAGGCGAGCACCAAGCCGCTCGCTGTGGGAACAGGGGATCTCCATCCCCTTCAGCCTCCCACTTCTCGCACCCCTGGCTCGGGTGCCACCAGCCCCTCCCCAGACTGCGCTACGTGGCCGCCAGATCTGGTGTGGATGGAGCTCCCTGAAATCGCTCCTCTGCGGATGGGTGCCAGCAGCTTCCTCCGGCTACAACACCGAAGAAGCAGGGCGATTTTTATTCTGGGCATCAGCTGGCCAGGCGGGTGGTAAGACAGGAGGCTGTGTTGATAATCCGGCATTAAAACCCCCTCCCTTTGTTTTCATGCCGTGCTCAGGGCACACTTCTGAACGAGGATTAGCCCCGGTAGCTCAGCGCTCTCTCCGGCTGCGTGCTCCCACACTTTGCAGTAGGTCGGCTGCAGTAGTTGCTACCCCGGGGGATTCACTGGAGTAAGGAAAGGGAAAAATCCAGCCTTAGCCAGCAAGATGGTCCTGCCTCTTCCTCCTGCGATCTGTGCTCACAAAGGTATTTTGATTATGGAAATGTAAAAGTAGTTCATCGTTCCTCCCAGGAGCCAGTAGACTAGGGGAAGGAAAAGGGTTGAACACTAACAGTGCTGTATGAGACCATGCCAAGGCCACTTTCGGAACAAGAGGAGATGTGATTTTCTTGTTTGTATTTTGTTACTCTTTATTCTCTTGCACACAGAGAGGTGAAATCTGTTCCCTTCCCACCAGCCCAGCCCGGTGTGGCCCGGCACGAGCGCCGGTGTCGGTACCCCCTTGCCGTGCTTTTCCGCTGTGGCGCTGAACGAGCGCTAACACCAGCAGCGTCAGCACATCTATTCCCCGGCCCCGGATCGCTCCCCGCTCCGGAGGGAGGGTCCCTGCCGGGCACCCTCAGCAGCCCCTCACGCAGAGGCCGCAGCCTCCCAGCCTTTCCCAAGAGTGGGGGCTGTCACCAGGAGCCTGGCCCCTCGGGGAGGGGGCAAGCGGCTCCCCAGGGTCACGGCAGCCCCTGCAGCAGCCGGCCGGGGTCTGCCCATCTCCAGTCCCCGGGAAGCACAGCCAGAAGGCTGGCGCGGGGCTCGGGGCCCTGCCCTGGCTGTGGGGTGCACGGCCGCCAGCAGCCCCCCCCCAGCCCCGCTGCAGCAACCGTCACCCTCCCCTTCAGCCAGGCTGGCAAGAGCGACGGCTCCCGGCCTCCTGCCCGCCACTGAAACTCATTCCAACTTGTGCCATCGCTCTCATCAATAATTCAGCCGTAGCTAATTACTCCTTGTCTTCCAGCCTGTCATCCTCCCTGATTCCTGGGAAACAAAGACATCTCTGCACTGATAGAATTGTCTATTTTTCCACATCCTTTTGGAGCTTTTGCTGTTCTGTTTCATTGTTTTAACGGCTTCATCTACGGCCTCTCCAGATAGGCGAGTCAGCGCGGTTCTCGTGCCTAAATCAGGCGGGGGGGTTCTGAGTCCCCAGGGGCAGAAATGAGCCCGTTGCACAGTTGGTTATTAGCGATCTCCTTCCCAGTGCGGCCAGATGACAGCACTGCCTGACCGGACGAGTCACATCCTCGTCTGCGAGGTGTGTGATTCTGCAACGCCGTTCTGCTAGGAGCGATGGGGGCAAAGCCCCTGGTGAGTTTTAAGATGACTTTGCCGATGGTTTGAATGCCGTTATCTGGTAGGGCTGTTTGCACGAGGAAAGCGGAGTCGCTACGTCAGGACTTCCCCCGTCGTGGCCCTGCGGAGCCGTGCCGCCTGCCCTGGAGCTGCTGTTTCAGACCCTAACTTTTGCACCATCCCCTCGGTCTCCCCGAGGCATCACCCTCGGAAATGCCCACCCTTCTGCAGAGCTCTGTTTCTCAGCTGCCCCCCACTCAGCCCTGAGAAGCTCCGTCCGCCTGCAGCAGCAGCAGCAGCGGTGGCGGTTTGCAGGTGCCGGAGCCCTCGCCGGCGGAGGGAGCGACTGCTCCGAGGGGGAGCCGAGCCGGCGGTGTGCGAGGGAATCCTGGGGGGAGGCACGCAGCGAGCCAGCACCTTCGGATCCAGGCTGGATCCAGCAGCAGAACCGTGTTCGTGTCCGGAAGGGACCTTACTCAAGTCAGCGAATCCCCAGGTTCGCTGGCTGTGGACCCAAGGCAGCTCCCGCTGGCTGCAGCCGGTGTCCCGGGAGCCTCCGCCACCAAGCAGCAAGGGCCAGCAGCAAGAGCTGAAAGCAGGACGGAGCCTCCAGGTGCTCAGCCCCCGCGAGCCCCCGACACCCGGCAGCCTCGTGCCCTTCACCGCAGCCCGGCAGGAGGAGGGGGCGGCTGCTTTGGGCAAGTACCCCAGCCCTCGCTGCGGGGCCAGGGCAGAGCCAGCCCCAGCAAACCCCCCGCAGCCCGGCGTTCCCGGTCGGAGGCTTTACAGGAAGGTAGCGCAGCCCAGAGCCCCGTGCGGTGATTCATTTATTGGAATGAGCCTGGCGTTACAGAGGAGAGTTGGCTTCCCTCCCATTCCCGTTTTATTTGCAAGGTATAAACACAGCAGAAATAGCAATAGATTCCTCTGACTCTTCTGTTTCTCCTTTTACTGGAAGATGAGCTCAAGCCTTGTGGCAATAATTAGCCTGCTCAGCGGCGTTAGCAGAGCGAGGGAGGGAAGGCTGGTGCCGGGAGCAGAGCGGGGTTTGGGGGGGATCCCTGCAGGCAGCGCAGCAGATAGCAAAGCTGGCCGGAGGGGCTGTGCCGACGGTCCGTCCGCACCCTCACGCATCGGGGCACCAGGACGGTCCTCCCAGGCAGCAAAGGGGGAAGCCCGACGCGTTGAGAGAAGCCGTGTCTTAAATAAACCCATTTCTACCTTGCCTGTCAGTGCCTAGCCCCCCCAAGGGGCACATTGCCGCCTCCAGGAGGGTCACGGGCCCTCGGGCAGCTGGGGCTGGGGGGCTCCTGCGGAGCAGACCTCTGTGTCCTAGCCCACAGCGGGGAATACAGACCAGTGTGTCCTAGCCCACAGCAGGGAATACAACCCCCTCCTCGGCCGCCTCCTGCACCAGGCGAGTTGAAGTGCATCCCCCGGCAGTGCCCCGTCCCCTGCCCTGTCCCCCCACCAGGGGACACCCAGAGGCACCGGGGCCGAGCGGGAGAGCCGCTGGGAGCCGGCTACAGCTGGGGCCGGCAGCACGGCAGGTGGGATACGGCTGGATCCGTCCCGCGGAGGCCGGGACCGCCTGAGAGCCCTACGGGGTGCTCACCCCTGGATTTGCCCCTTGGGGGTCGTGGGGACGGTACCGGGGCAGGTTCCCACCAGCCCCTGTGGCTCCAGCACAGAAACTGGGACCCCGGGGTTGTGCGTCATCCCCGAGCCCTGCACTCGCTCAGCAGGGTGATGTCTTCTTTGGAAACGGGCAACTGCTGTAGTTTTCATTGGGAATATATCTGGGACTCCAAACCTATTATTTTAGCTTCAGAAGAATAACACAGTTGCCATTGATTTCCAGTGGGGTAGTCGGGAGTGCTGAAAGCTTTGCAGAAACTGCATTACGTTCTCAGTTACTTCTGCCTTCTCACTACAGATTTGTTTTCCAAGACAGACGGGCAGAGCTGCCTGAGCCAAGCGTTTCGTTTCAGAAGGATGGCAGTGATGAGGATTAGAGTCAACAGGAAAGCAGATTAAAAGAAAAATGTAGGGCAAAGATTAACCATTTGAACTCATTTTCAGGGGAAAAAAGCCCCAAGACAACTGAATGCTGCTGCTGCCCTCCTCCTCCTCCTCCTCTCAGAGCTGCTGGTGCTTGGGTGGGCTGTGATGGTTAATTCAAAAGAGATTGTCTGTAAAAGCGTGCAGGGTAAAGTGAACTCCAGAAGGTCCCTGAGCTCCCTTCCTTGCTGCCCTTTGTGAGCTGGTTTTGTAGCCCGGGGCTAGGCGGAGAGCAGACAGAGTGCAGGCAGCCAGCAGGCAGCGTGTCAAGGCTGAGCAGGTGGGCAGGGGGTCATGGCCATGGGCTTCGTCCCCGCAGGACGCTGCCCTCTCCGCTGCTCCCGGCTGCAGCGTGGGCACGGGGCAGCTCTGCCTGCGGCTGCCTGCACCCGCACCCCGGACCCGCAGGACACCGTCACCCCGTCCTGGGCCCACGGCAGCGGGAGATGGGACGGTCGCAGGGACATTTTGCGGTGCCGGAGGCCTGCAGCCCATGTCCTGCGGTGGGACGGCTGTATCCAGCGGCCCCGAGGAGCCTCCCTCGGGAGGCCGGGGCCACATCCTGCAAACAGCAGCTCCTCTCCAGCCCTGCCGCTGCCTTGCCCCCCTCCGCCCCGGGAGATACCTGCAGCACCTGGGCTGCTCTTGGCGGCAGGCTGAGAGGGGATTTTGAAGCTACACGTTGCCCCCGGAGCAGGGCAGCATCCTTCCGCGGGCACGTCGTGCAGGGACGAGGCCGTCCCGCTTGCGTCACGTGCAGAGGCAGACACCAGCCTGGAAGCAGTAAATTATGAAATACTCCGGGTAGCAGCTTACACTCTGGTCTATTTTCAGTCCATTGCTCTGCTCTTTGTCCTGATTTAAAGCACCGAAAATGGTTCAGCAACTCTCTTAGAAAAGGAAAAAGCATCGCCGGAGAAGCCTCCCGCTCCGCTGTGGGGCAGGACCTGCAGACACTGCCTTGGCCACGTCGCAGGGGCAAGCGCTGTGGCGGATGCCAGATCCCAAGGCTGCTCAATAACGTATACATTGCCAGAACCATCTATTTTTGGCTCAGCCTGTGGCTGGTGCTCCGCGATGGCTACGCTCACGCCGTGGGCCGGGCAGAGGCAGCACACTGGTGATTGATTGCCAGTGCCCCGGCCCCCGGGGGGGAGCAGGAGGAGACACAGGGAGCATGTGGGACGGGTGGGATGCCCCTTCTCAGTCCTGTTTGATTTCTCTTCCAGAGCTTACCCATGACCTGGAAATAAAAGAGCTGGAAGCCCGCCAGCAAGGTAAGAGCACGGGTTTGTGCACAAGATAAGATAAGGGGGAGAGTGTGTGGGGGCGGGGGCGGGGGGCCACCCAAAGAGCCTGCGGCCAGAGGGGGCCCATCAGGGCTGCCCAGGGAGGGGACGTGGACCTTGTCTGCATGGGACAGTTGGTCTGAGGGCAGGGCTGCAGCTGGGAAGTCAGGGTGCACATTCACAGGCTGTTGGCAGCCCTGTTAAGTGCCTGGGCAGCCACCTAGGAAGGTTTTGCATGGGAAAGCCAGCATCCCCAGGCTGGCTTTGCTAATGCCCTGACACAGACCCCCCGGGAGGAGCTCACAGACCCCCAGGGCAGGACGCAAAGCCTGCAAACCCTTCAGCCCCAAGGAAAAGCCAACAAGGACATTATCAGCCCCTCCCTCCAGCTCACTGATTGCAATCCAGACGCTGATTCAGAAAATCTCCCAGCACTCTCGGTCCATTAAACAGTCAGATTTGCCCGCAAAATAATCTTTCATATTCCAAATAAGGGGGAGAAATGTCCTGGTGCCTGAAAATGTCTGCAAGCTCCAGGCACCGTCCCAGGCCTGGAACCAGCACCAGAGAGCTGCCCAAAAAGCATTTCACAATGCACTGTCCCCTCGGGCCACCCAGCCCCGTGTCCTGCAGCCCCTCCTGGGGCAGCCCTGGAGCTGGGACAGGCAGCCCTGCCTGGGTGGAAAGCCCTGGCAAAGCGCTTCTCCAGCCCAAGGGCAGCCTCCTCCACCCGGGACAGGCAGATGGGACTGGGGGTAACTGGAAACCCCTGGGCAATTCCCCCATCGCGAGGCCGTCAGGGGCAGGACATCTCCCGCCAGACCGGCATGGCACAGGGCTGTGGTGTCTCTTGGTGCTGGCAAGCAGCACGCCGGCCCCTGAGACCTGGTGGCCGAGGGCAGGTTTTCAAACGAAAGCCTGTGCTGAGGGACACAGGAGCAGGGAGCTGGCGCTGAGCTCGCCCTGATTTCAGCTCCTCTCCTCCAGCAAGGAGTGCCCAGATGGGCAGGGGGCTCAGCTGCGGGCTGGGCTGGGCGCTGCTCCCCTCCTTCCTGAGCATCCCTCTGCCGTAGCCCCTCACCCGGAGTGGGATGCAGCCGCTCCCCGCGTCTCGCACACACGCAGACGCATACACACACGCACCCGCAGCCCTGAGCTGCGGAGCAGAGTCCGGCCAGCCTGGCGCCTGAGGGGGCTGCGTTGGGCAACTCTGCGGGCGGTGGACTCTGGCCGGTGGGGCCCACGGGCAGGAGCTGGGTGCTCTCCCGAGGATGTGCCCGGCTCATCCACCCTTCCCGGGCGGCTGCCGTCCCCTTGCCGGCAGGGCTGAGGTGCCCCGCGGTTCCCACCGCCACGGCCCCGCTCCGTCCACGGCCCGGCAGGGAGGGGGTGCGTGTCGGTGTCCCCACGGTGTCCCTCTGGGCTCCGTCCTGCCTGGCCTTGCCTCTGTCCCGAGGTGCCACAGGCTGAGAGCACCCTCACCACGCTGCTCCCACGGGTCACCAAATGCCACTGCACAGCTCCAGGTGACGCGTCCCCGTCCCCAAGAGCACCCAGGTCAGGCAGGGGCAGGCAGTGCCGCCTGGGTGCCCGTGGCCAGCAGAGGATGCTCTGTGAGCAGCCCAGCTCCTCTTCCTCCTCCGTCCCAGGGATGAAGCTGAAACTCGTCCCTGGTGCTGGCTGGGCACAGTCCCTGGCGTCAAGCCCCAGCCCGTGCTTCGTCCAACCTAAATGATTCTATGATTCGTCCTCAGAGCCGGGGCTGGCGGTGGCACGGCGGGCGGCAGGGCTGCTCTCACCAGGGCTGGCGGGGTTCTCGTCCCTCGGCAGCACCCTCACTCAGTGCCGGGGCTGGCTCCAGGGGGATTTGGTGCTCCCAGCCCCGGGACCGTCCCCAGGAGGGGGATGCGCAGCAGGTGATGCGCACCCAGCCCCTCTCAGCCCATCCCAGCCGCCAGCAGACCCCCGTTCCCACCTCACCTCCTTCCTCCCGCTGAGCCCGGGGTCCCTTCCCCACGCGGGTGGGCTCGCTGCTCGCGGGAGGGCCTGGCGTCCAGCCCGCCAGGTGCCATCGGTGTGTCACAGACCATAATGTGCGGTGAGTCCCACCCACAGGTCTCTGCCCATCCTTCGGCCTTTTAATAGCTTACAAAGAGTATGATCACATTTGCCACGTTTATGGGGCAACCACCTAATTTAAGATGCCATCAAGTGATTGCTTTTCAAATGGCACTCGTAATAATTACTGCGTGCAACTGCCTCCCTTAAGATCTCATTAGAAAGCATTATTCCTCCACAGAAGACACTTAGGAGCTGAGGCTATAAAGCCGTTGCAAATCATATCGTAAAAAGCAGAGATTATTGCAGACGATGGGAGCAGGCCTGGGCAGGCAGGGGTGAGCGCAGGCGGGTGCCAGCCCCGGCGGGGAGCGTTCGCTCCCCTCCCTGCGCCCCACCAAGGGCTGGGTGCAGGAGCTTGCAGCCAGGGCTGCCAGGGGCAGGGAGGGTGCACCAGGGTGGTCCGGCCCCCCAGTGCCCCTGTGCCGGGCTCACGGCATGGCCGCACAGCCCAGCCCTCCCGCTGCCTGCTGAGCTCGGCTCCTGCACCGCAAGGGTGCGAGTCCCCCGTGCCGGCTGCTCCAGCTGCCACCTCACACCCGTGGGCGGGATGTACCCCCCTCCCCGGGCGGCCCCCGTCCCCCAAACACCTCCCGGGGCTGAGCGTGGGGAATGCAGCCGGTCACGAGCTGCAGCAACCGCAAGCGGAAATCTGTGCCTGGGCCAGGTCCCCGGGGTCCCGTGAGAGCCCCGTGCGAGCAGCACGCCTTTCCTTTTGGGGATGATAACGCTTTTTGGCCGAGGACAGGAGCGCTTGGAGCCACTGGCCCCCCACTCCCTCCCACCGGGGGGACACAGAGTGCAGAGGGGAGGTGAGACCCGGCTGCCACCAACACTCCAGTCTCCTCCTTCCCATTTTGGAGCATCCTTCCTAGCGCATCACCTTCAAGACAGTTTCGCTGTCCCAAGTTCAAGGCCACCACCCGCAGAGGACCGCAGGCCCCCAGGAGCTCCCCAGCACACAGGACTCCCGGCCATGCCAGCCTGCAGGAGCACTTGCTCAGGGGGGATGCTCGGGCCAGCCCTGTCCCTCTGGGGTGCGGGGGTACCTTCCCTGGTGCACAGAAGGAGATCCCCATGGACCCACACGTGGCCATGGGGCAGAGCCTGGGTGCCCTTGTACAGGGACGCTTTCGGCAGGCCAGTGTGTTTCCACTGCGGATCGAAGGGTGCCTGGAGGAGAGGAGACACTCACCACGAAATGAATCGCTGTGGCTGCAATGCTTCCCCTCCACCCCTCACCTCCTCCAGCCTTTCAAGGTCATTAGGCAGAAGGGATTGGGGAAAGGCAAAGTTTTGTTATCCAAACTGCTCTGCAGGTGTTTACTCAATGCAGTCGCTTGATGCCACCACGGTGGGTGGGATGGAGGGAGGAAGGAAGGAAGGAGGGGTGGATGGATGAACGGTGAGACGGATGTCAGGCAGGTGATATCCTCCCGCAGGCAGGTGGAAGGGAGCCCATGCAGACTGGCCGGAGCAGCGCAGAGTGTGCAGGAGCAGCGTGCGGGGCCCCACGTGAAGTCACACTTTTTCGGGTGCCTGTGCTGTGACTCAGAAGGGCCGGGGCAGGGACGGCATCCGTCACCTGCCGAGGCGTGGGAAGGCGGTGGGAGCCACGGGGAACCTGCCGCTCGACGCGGCACCGCTGTTTTAACACGTCCTGTCCGTGCCCCGTCAGTGGCAGTCAGCTGCTGGCGGGAGCAGAAGGATGAACAGGTCAGGCGTTAGAAACCAGAGGTGCCGGTGTGGTGAGCGCACGGCAGCCGCGGAGGGTTGGCTGCCCGGCCCTCCTGACCCCCAGGTCGGGCTCCCCTGAGCCCACTCCTCCCTCCCGGAGCGGCGGTTCCTTCCCTGCCGAGCACGGCCCGAGTCCCGGGGCTTGAGGTCGACCAGCCCTCCCAAGCTGGCCTGATGGTTTCACCGTGGCCGCTTCCTTTTCCCTCCCGTCCCGTACGCTCCCCCGTGCCCTCTGCACACACTCAAAGTCACCTCTCGGGTGAAAAACGGGTTCCCTCGGGAAATTTTAAAACTGCGGCACGAGGCCGCGGCGCGGCAGAGGCGGCAGGTTCCGCGGCAGCGGTGTCCTCCGCCGAGACCGCCTGTGCCGTCGCCCCCGCCGCGTTCGGGTGTCGCGCATCGCACGGTGCCCGCCGCCCCGCGCGTCCGGGGGTTCCCGTGCCTGCCCGCCCTGCGTGGGGAACGGCTCGGGCGGCTCACGGCGGCCTCGGGAGCCCCCCAAAAAAGCACCCGAGCAGCCTCGATGGCCCTTGCCGCGCCAGCCCCCGCTCGGGAGCGCTGCGGGGACCCTCCGGGGGCGGCGGGCAGAGCCCCCGCCGCCTCCCCGACCCCCTTCCGTGCCTTGCCCCCGCAGACGCGCTGGACCGGGAGCTGGAGGAGAAGTGCCGGCTGATGGAGGCCCGGCTGCAGGAGAAGGAGAAGGACAACCGGGAGCTGCGCAGGGAGCTGCAGCACAAGGAGACGCTGGTGGCCGCGCTGCGCTCCAGCCTGCGCAGCAAGGAGCGCCGCTTCCTGGAGGAGCTGAAGCGGCGGAGCCACCGCGCCACCGTCCTCGACACCGAGCTGCAGAAGCAGACCGAGGCGGCCGCCTACCTCTCCCTGCAGCTGCACGCCACGGCCCAGCGCCTGCCGGGCCCCCGGCCCCCCCCGCCCCCCGAGCGGCCCCCCGCCGCCCCCCCGGCCGAGGGCAGGCCCCGCCGCCGCGGCCACAGGGCGCAGCCCCGGCCCCCCCGGCCCAGGGACCCGGCGCGGGAGGAGCACGACGCCATGCCCGACC
>JANXJC010000088.1:868814-945669 GCA_027564655.1 Leptodon cayanensis
ATTACTGTTGTCATTTTATTAGTGTTATCATTATCGTTATTAGTTTCTTCTTTTCTGTTCTATTAAACCGTTCTTATTTCAACCTGCAAATTTCACTTCTTTTTCCGATTTTCTCCCCCATCCCCCTGGCGGGGGGTAAGTGAGTGAGCAGCTGCGTGGTGCTTAGTTGCTGGCTGGGGTTTAAACCACGACAGTGATGCTGATGTGATCAAAAAGTTGGTGCTGGCTTCTGAGGCTGAAGGGTGCCTCGTCTTGGGGCTCCAAGGCCTGGTGGCTCCTGCACTGAAGGAGCAGCCATGGGGGTTCCTAGGGCTCCTTCCTTATTGGGGCAGGAGCTCAAACGAGGTGGAGTGGGAGAGACTTCTCTTTAGAAGGACAACGGAAGCCGGTCAGGGTTTTCTGTGGAGAGCTTTTGGTCTGTTTTTCAGCCGGTTTCTGCCTTTCTCCTGGCAGGTGGCTTGCTGGCACAGAGGCTCTGGGGGCTGGTCCTGGCCTTCCCGGGGCCGCCTTTGGAGAAGGGATTGCCCTTCCTCTGTGTGTGTTGCGTTGGCCTTGAGCAAGTGATCATGTGAGCCGTGTGGTCTTGGCTTTGTTCTAGTTTTGAGATTTTTGTGCTAGGAATGTGGCACACAATATTTCTTCTGCTCAGTGCAGAGCTGTGCCCCTTCCCGTCCACGAAGCAGTCTCGAGCGCTCGGGAGACTTGCCGAGGAAGCCAGTGCCAACACTTGGGCTGCCCGGGAGTGAGGGGGGTTGTCAGGTTTGCTAACCAGACACGAAGGCTTTTCCGGGCAGGTGCAAGGCTGGTCGGTTCAGGCAGCAGCTCTTGCACATCGCATTGTGCGTTTTAAAGATCTGGCTCTTCGCACGTGTCCCAGGAAACCGGGACCGCTGCGGGGACCCCAGCAGCTGAATGCCGAGCAGCTGGCGTGTGCCGGCACGGGATGCGTGCCGGCGTGCGGAGGGGCCGTGGTGCCTGGCTGGTGCTGCCGGGGGAAGGCGAGGAGCGGGCGGCTGCGGCGTGGCCTCACTGGAGGCGTGCTGCGGCCTGCTGCCTCCCCGGGGTGCCTGGTGCTTGCAGAAATCTCCGGCTCCGTAATCCCTGCTTCGGTTGCCGGGATTTCTTAAATTAGCACGGAGAGAAGGAGTGGTGTTAGGGGGTTGTGCGTGTGGTTTTGTGGTTTGTTCGTGTTTGATATGGCAGAGCAGGGTGAGAGGACAGAAAATTCGTCTGGAAACTACTTTACTGGTTCACTGCCTGGCTGTTTTGTGCTGGCCTGCTTAGTATGGATGGCTGTGCCTGGGCCCAGGCGTGCCATAGTAACTGCCCTCGCCTTGTAATTCAACGCATCTCACTTGCTTACAGGTTTGGCAGTGCTGAAGCGCTCTAGCACTCGTCCCATGCTGCACTGGTGCAGCACTCGAGATGGGGCTATTTATAACCACCTCTGGGCCGGGGCGGTTGGGCTGGCCCCCCTCCGCCAGCGAGCCCGAGGAACCTCTTAGATACGTGTCCGGTTTTCTTCTGGCACGGCGGGGAGAGGCGAGCTTCAGCTGCTGGGAGCTGCTTTTGGGCTTCGTGGATATCGTGACGGTGCGAGCCTGGCGGTCGGGGAGAGGGGAGAAGGTGCGCGGTGGGTGAAGGTCACCGGGCGGCATTTTGGGAGAACCGCCGTGAGCCCAGCATCTGATTCTGGCGAGCACGCGGGACGTGAGGTCAGGGCGCGCAGGACACCGTGCGGAGTCAGCCGCCGGTCCTCTGCCTCCTGCCACCCTGGAGCCGAGTAGGAATTTTCTTTGGAGAAGGCGGCTGACTGCGTGAGAAGGCGAGCAGGTCCGGGCTGCGGAGGGCGAGGGCTGCCGCGTGGGAGTTTGCCTCGTGGGGACTTCAATATATGTGTGCAAACAGGAGATTTGCAAACAAAACTAACTTTTCTAATCCGGTGTTGTATGAGCCAGGCTGCCTGTGATCATGGGGAACAGCCTTTTTGCAAACTGCTGCAGGCATGTCACCGATCTAATCTTCCAGACGCGCAGCTTTAGCTCGCCTGATGAGAGGTCACCCCTCTTACCAAAGCCTCCCACAAGCTCTGCCGTCTGCCCAGAGGTGCCAGAAGCTGCCCAGTGTACCGGGCCATATCCAGACATCATCCCCAGTGAGGCGGTGACTGGAAGCCTGCAGAAATGCACCGAATACATCCAAGACCTATCCAAGGCCAAAGGTGAAGAAGGAACGGTGGTGGTCTGTGATAAGAGCTGTTTGAGACCCAGCGTTGGTGCTGCCGGCCCGTTCCGGCAGGCAGAGGCATCCCGTGTGGTGGCTGTCCTTCCAGCCGACCTTGGGGAAGGGCTGGCAGGGCTGGTCAATCATGCTCAGTTGCTTGAGGCCTGCCAGAGCTGCGTGAAACTTGAGGATAGCGGCTTAGCCGATAGATCCTGCCGGCGGGAGGAGCATGTGGCAGCAGCTGACAGGGGGGATGTGGCCCCTGGAGCATGTTCTGCCAGCCAGGGCCATGGCGAGGTACGTTTAGCCTCAGCCTTAGTGGGTCTGGACAGCGTGCCAAAACACAGAGGTACTGCACCCTCCCTGGGGAGTCCTGGCACACCTTCCTCTGCTCTGCCAGCAAGTGTGGAGAAAACCCCGCCGGCCCAAAGGACAGTTGTGTTGCCTGTGCCCGCCGGTGAGGTGTCATCTAAGGCTCGGGGCACAAGTACTGGTTTTGTAATGGTGGACCCCACTGCCTGCCCCAGCAGCAGGTCAAGCTGTGATCCTGACTCTCAGACGCAGGCACTGCCCTCAAAACAGCAGCAGCAGAAGAAGAGGAGGAAGAAAAAGAAACTCGCACTTCTAGGTGCTCAGCAACATGGTGCTCTGTTGTGCTTCGTGTAGCCAAAACACTGTATGCCCGTGACGAGGGTGGGTGGCTGCGTGTGCCTGTGGGCTGGGGTAGGACAAAGGAGAAGGGGAGGTGAGGAAGGAAAAGGAGGAAGGTGGTGAGATATTACACCCAAGGTGTGTGCCACAGAGTGACCTGTCTGTGCCGTGTCCATGTTAGCAAAACAGCTATAAGGGGGGGTTTTGCTCATTTTTTTTCTTTTTCATAAGGTAGATCCTGCTCTTGTTTGTGACTGCAAACATGGCCCTTGTAAAGGATGGGAGTGGCGAGGGACCGGAGCAGCGTTTGCTTGGAGCCTTCAGCCACACGTGGTTGGGAGGAGATGCCCGACTTTCAGGGATGGAGCAGCTCTGTGGCTGCCCTGAGCGCAGGGAGAGGATGTTCCTTCTCCTTCGCCCAGTGCATCTTTCCAGTGCTGTGGGGACAGCGGGGCTCCAGCCAGTTGCTGCAGTGTGGGAGGGGAGCAGCTGCCTGCTTGCAGGGTGGCCACTCGGCCGCATCTCGCTTTCCTCCTCTCCCACTTCTCCATGAACTGGCATAGCATGGCTGGAGTCCATGCTAGTCCCTCCAATGTGGCACCAAATGGTAACTCAGAGTGGCTTTTGTCCTCGCCAGGACTTCTAGGATGTGAGAAACTCAGATGTTTATTTTTTAAGTCTCATGGTCAAATTTTGCCTTTCTATCACTGTATTTTGTTTTTATTCCGTCCCTGTGCAGTGGCTGAATTTTGGTCTCGAATGCTGTCTTTTGGTGCACCTGCTGGCATGAGGGGATGTGCAGGGTGACTGACCTGAGCTGGTTGCTTGGTTTCTGGTTTAGCACCTTGTTTGCTGTTCGTGTGCCCATCAGCGTGCCAGTGGCAGGTGTTCGGGCTGCAGGCACAGCTGGTTGGGAGACTGTGCAGAAACTGTCTTACGCTGCTCAGAATTTGAAATACCTTTGAGGAGGGAAAGGCAGAATTTGGGCCCTCAGAATGACAGTGGACCCAATAAGAAAAAATGCACTCCTAAACTCAGTGATGGAAGAGGTAGTGTTTTAATTTTCAGTTCTGTGCCTCTAATAATCTCCGCTGTTACTAAATGTAGGGAAGGAAACTCCTCATCTACAGAGCAGTCCCTCCAGACCAGGCTAACTCACAGCAACATAATGTTGCCATCTTTTTGACCTGATAATCCAAGAAAAGGATTGGTGACTGACGTTGGTTTAGAACATTTGTTTGAACATTAGTTAACTAACACTTCCCGTGATCTATGCTGTCTATCACTGTATGCAGCCAGCAATATTCAGGTTCAGGTGTACACCCTCTTTCATGCCGGGATCCTGACCGGTCGGGTTCGCGAGGTGCCCGCTGCCTCTGCAGCCTCGCTGTGAATAGGAAGCGTGATTAAAACAGGGCATGTCACCTTGGTGTCTGTACTCATTGTCCAGGTGCAAAGATGAAACTTAATCCTTATACTGATCCTCTCTACCAGGTGCGAGCCACAGTCTGGCAATGAATTGCTCCTGGTGATGTGGTGCCTGTGCCGCCGCCTCCCCTCTTCAGTGTTTTGCTCTGCCCATTCTCCTGATGCTTTAGTCGTGCGTGCGCTCGAGGTTTGTTCACGCTGTGCTCCGAGTAGCAATGAGAACATCGTGTTACAGCTCGGCTGCCAGCCAGCACAAGCCGGAGCTTAGCAGCCTCAGCCGCGCCTGCGGGTACAACCCCAGGGCCGAAAGGAGGAGGGTCCTTGCTGGGATGCTAGTGCATCCCTTGGAATGGCAGGGGAGACTGGAGGTCACAGCCTTTGGTCGAGACCACAAAACCACGTCTCGAGGCCAGCACGTACCAGGAGGGATCTCCTGCTCCGTCTCCAGCAGCGTGAGCGGGGCGGTAAGCGGGGGGAGCGGCCGGGTAGTGCCCCCGGAGCGGGTGAGACCGTTTCCCTGTGACTCAACCGCCTTCCACAAAATCGTCTGGGGTGCATCGCTCGGCACTGTATCCTGTGGGCAAGAGCTTGCAACTAAATGCAGCCGCTGAGAGTGAGTAACAGGAGAGAGGTCTCTGCAGGTGTCTTCATGTGTCCCTGTTGCTCTTTCTGCCATCTCGCGTATGCTGAAATCAAGTGCCAGATGCTTTTGCCTCGCCTTCCCTGGTGATGCTGCTGAGGCCACGGCACAGCCAGTCTGCAGCAGGCGGTAAGATCTGGTGACCCACTTTAAGGCAGGCGGGTGAAGCTCTGCTTCCCCGCAGGGAGAGCACAGGCGGTGAGTCAGCACCCAGCAGGCAACACGTCCTCCAGGCAAGCTTGCCTGTGCTGCTGTCAGCTGGGGTTGAAACAAAGCACACTGTTTTTGTCAAAACATACCCGTTCTGTAAAAACCCCGCTGGAAAGCCTTCCCTGGCCTTAAATCGGAGGGTTAACCTGCTGGACAGCTGGTCTTTCTCAGTCCAGGCTTAACTTTTGTTTCTAAACTTAAGACGGTGCTGGCTGGAGCTGGATCTTCTGGCATAAGGAGACATGAAGGTGTTACCTCTACATGTCTCTTCTGTCACTAAGCGCAGAGCTGCACCAGCCCTGTCTTCCGTCAGGTAGGGAAAGAGGGATGGAAAGTGTGAATATGTTGTATTTCTGCAGACAAGAAACAGTATTCCGATTTCTGAAACATCGGTAGTTTGGGGGTCTGATACCACTGAGTAGTGAAAAGCAAAGGTGTGGTCCTGGTTGGTAACTTTTCCTTGCTGCGTGCAGGTTTTCCCTGTCTTGCTTTGCTTTGCAGCTGAGGGTGTTCGCTGTGCTTGAGACCAGCGTGCGCAGGGGTTGCTCAGCTCTCATGTGAAGCCTGTCTCCTCCTGGTTTGGTTAGTCCCTATGCACTGCTTTCCTTCTCCCCACTTCCAGCTTCAAGCTGGCTAGTTAATTTCTGCTTGCTGTGGAGGCATCTTCTCTGCTGAATCTTGCTTAGAAAAAAGATGTAAAACAAAACCACATGTACTCAGAGATGACAGTGTCCCTTTGGGGAATATTCTGCCAACTGTTGTGGCACAGAAGTAGCTTCAGTGCCCACCTTGCTACTGCTGATGAGCCAATTGGTTGGAAGGCATCCTTGGTCAAGCCTTGAGCATGACTACCAGGCACAGGAGTGTGGCATGGGCACAGGGCAGACTGCGGGAGCGTCAGGACAGCCGGCACAGCTGGGAACGAGAGTAGAGAGACAGGAGCTGGCACATCCCACAGGCTGTGCCTTCCACCCCTCGGTTGCCAGCGAAAGTCCACTGTTCGTAGGCAGTGCCTTGAGCTTGTCATCTGTGACGCTGTTGGAAAAGGTCCTTGGTCATGGACAGGTGGAGACTGGGGGTCTTGGCGGTGGGCAGCATCGCTGTAGCTGTGCCTGGATGTTGCCCTTGGTGTCTCGCTGCCATAGCGGTTGAAAATGGACTGTTGTGTCTTCGGTGAGTGCTACAGCCTTCCTCATAGCCAAATTCTGCCTCCCCTTTCTGGCTGCTACATCAGGAGCATAAGTTCAGTGATCCTGCCCTGCTTGGGTGGGCAGAGGCTGGATCAAGCCTGGCTCGGGAGCCTGGCAGGTTGTGTGGTCTGTGGTACTAGTAGCCCCAGGTGTAGCTTTTCTGTGATAGCTTTTCTGCGATTAGCTTTTCTGCTCTCCCTCCTCGTCCCCGCGTATTCAGGCAGTCCAGGAGGAGTATGGCTGTGCTGGTTGTAGGGTGTGACAAGGGGTTCTCCCCAGCCTTCTGGGCATGGTGTGGTTTTTCTGAAACCACGTCTCTTGGGGCACTCTTGTGTGAAGCTTTTCTTCCTCCTTTCTAGCACGACTGCAGCTTGCTAGAGCCAGAGCCAGACTTCGTCTGGCTTGTCCATGGTTTCATCTGTCAAAGAAATGAACAGCTCGCTTAGGGACATACGCAAAGTGACAGGGAATGCAAGCAGCAGCTGCTGAGATGCTGAAGGCAGCAGAGGCTGCTTAAGGTAGCCCTGTTACCTGCTGCCTTTTGGAATGGGTGTGCTTTCCTTGTGTTTCGTGCTCTCTTTCACCGTGTCCTAATTCAGCCTTGACAGTCGTCTCTGAGGCAGGTTTGCTGTTGGCAGTTGTAGGCTGGAGTAGGAGTGTGACCCTCCAGGGACGCTTCAGCAGGGCTTGTCGCTGCAGCCTCATGTTGAGCTCCAGAGGTGTGCAAGGGGATATAGCATTTCTACCCTTTTTCTTAAACACGGCGAAGGTTGGATGACTTTTCTGGGCTGCCAGAGCAGTTGGGGCTGATAGGCGAGAACTAGCTGTGATAGCTCTAGGTCTTCAAGCCACAGCACCAGTCTGCATTTCAGAAGTGACAGAGGTTGAACTGCCATCTTCCCTGGAGCACAGCTGGGGCTGGGACTGATGCCTTGCTAGGAGGTGAGGAGGAGGAGGAGGAAAGAGACCTGCCAGGTGGAGCTGGCTGGAGGACTGCAGCTTGGTGCTTAGCAGCCTCGGGGCGTTATCCTGGCTTTGAGCCGCCCCGACCCTGTGCAGCCTTTCGAAAAGGCTGTTCCCAGTGCCCGGGAAAGCCCCCAGCCCGCTCTGTCTGCGCTGCCTGCGAGCGGGTGCCTGGGAGCACCAAACTGGAACTGCCACGTGTGATTTTTGGGGTCCAGCAGCCCAATGTGCTGGCCGTGCACGGCCGGGATGGGACAGCCATGCTGCGAACGCACCCCGCAGGGTGCAACACCTACTCCCTCCCAGCGTTGGCTGCCTGGGGTAGGTGGATCAGAGTGGTACACCGCTCCCAGGCCGGGGACAAGGGAGTCTCTTCCCTCTCTCAACAGCTGTCATCATCAGCTCTTTCCATGACTCCAGCTTACCCTGGCAGCAGCTCAGTCCAGCAACGCAGCGTATCCTCTTCAGCGTGGTCCCCAGCCTGGTTTGGTGGGTGTAGGCTGCTCTAGGAGACCTGCAGCTTCCTAGATCTTATCAGCTCTCTGATGCTATCCGCCTTATTGGAAAAGAAAACAAACCATTGTGGGAGCAGTGAAGTAGGTGCATAGAGCTCCCCTGTCCCTGTGACGCATCTGGCTAAATGAGCACTTAAAATGTCGTCACCTTTTTCTTGAATAAAATTGCTTAGGCAAAGCCTCACCCTGGCACCATGGGATCTCGGCAAAGTATTTTGGAAATGCAGAGGGTGGCCAGATGCAGGCAGGGGCGTGGGAGCTGTTTGTGTGCCTGTGGAGTAACCTGGCTGCCACGTGATGCACAGCTTAGCAATGCAACTGCCGTCTCTTCCCCTCCCTTCTCTCCTGGCTGAACAGTAGTGTACCAGGAGGTATGTTAGGAGCTGTGTAACATGTTGGTGCAGAGGTTACAGCTGCCTCCGGGCCGCAAAGCACCAACACACCCATTTCTTTTAATTAAGAGGCTTCTTAAGACTAAGCTGAATGTGTTGTACACTGACCCATCCTTCCTGCTTTCCTTCCCTCCCCTCTCCGCACACGGTTTGTGGAAGATGCAAACCCCGCAGGCGAGCGAGAGCATGTTAATTATGCTGTGAAGGGAAGGGAGGGAAGGGCCTGGCACACCTATGTCTAGTAAACACCAAGTGCAGAATAAAATTCTTGCTGCCTATTAACCCCTGGTTCACTTCGATTGGCCAGAGGGCGGTGGTGTCGTCCGAACCAGTCTCTCTAGCCACTTGGAGAGGACCGTCCATTTGCTCATATCTTGTCTAAATCCCTCTCTTCTCTCCCAGAGCACCCATCTGGCGTGCCACTGATGAATGGCAGCGGCCCGCACGAGAGTCTCAAGGGCGAGAAGGACGCCAGGCAGAATGGCCATGAGGAGACTGACCCAGGAGAAGATGGGAATGACCAGGAGGTCATTGTCATTCAGGACACGGGATTTACCGTCAAGATCTGTGCACCAGGGATAGAGCCCTTTTCCCTGCAGGTACCTCCCTTGGCCAGCTGGGGAGGGGAGCGGAGCAGAGGCAGTGCTGGAGGAAGAGGTGGGAATCCTTTGAGCCAGGACATACACAGCACTGTCCTTTTAGCCAGCCAGCCAGGGAAGGGGACAGGGGACTGTGCCCAGGGAGGCCCCTGTTAGACGCTGCAGTCTGGACAATACCTTCAGGCTGCTCGCAGCTCCCTGACTTGTCCAAACTCCAATGGGATTAAGTGGGGGAGGAGGCAGCAAAGCGTGGAGGGTGCAGGAGAGAAGCTGCCTGACCAGTGGCTTCTAGAGAAAAAGGAAGGAAGAGGAGATGTGAGCGACGTGCCTGCCTAGGCTTTGCAAGGACAAGGAAGGTGTTTTGCTCCAGGTGTGGAGCAAGGGGAGGGGGAATTAGCCAAGGTGTAGCTGCTTCTTGTCTATCACAGAGAGGCTCGGGCATGGAGCTGAGCACAGGGGAAATGGCCTTCCCACTTCTGGGCTGTTTTAAAGGAGGGATGTGAAAACATGATTTCTGGGCCTGACTCTCAGGAAGGGAAAATCCCTTGCTTGCCTAGCAGTTTTGGCATGATGCTCCTTCGGGCTAACCTGGGTTTGGTACAGCAACAGGCACTGGTACAACTCGGGGAGCTCAAGCACCAACCTGAAGATCAAGGGAATGATGCAGTCTCCACTTACCCTCCGCACGGAGAGCTCTGCGTGTGTCATGTGGACAATGATGTGCTGCCAGATCAGGACGGGCTTTGACATGCCTAGCTGATACTCTGATTTAGCTTGATACTTCACCAAACACCATGTGGATGAAGTGTCTCTAATTCTGGGGAGAGGCATCTGGAGTCTAAACCCAGCAGGAAGTCTTATTTCCCCAAAACTAGCAGAGAGTGCAGTGAAATTACATCCCCCGTGGAACGAGCTGTATTGCAGCCTAGCTTTTTTTCTCCTTTAAATCCCCTTAGCTGTTAGTTTTAATAGGCTAATAAAAGCAGGCCATGTTGTTTACAGCAGCTTATGTAAACTACCCTGAGTCCTCCTAGCTTGAGAGCAGTGTCAGTGGTGCTGGAGCCATTGCAGGGAGGTAGGAGGGCAGCCCTGGTGCACAAGCCAAGGCAGTTTCTTGCATCACGGGAGCCGTGCACTTGCAGGTGGTGTGCCCTGGAGGTGTGGCACTGGCATGGACATGCCACAGCGCACTGTGGATACCACGGCAGATCGAGTGGAGGAAATGGTCTGTTTTCCGTGTGCATCATTCAAAGTCTCACCACAAATGCGCAGTGTGAATGGATAAGGGAAGAGCCCCCGGCTTCACCCACCACCTTCTATTCCTTCACTGCCCTCTCTGCCACCTCTGTCCCATGCCGAGTGCTTGGCACAGCACCAGGCTGTGACACCTCTGGGTGCCAAGCCCTGTGGGGTGGAGCTGGGGTGGCTGACCCTGCCAGAGGTGGCAATGCTCTCTCAGCAGGGACAGAAGTGTTATTCCTGGGAGGGAGAGCTAGAGTGTGCCTTTCCAAGCCTAGAGGGGTACAAGAGGTGTTTGATTCTGCAGCAGATGGACAAAGTTTGGCAAGAACATGTGTGAAGACAGAATAACTGTCTGGGTTCTTCCCTTCTTAAGGTCTCTCCTCAAGAGATGGTGCAAGAGATCCACCAAGTTTTAATGGACCGCGAAGATACCTGCCATCGGACTTGCTTCTCTCTGCAGCTGGATGGCAATGTCCTCGATAACTTTGCTGAGCTGAAAACTATTGAAGGACTGCAGGAGGGCTCGCTGCTGAAAGTGGTGGAAGGCAAGTTCCTTCAGACTTCGGGTGGGAATGAGTGAGGGTTTTCATAGGGAACGGTTTTGGCCATGTAGCAGCCCTTTCGTCCGGTTCTTTTTTGAGACCTGTGTGCCAAAGGATTAAGCAACTATGTAATTCCACTTTCTTTCCTCCCTTTTTGCTCATCAGAGCCATATACAGTGCGAGAAGCTAGGATACATGTGCGTCACATTCGGGACCTTCTGAAGAGTCTTGACCCATCAGATGCTTTCAATGGTGTGGACTGTAATTCGTTGTCCTTCCTGAGTGTCTTCACTGAAGGAGACTTGGGAGGTACGGGGCAAAAAAGCTTCTCTGGTGTGGTCAGTGTTTTCATTCCCTTGACTCCTTGCTTCGTTAAAACACATCGTAACAATCAGCTGTCCCACATCATTCAGAAGTGCAGAGAAACACTTAGAGCACCTCTGCATTCCTCCTTGAATAATTACTGGAGGAGGGAATGCTGTGTTTTTCAGCACTGACCTTCTATCTCTGTCCATTCTAGACAGTGGAAAACGGAAGAAGAAAGGTACTGAAATGGAACAAATTGACTGCACCCCTCCTGAACATATCCTGCCAGGTAGCAAAGAGAGACCCCTGTGTGCCCTTCAGCCCCAGAACAGAGACTGGAAGGTAGAGTTCTCCTGTGTCATTAAAACAGCTATTGGCACATTCCTTGCAGCAAACTGGTGTTCAGGGATTGAAAGATTGAAGTGGACTTTGGGATTTGCTCTGCTTGATGCTTAATGAGTGCTGGAATAGCACTGCTTTGCCAAAAGAATAAAGTCCAAGAGCTCATGTACAAAACACTGGACACCGAGTCTGGACATCTGCGGAGTGTAAAATGGCCAGTCTTGTTGGGAGGGGTGGCAGGGAAGGGAGAACTGCATTCCTCTGCATAGACCTGGAGACAGGATCTGCGGATCACTACAAATTACCCTTAGGTTTCCCATACCCTCCCACTTGGATTCTGGTTTAAAAGCTGCCATTTGAAAACCAGTACAGCAAGAAATCCATGCCTTGTGCAGCCCAAAGGCCCAGGGTGTCTGTTTTTACCAATGTCTTACGGTGTGAAAGGCAGCAAACTGAGGCAAATTAGTGGACTGCAAACGGCTCGGAAGCCTATGCTCTTGAGACCAGTTTTTTTTGTAAGCTCTGTTTCTGGAACCAAAGGAGGGCAGCAGGTGAAAGGAATCTGGCATGTACATTGAATGGCTCTGTAACTCAAGGGAATTAATACTTGCTGACAGGAGTTGCTTCTGTTGTGTTCTTCTGTAGCCTTTGCAGTGCCTAAAGGTATTGACGATGAGTGGCTGGAACCCTCCACCCGGTAACCGGAAAATGCATGGAGACCTCATGTATTTATATGTCATCACGGTGGAGGATCGGCATGTCAGTATCACTGCATCCACTCGAGGATTTTACTTGAATCAGTGAGTAACTAAGATTCCTCCTGTCCTGCCCTGCAGCAGGGAGCTCGCGATAGCCAACTGGAAAAGAACCCACAAACAAACAATTGTTGCTTTTGCGTGTGTGTGTGTGTGTGTGCACTCGCGTGTATGGAAAATAGCCTATTTTAATTCAGTGCTCACATGGGTTTGTAGGAGTTGCTGTACTGGATTGGGCTGTTCAGTTATGCCTGGTACCATTTCTCCACAGTGGATAAATGCCTGATGCTTTAGGGAAAGTTTAAACATCCCATAATGTCATCAGCTAATTAGAGCATTTTGAGTTGGGAAGGAATTCTTTCTTGACCATTGCAACTATCTCATTTTGCCCTAAAGCAAAAGCACAGCCTGTCAGAACTTCCTAAGCTGGGCACAGATTGGACTAGATTTTTTTTTTTGTTTTTCTTGGGTTTGGTTCTTTTGTTGTGGGTTTTTTTTTTTTTAATTAGAGGCTGTGAGAGACTGTTAAAGGGGCTGTGCTGTGCCTGTCAGAGTGGCTGTATTGAGGGAGGTGCAGGGTCCATCCAGCCCAGTAGCCTGTAACAGAGACCTATTGAGTTGAGGGTGGACAGGAGAGAAGTTCAGAGCAACAAACCCTGCTGTACCTGAGCCACCATCAGCTCGGAAACATCTCCGGGTGGCCTTGATCCTGCAGTCCAGATAATTGCCTGCGCAACCATAACTGCATGTTTGAAATACAAGGTTATAATTCACAGAAGGAGAATGAAGCTGCCTGAAGAGAAGGAGAGCTTAAAATATAAAAGATAAAATTCAAGCGTGTTTCCACCTTCTGTCTCATTATGAAGTGGAAGTGCTCTGTGTTAAACTGGCTTGTGAAAGAAATAATTTGTAGTTCATTGTTTCCCCCCCAGATCTGTAAAAATAAGTGTTAAAAGTACTAAGTCTAAGGGTGCACATCTGAGTGCAGGTCCCAGGAGACCAAGTGGCACAATGAACATGAAACAAGTTGCCTTTTTGAGTTTGGCAAAACATGACCCTGAGGGGGAGGACCTGTTGGTGTGTTCCTGGCAGGTTTGGTGCTCAGCCTTCCAGCCGGGAGACAAGGTATCTTGAGAGGGCTCCAACCGTTTGGTATAGTTGGTGCCATTACTGTTGCGTTCTCTGTTAAGCAAAGGCCCTTTTGATGTGTTTGGGAAGCTCTGTGAAATCAATCCTTCCCAGCTATAAAAATGAAAGCCTTCTTGAACCTGGTTGTGGCTGAAGAAGGTCTAAATTAAATTTGCCGTGCAATCCATCAGGGCCCAGGTACAGGGTTACTACTGTATCTCACGTGGAGAGACTGGAGAGGGCTCTTGCAGCCCATCTGCCCGTGTGCCCTGTGGTCTCCATTTTGCAAGCAAGGGCATGTTGTGCAGGCCTTTCATGCAGTGCATATATGGGAAGCTCTCATTCATGTACCATGTTCCTAGGGTATGGGAAGTCTCAGGCACGACAACGGCTTGTGACTTCGTTTCTTTTTTTCTCTTGCAGGTCTACTGCATACAACTTCAATCCCAAACCTGCAAACCCCAGTTTTCTCAGTCATTCCTTGGTGGAACTACTTAACCAGATCAGCCCTACCTTCAAAAAAAACTTTTCCGCTCTGCAGAAGAAACGGTAGCAGCACTTTTTCCTCTCTTGTTGCCTTGAGTAGTCTGTTGTAAAGTTGCTCGGTGAGGCTCAGCTATGTGGCTGGTTCTGTGGGAACTGGATGCTACTGATAGAGTAAGGATTGCAATGCCTGCTTTCTCTGAGCTCACATAGTGGTGGAGTGGTTGGGACATGCAAGTCTATGCAGCAAGGACCACAAAATGCCTGACTAAAGGTCATGGCAGCACCCTGATGTAACTGGCTTTCCCTTGCTTGAAACATGGAGCTGTCAGAGCTGATGTGACTTGTCTGCTGTTGTTCAGCATGACAGTAACAGAGGCCGGTGGAAGCCCAGAGTCCTGATCCTTATCCACTGGATGGTTTCTCTTGGCTGTAACTCCCAGATGACTCTTGCTTACAGCATGTAGATTTATGGATTTTAGTTCTGCCTAAAGCAAAGGGTGGGGGGATGACAGCTTTCCGTTGCCATGGGAGTATCAGTTGTGGGGTTTACCTGGAATTCAACGCACTCTATCCCTGCTGAGAACCTGAAGACATAGGACAATTTGCACAGTGGGAGAGTGTCATGGTTTAACCCCAGCCAGCAACTAAGCACCATGCAGCTGCTCACTCACTCCCCCCCCACCCCCCTGCAGTGGGATGGGGGAGAGAATCAGAAGGAAAAAGATAAAACTTGTGGGTTCAGATAAGAACAGTTTAATAGAACAGAAAGGAAGAAATTGATAATAACAATAAAAAAATGACAATACTAATAAAAGGATTGGAATGTACAAAACAAGTGATGCACAATGCAATTGCTCACCACTTGTCAGCTGATGCCCAGCTAGTTCCCAAGCAGTGATCCCTCCCTGGCTAGCTCCCCCCACTTTATATACTGGGCGTGACATCACATGGTATGGAATACCCCTTTGGCCAGTTGGGGTCAGCTGTCCTGGCTGTGTCCCCTCCCAATTTCTTGTGCCCCTCCAGCCTTCTTGCTGGCTGGGCATGAGAAGCTGAAGAATCCTTGACTTAGTATAAACACTACTGGGCAACGATTGAAAACATCAGTGTGTTATCAACATTCTTCTCATACTGAATCCAAGACATAACACTATACCAGCCAAAACCAGGACAGAGAGAAAGCCCACAGGCGGACTGCAGTATTCATACAAGGGAAACTGCTGATGTGTTGACCAGCTCCTGAGATGTAGGTCTCCTTGCTGAGTCTCTGTGTTGGCTACATGCCTCGTGGGAGACTTCCTAGCTAGACAAGCAGCAAAGAGTTAATGCAAAGCATGGCCACATGCTGCAGCAGCGACTGGGCTGGTAACCTGATCAGTAGGTACATCTCCCCTGAATCCAAAAAAGAGACCGAAGCATAAAGTATCAGGGAAAGTAACACATGAGGGCTTTGTGTAGGCTTATGGTGGAGAGAGGATAGTTATTTTAAACGTGTCCATGCATGTTCATTTTCACTAATTTCCTCTAGTGCCTATAATAATAATAATAATAAAGTGTATTGTTTTATTCTCCTGTCCTTGCTGCAGGGACCATTTATTCTGCTCCAGGACAGTGGGTCCTGTGCAAAAGCCTGTCATTCTTTAGAGTCGGCTTAATGAACTGCCTGGCTCAGCAGGGTGCAAATTGACAGGCATATTGTGTGGCTTTCAGGAGCTCTGCTTCTGCTCTCATTAAGAAGATGAAAGTGACACTAGACAAGGGCTGGAAATTAGCAGTGGCCTCCAGCCACCACTGTGACTATCTGGCCATTTAAAAATGATTATACTGTATTGCTTCTTGGGCTAGAAGTAAATACAGATGAGACTCCAGCACCTGCTGAGAGCAGACAGATTACACAAGGGGCCATTCGGTGAAGCTTGCTTTTTCACTTTGTTAGTGGATATGTGCTGTAGGCTGGTTTTATAATGCGACCCTTATGGATTGGTGTCAAAGCTGAGGGCCAGTCTGAGAGGTGGCTAGCTGGGAATGGGCATCCTCCACTTCCAAATGCAGAGGGTGATGGGGATCCCTGGTGATACAACTGAGGATAAAGCTGGCAAGGGGGATGGGGACAGCCCAGGTAATTCTGCAGACTGATGTTGAGAGATGCTGCCGATGCCAATCAGTCATCGTGGGGTATAGTACTTGTTAAACAAAAGTCCACTGTGCTGCTTGTGAGGCATAGTCTTGTTCTGTTGTTTGTCAGAAGCTGATGTTGCAGCAGACGGAAGCTTCTCAGAATAGAAAGAAATCTTCCTTTGGAAAATGTCTGATTGTTTTCACTCCCAAACTAGGGTTCAGAGACACCCTTTTGAAAGGATAGCCACTCCTTTCCAAGTGTACAGCTGGACGGCTCCGCAAGCAGAACACGCCATGGACTGTGTCCGGGCAGAAGATGCTTATACTTCTAGGCTGGGCTATGAAGAGCACATACCTGGACAGGTATTGGTCTTGCTTCGCATGAGAACGCTGGCAAGAGTTTTGCTGCCAGCTGCGCTGGGAACTGGTTAACTTTTAACAAGCAGGCCTCTGGTATTTGTGGAAGGGTTTTGCTCATCAAAGGAAAACTTGTAGGAGTCCTTGTTCTTGACAGTGCCCTTGACTATAGGGGCTATGCTGCTCAGGCTGCAACTCTCTGAGCATGTAAAGGTCTGAGAGGAGCAGGTTCTGCTCAGGTGTTTATAAATTCCATGTCCCTGCTCTGCTGAGCGCCACTGCACAGAAGACAGAGTGTTCCTCCAGGCCAGTCAGACCTGGAACGGATCTTGTGTCTCTGAGCAAACTATTCCAAATGCTTCAGTTGCAGCTTTATAGCATAATATCTTGCAGGCTGTGAGCGATGTAGGGCTGTAACAGCTGCCCATGGGTGGCTGCCTGCCTGCGGTGTGACTACATTGCAGTGTGCTGGCTGATGAAACCTGCACCATGCTCCTCCAGAGGTAGCAAGCTGCTATTTCAGTTAAACTGCACTGCATGAGCTGGGCTAATGTAAGATCTATCCCAAACTGCTATTGAATAAAGTCCACTCACAAGCTGTGTTCATTCCTGCTGCTAATTCACTTCCTCTGAACGCCGCAGCAGCCTGAATTCTTGCCCCTTCCCCTCCCTTCTCTCACAAAATGCCTCATAAAGCAGAAATGCTGACTTGCCAGCTCCTTCCTACACAATGCATTGCTTCCCACAAGGCTTTGACTCTTTCAGACCAGAGACTGGAACGAGGAGCTGCAGACCACACGAGAGCTGCCACGCAAGAACCTGCCTGAGAGGCTGCTGAGAGAACGAGCCATTTTCAAGGTAACTTTGGGACGTGCAGGCAACTCCTCGTGCAGCCCCTTCTCTGCTGTCTGTATTGCATCTGGACACTTCACTTGGGCTACCCTTTAGAAACTACAAGAGGAGGATCCCTGTTTGTAAGCTAAGGGGTCTTGTTCTCTCTTGCATGTCTGCCTTCTGCTCCCAGCCCCATAGGGAAGAATTGTGCTCCTTGACCCTGTGTCTCCCTGCTGACCCTGAGGCAGCCTCCTCTTAGTCCTCTGCTGTTCCGTCTGATCCAGTCCTCCTTCGAGTGGGTGGGATGAACAGGAGGAGGGGGGACACACTTACACCGAAGCCTTCCTCTGTAGAGAGCTAATGAGTCTGAGCCATGCTGAACCCTAATTTCTGGCTCCTGGAGCTTGTATCCAAGCCACTAGCCAGGGTCACAAAAGTAAAAGCCAGCTGACCTGCCTGCTGGAAGACTTACCAGGAGGAGAGGAGTGAAGGAGAAACTTGCAGGGAGCTTTGAAAGCAAAGTGCTGGGAGGGTGGGAGCCCTTGCTTACCCAGGCTTCTCTTCACCTACCTCCAGGTTCACAGCGACTTCACTGCAGCAGCAACAAGAGGTGCTATGGCTGTCATTGATGGCAACGTTATGGCCATCAACCCCAGTGAAGAGACCAAGATGCAGATGTTCATCTGGAACAACATTTTCTTCAGCCTGGGTTTTGACGTCCGTGACCACTACAAGGACTTTGGCGGAGATGTTGCTGCTTATGTAGCTCCTACTAATGATCTCAATGGTGTGCGGACCTATAATGCTGTGGATGTGGAAGGGCTGTACACGCTGGGGACTGTAGTGGTGGATTACAGAGGTTATAGGGTGACAGCTCAGTCTATTATTCCTGGCATCTTGGAACGGGAGCAGGAACAGAGCGTCATCTATGGGTCAATAGACTTTGGCAAAACAGTTGTCTCGCACCCCAAGTACCTGGAGCTGCTGGAGAAGACCAGCAGGCCACTTAAGATCCAGAAGCACAAAGTCCTCAACGACAAGAACGAGGAGGTGGAGCTGTGCTCCTCGGTGGAGTGCAAAGGCATTATTGGCAACGACGGGCGTCACTACATCCTGGACCTGCTCCGCACTTTCCCTCCAGATCTAAACTTCCTGCCTGTTGAAGGGGAGGAGATGCCAGAGGAATGTAAGAAAATGGGGTTCCCCAAGCAGCACAGACACAAGCTTTGCTGTCTCCGGCAAGAACTTGTTGATGCCTTTGTAGAACACAGGTGAGCTGAGCTCCCCCCTTCCTCCACCTGCAACTGGTAACGGTCCAAGTCAGGACCATGCTGCGTTGTCCCAGGGACATCACAACAGAGCTCCCAGAATTGGGCAGCGAATTTCCCCATTGCTTGGCTGTGCAGGTGCAATTATAGAAACTTAATTAACGAGAGGTGAAAACAGTAGGGATTCTGACAGGGTTACAGGTAGTCAGGGAAAGAGGTGGTTTGCTTTTTAGTCTCCAGATCTGTTTTTGTTGTTTCCTGTCCAAACATTTAGTTCTTCTTTCCCTGCAGATATCTTGTGCATCTGATGGCTAGGGAATGGGAAGGATTTGTGCTTCTTTTTAAGGCTCTCCAGATGTCTTGAATGCTACTTTTTTTTCCTAGAGGCTGAAAAAAAATTTCCTATGGGAACTGCTGTAGGCACTTTTGTGGTGAGATGTGTTGGTGTGTGGGCTCGCTCAGCGCAGGCGAGGAAGTGGGAGCTCTAGGAGCAGGACAAGTTGAAGCCATGTGGTGCGGCCGTGTGGTGCTAGTGATGTTAATGCTCCTGCTTCCAATGGGAAGGGCTGCAGGTGCTCTGCTATCACAGATGGTCAGAGCCTGTGCTTCGCTTGCCTGAAAGATGAGCCCTCCAGTTGCTGACGGAGGAGTCCTGCCCGCTGAGCAACCAGTTCTGCAGCCAGCACCCTTCCCAGTTCTGCCACGTGCCTGCAGGCAGGCTTTGTTGCTCCTTGGGAGAGCTTCCAGACCAGCAGCCTGCAGGACCATGGCCGTAGGGTGCTGCTGCTGCTCCTTGGCTAGCAGAGGCTGGGCCTCTTTCTGCTAAGGTCTCCTGGCAAAATTGCTGCTGGTTTGTGTTTGACTAGTCCTGTGCATCTGGCAGTGAGAGTCTTCTTGAGCTGTCTGCTGATATTGCGTGCGGAAAGCAATTTGTAACCACTGCAAGGAGATTACTTTCCCATTGTGACGGGTAATGAAAACCCACGTGGTTTTGCATCTTCCGATAAACTAATGTGCATTCCTTTGATTTTGGAAAGCTCATGGGAAGAGGGTGTACATCCTGCCTTTCCACAGGGAAACTGTATGGCCTGTAATGCTAACTTTGTGAGGCTTTTCCTCATAGAGCAGTTGTGATCCTCTTGGATTCTCCTGCTGTGCTGAATTCCTGTTTTCCTTTACTGTAGGTATCTCTTATTCATGAAGCTGGCTGCACTGCAGCTGATGCAGCAGAAAGCCAACAAGCAGGAGAGCTCAGGTGCGCTGGAAAATGGTGCCTCTCCGGAGAACGGTACTGCAGACAGTGAGAAGTCTGAGTCAGAGGATGGTAAAATAGACGATAATGTGACTGGCCTTGATCAGGTGAAAGAGCTTGCTGAGACCATTGCATCCGATGATGGAACAGGTATTTCATCCTCAGCACCAGAAGCAGCCCAGGCCTCCTGCCCTAGCTGGTGGGCTGTGTCACTGGTAGGAGCTAAGCCAGACTGGGGGTGGTTGGGGTGATTATTTGTTGTTAAACAGGACAAGCACTGGCTTCCTCTGTCAGTATTGTCTTAGCTCTTTGCACAGAGCTGTTCACGCACCTGGGGGCCGGTTGGGCAGGTGGGCGAGCGTCTCTGAATGCAGCAAGCCCATCAGCTCTGCCCCAGGAGCGAGAGCCTGGCTAGCAAGCTGGCCTGCGGGCTCAGCAGCTGGGGCTGGGCTGCCAGAGGCTTAGTGCAGGTGGAGGGGAGTGGGCTGTGGCAAGGCTGGGAAGCCTGCAATGCAGACACCTTTGGCTTGGATTTCTGAGTATCTGTGGTTGGCGGGGTGGGGGATCCATGGGTTTTCTGGGTCATCTTATGTGCTCTCGTTCAGACTTGCATTTTGCAGCCATCCTCCTTTCCAAGTATCTTACAATTGATTGGGTTTTTTTAATGGATTTCTGCAGAATGTGCCATCATTGCTGCTTTTAGTAACGAAACTTTTATCTTAATTTAATAGCTAGGCTTGTCATTTTCTGAAATCCACGTTCATTTGTATTTTCTTTTTCTTCCTGCTCCAGTGGATCCCAGAAGCAGAGAAGTGATTCGAAATGCTTGCAAGGCTGTAGGCTCCATTAGTGACACGTCATTTGACATTCGGTTTAACCCAGATATCTTCTCACCAGGTATGTGTATGAAGAGCTGGTTTTAGTCCTCCTCCAGAGGCTTGCTGCGTCCAGCCAGCTACAGACAAAAAATTGTGTGCTGTAGCTAAGAATATTGCTGGCTTTTGGCTGGCTGGACATGGTGCAGGATTCTCCGTGAAGCGCAAAGATACAGGAAAGAGAAAGAAGTGTAATTGATTGCAATGCTCGAGCTACCAAATGCAGGCAGTAAGCTGTCTCCCACTGCTACGCTCGGGGGAGGTCTGCAGATTGCTGCCAAGAATCTTCGTGCGATTCTCCAGCATCCCAGCTGCTAGACCACATGAAAAGAAGCAGAGGGAGGGGAAAAAAATAAATTTTCTCCTAATGTAGTAGTTTACACAAAAAACAACAGTTGTAGTTGAACAACTGATGTTGTTGTCCTCAGTGAAGGTCAGGGTTTGTTTTAGTAACATTTTGGTAAGCAGGTCACAGTGCCCTTCCAAATGCATGCATCGGTTGCAGGCATTGTATGTAGCTTTCCGTGGCTGGAATCAGTGTTTTTTTATTTGGAAATACAGAAGAAGCTCCCAGAGTGTTTGTGGGGGTGAATACCGAGCTGTATGCATGCAAATGGGGAACGGCCATATAGTTGAATTTAGCTTGGAATAAATGTGGACCATGTGTTTTGAAACGCCCAAGCATCTTCTAAGGCTGGTAAGGATTAGTGCTTTGGCACTGACTTTGCAGCTAGAACTTAAAACCTGATTTTAATTTTGGTGTGCAAAAGCAAAAGGCTCTGAGTTTCTAGCACTTGGAGTATTTGCTGGTTCATCTGCTGAAATGTTCCCACTCCAGTCTAGCCAGTTGACTCTTTTGCACTAGTAGTGTACACAGCACTTTGCAATAGGTAGAATGGACCAGATAAAGAGCAGACTGGGGCTTTTAAAAGCTGCGTTAAGAATGAATGAGTGGGCAAGAGCAGCACAGCTACTAATCAAGCAAAGCCGCTAATGCTCTTTCCATTGAAACATGTTGTAAAGTAGATGAGTTTTTGAAGAAGTGCCTTTAATTCCAGGGAGACAGAATCACGTTAACTTTTTACCTGCTCTTACTGTATGCTTTCTGTATATGACTTGTTTCTTCTTTGAGTTGACATTTTCTATGTTTTTCTCTTTTACTCTCATAGGTGTTCGTTTTCCTGAATCTAGCAAAGAGGAGGTGCAGGATCAGAAGCAGTTGCTGAAGGATGCTGCTGCGTTCTTGCTGTCGTGCCAGATCCCAGGTTTGGTAAGGAACTGGGCACCAGCAGTCATGTCCCCTCTGAAAGCTTGCCTCAAGCCTGGCCACTCTGAGCAAGCACTGACACAGTGGTACGCCAGCTTTACCTCCCCAGCAAATGCTGTCTTCTCCTGCTGGCAGCCAAGTTCTGGCACCAGTGGTGAAGTACGGTGAACAGTGCAAGCATAAGAGGGATTTTTCCATTTCCCGTCTTGCATCATGGCACAATTTTCCCACCTCAGTCCAACAAAGAATTTTTGGCACTGGTGATTAACAGCTATTGCTAAGTGTTTGGGACAATAAAGACCACATAACTCATCCTCCCTAGCCCTGGGCATCCTGCACGACTTACTGTATTATCTGACCCTGATTGTGACTCAATTGGTGACTAATAATTTGGAGTGAACTGGGAAATTGTTCTTACTAGTATCTATTGTAAAACTCCCTCTGTAAGTCTTAAGCATTTTGGATGCTTACCCATGCACCTGGCTAGGTAAGAAATACCAGCTTTTCCTTTCTCAAGATGCTCTCCAAATTGACTGCTAATGCATATGTTACAGCAGGCACTGTAACTAGGAGGGCAGAATTGATGATGTCCACTCCAAGAGGTTCAGGAGTTGTTGGTCATATGTAGGAGGGGATTTTCCTTGCTGGCAAGTTTCATCTGAAGTCTAAATCCACTAGTTTTGTAGTCAGCTTAATCTTTAAGACCAGCTATTCAGTCTTTAAATAAAAAAAGAGGGGGAGTGAATCAGAAAAGGGCTTGGTGACTCTTGTTTTACAGGACAGTTGATACCCGAGTATATAAACCCAAAATGCTGCACAAGCATGTGTGAGGGCAAGTTACAGGCCAGCTGCTGTAAGCAGGGAGTCCTCTGTACTCTGCGTATCAGAGAGTAACCGGTATTACTCCATGACGTGAATTAAGTCACTCTTTATCAGGGCTACAACACAACTTAAAATGCAAGTGCCATTTCCCCTTATCAGCTAAGTGTGCACAACTCCGTGTAGTCTTTTAATTGGAAATGTTTTTAGTTAGTGACTGTGAGGCCCTTAAAGAAGGGTTAGCCTGCTAGTTCCACAAGCGTTAGTTAAGTAAGCCATGCCAAGGGGAAAGCGGTTCTCATTGCCCGAGCCACCGGAGTCCTCCGAGTCCCTGCTCTGCTACTGAGTTCCTGTGTGGCCTCCGGCAAACCACTGGAAGCTGTATGCTGAATTATGCTGAATGCCTCACTGGTCTCCTTGGGCCACTTGAGACGCTGCATGCTCAGCACTTGGTTACAATCCTCTGTGCTGCTCCACGGGACCTTTGCCTCTGCTTGTTTTGCATAGGGAATTGGATGAAGCCTGAGTTGTTTTACTATGGCAGTTGATCTCTCAACACCTCAGACACCTCAGTTGCCCAATGCTTGTTGGGAGTGCATCGTGCTGCTCGTTCACCGCTGAGACATAAGAGTAAAAATGGCACAAGAGGCAAGGAGCTTGCACAAACTGCTTTGGGCTGTCTGCTGCAGTTGTTGCCCCTGCCTGTGTAGCGTGGTGGTCTCTGGTATTACAGCACTCCACCCACCAAAAGACCCTTGCTCGGCATCACTGTCGGCCTTCGGGGCGACCCTGAACCCCAGGTAACAGGGGTGTGTGTGACCAGCAGTTGGGGAACAGCGGTCCTGCCCCCCCGTGCCCTTGCAGCGCTGGGCGGGTTGCCATCCTGTTAGTGCTGGAGAAACAGCCCTCCCTCCCGCTGCTGGCACAGCGCCGCTCCTGCTTGCGGCCGCGCAGGGGGCTCGGGGCTGTGGCAGCTCAGGGTTTCCTTTGTGCCGGATCCCAGAGGCAGAGCAGAGGAGGCACTACCCAGAGCTCCTGAGGAGTCTCTCCAGGCTTATCCGCTTTGCCGGCTGTGGAGCCTACGGCCCGAGGTAGGGAGCACCCGGCAGCCCTGGCTCTGGCTGATCAGTGTTCTGTACTTGCCAGTTCTTGCTGTGCTTGTAACTTCAGTGTCATCCCTGGAAATTGCCTTCTCTGTCAGGCAACGCCTTCTTCCCTTCCCAGGCAGATTTTTTTTTTTTTTGCTAATTTTCTAAAAATTGAAATTCTTTTTCTTCATGTTTGCTCTCAGTAACCAAAGTTTGCATCTACCTTTCAGGTCAAAGACTGCCTGGATCACACGGTGCTCCCAATGGATGGCGCTACCTTAGCAGAGGCCATGCACCAGAGGGGCATCAACATGCGTTATCTAGGCAAAGTGATCAACTTCATCACCAAGACCCCTGGCCGTGCTCAGCTGGATCACATTTTTGTAAGCATCAGGCTTAACTTCAGGCTGGCAATTAAAACTGCCACTGGCATAATTTGCCCTGTATAGATTCCAACTCGGCCAATTGTTTTCTCTGTGTAAAAAAATAAGCAGCTTCAAGAGTAGAGGAGGAGGGAGAAGGACCTGTAAGTGATGGATAGGGAATTTTGCTCCCAAATCCTTAATGGCTTTCATAATGTTAGGGAGTTTGAATGTCCTTTGGGATAGAGAAGCGCTTCAGGGATTCCCCAAGCATAAGAGCAGGTAACACACAGTTGGATTTTAAGCCATGCATTTTTTTAAGCCTCTAAGATCCATTTGGGCTTTGGATCAAACTGGAAAGTGTTGTGACCGTGGCTGCCCATGAGCATGCACAGGGCTAGTGCTGCAGTAGCTCCTGGATGCACGGTTAGAGCTGAGCTGTGCCGCACAGGGTGGCTTGTGGCCACCGTGCACGGGTGTGCAGGGGGCTCTTCCCCAGCTCCAGGAGTGTTGTCAAATGCAAAACAGTTCTGTGCTGCAGGGTAAGGACTGGAGAATGTGTCTTCTGCAGATCTTGATAAAAGCCCACTTCAAAAGCAAAGTGTATTTTTCATTGTTATTGCCAACTGACTCTTGGTCTCTGTTCTTTATTCCTTTGGGTAGAAAATAGGAATCGGTGAATTGATCACTCGATCGGCTAAACACATCTTCAAGACATACCTCCAGGTATGACCTGCAGTCTGACCTCTTGCCTTGCGTGTCCTCTCAGATGACTTTTTTCCGCAAATAGAGAGCCGTTTGAGTCCTTTCTCTCATTAGGCAGTTCATGGGGGTTGCTTAGCAACGGGAAGTACAATCTCATTAGTGCTAAAATAGGTACAGGCCTGTGTGTAAGGGAAAACAAGTTCCCACTTGAAGATGGCTTTCCCGGAGAGTAATCATTCATGCTTTGCTTCCCTAGATTCTCACTCATTATGTGAAGGCTTTTAAAAGTGAAATCACAGCTTGTTTTCCTTTTAATACCTTTTCCTCTTAAACAGTGTTGCTTTTGCCCTTCTAAGAAGCTCTTTTTAATAGCATGAACACTAGTGCATCCTTATACCTGTCTGTACATAACATAGCAATACACCTGGCTTTATTCCAGTCTCAAAATGTTCTTTACACTTTCTAGTTTCTCTGTCTCAGGTAGCAGCCTGAAATGGAACTATATATTTGTGTGTGTGTAGGTATATACTTAGCTCTTATATCTACATAATTCTGTCTGTGCTAGTTCCACTTGCAAATATTGCCTTCCTCTCCCTCTCCTGGAAGGTTTTCCTGTTTCTGGTAGGACTGGATTTGTGTGAGGCTCAGGGCTGGAGTAGTGCCTGTGTGATGGCAGGTGTCTTCCAGGACTGATTTTGGTGTCTCGCTGTAGGGTGTGGAGCTGTCGGGTTTATCAGCAGCCATCAGCCACTTCCTCAATTGCTTTCTAAGCTCCTTTCCAAATCCCATTGCCCATCTTCCAGCTGATGAGCTGGTCTCCAAGAAAAAGAATAAGAAAAGGAAAAACAGGAACCTTGGAAATGCTGATAACACTGCATGGGCCAGCATGACCCCTCAGGAGCTGTGGAAGAATATTTGTTCAGAAGCAAAGAACTACTTCGATTTTAGTCTTGAATGGTAAGCAGAGCAAATTACCCTGTCACCAAATGTCTATAGCTCTTACTGTTCTTTAATAGGACCTGCCTTTTTGACTTGTTTTCTGTTCGAATATACACTTGTACTCTTGAGGGAGGCTTATAATGGAAGGAAATCAGGCAAAGAGCAGCAGGGGGAAGTGTAACTGAGATTTGAAATGAGGTGGAACCTATGAGGCAAAGGCAGCTAAGAAACCTGGAGAGGAAGGGAAACTTCTCCTTAGTGGTGCAGAGAGGAGCAGAAGGCAAGAAGCTGAAGGAGTGTAGTCAAAAGATATTTTTCTGTATAGATGATTTAGGCTGAAGGGAGCTTATGTTCCAAAAACAAGGACAGCTTCTCCTCTGTCTGAAACAGAGATGGCGAATGAGGCTGCTGGAAGGTGCAGATGGTGAGTGTTAAAGTGGAAGCACAAGCAAAGTGGCCCAAGAGAAAAACCGTGCCTAGTTGGCTAAATCAGTGGTCATCCCTTCACGTCAAGGACAGCTCACTCTTTACCAAGAGCTGAAGGCCTTCAGACTCTCACCTAAATTCTGTGGTGAGCTTTGAAGAGAACACACATAGGATTTGAGTAAAAAGTACTGTTGTGCATTTCTGTAAGCTTTAATAGACCGTTAACAACCACTGTAATGTTAGTAATTGGTTTCAGTTAGCACCTAGCTGTACAGGGACCTGTGCTTCAGATCTTCGGATACACCATAGCAGAGGGATGTCCTTGAGCAGAAACTTAACCTGAGAGCTGAAGCTTGTGTGTGCTTTTTGCAGTGAGAATGCTGACCAAGCAGCTGAAGTATATAATCTACAGAAAATCACTCTGCTTCGTGAAATCTCCCTCAAAACTGGAGTCCAAGTAAGATCCACGTCTTCCCTCCCTTCCCCATCATGTTCTATACTGAGAAACATGAAGAGTAAGTGCAAACTGCTTTTCAGGGGACAGCCTTTCAGACAGACAGTGCGAGCCCCTAGAGGTCTTTGTGGTGTTAATGTTGAAATAAAGGTTCCAGCCCTGGGGATAGAGATTTCTAATCCAGTTTCCTTTTAGAGTGAACTTGCTGTGCATCTCCCTTGGAAGATTAGCCAGCCTGAACACAATTCCTGTAGTTTGCTCTGTTTGACAAACCAAATTCAACTCTGAAGTTTTCATGCATGTGCATACTCCCCATCCAAAGAGAAGCAGCTCTTTGGCTGAGCAGAGCAGGACTTTGGGGTTGTCCTTGCTTGAAGAACAGGGGGTTTCCTTCCCCACACCACTGCCTTCTTATTCCTGTGGGGTGTGGGAGTTTGGCTGGATGGGGTTGCCCTGTCGGGGCTGCAGTACTGGTACGACCGTGCCCTGGCACTGCGGTGTGATTTTGCCATGCACACATGGTGGTGCGTGCCTATGCGTGACCTTCTTTCAAAACTGTCCCCAGCGAGTGATAACAGGAGATGTTTTGACTGTGAGTCCGCATACAGAATTCAAGGCTTACTTTCCCCTCTTTCCTTGCCAAGTACCTATGAAAGTGGTGACCATGACCTCCGGTCTTTTCGGTTCCTCCAGATACTGCTGAAGGAGTACAACTTTGACAACAGGCACAAGCCTACCTTCACAGAAGAGGATATTCTCAACATCTTCCCTGTAGTGAAGCACGTAAACCCCAAAGCCTCAGATGCTTTCCACTTCTTCCAGAGCGGGCAAGCAAAGGTTCAGCAAGGTACAGACCCAACATGCCTCTGCCTCTTGAGGTGACTGCTGATAAAAGGAAGAGCAGGGTATGTGTGGCATGGCCCACTGCCCTCTTACCAATATACCCCCACCCACCTTGTTTTGGTAGAGAATCGTGGTCTCCAAGACCATCAGAAACACACACGCGCTATAAAGTTACCAACGATGAACAAGGATGGATGCAGGGCAGTATTTTCCTTCTCCTAGGTTTTAGTCCTTACACAAGGCAGTGACCTATGGCTGCATATCCCACTACTGTTTTCACTTCTTGGGCAATGCCCTTCTCCAGTAGTATGAGGGGTTATTTAACATACATACGTATATGAATATAACTTTTTTCAGGTTTCTTGAAGGAGGGCTGTGAGCTCATCAATGAAGCCTTAAACTTGTTCAACAATGTGTATGGTGCTATGCATGTAGAAATCTGTGCCTGCCTGAGGCTGCTAGCTCGTCTCAACTATATCATGGGAGATTATTCAGAGGTAAGCAAGGGCTTGGATAGGATCTGTTTAGTCCTCTCATTCCTTCCCCATGCTTGCTGGTTCAAGTGCATGCACTGTGTGACTTGCTCTTGGGTCTTCTGTTCTGTTTAGGCCTTAAGTAATCAGCAGAAAGCGGTGCTAATGAGCGAGAGGGTCCTGGGTATTGAACATCCCAACACGATTCAAGAATATGTGAGTACAGGGTGCTGGGAGAGAAGCAGCGCCTTGTGTGTCCGTGTGGAGTCTGTGAGCCCTAATTCATGTCTGCATCTAGAAAACAGTTGCAGTTCTCCTTCCTTCTGCAACTTTCTTCCCAGAATCCTGCACTTTCAAGTTTTGTGTCTTATGATTTTGTAAACCGAATACCTAAGTGTTTGCATTATAAATGTCCTGCGTGGTCAGTATTTGTCCTACTTCGTTTAGAATTTGGGGGGTTTGTCTGCTGAATGTTTATTTATAGTCATTAATTCTGCTGGCTTTTGCCCTGGGCTTACATCCAAAAAAAAAAAGAAAGAGAAAGAATCCTCCCAAAAGCGGAATCAGACTACCATATACACACAGGTCAATTTTGAAATATTCCTTGAGGTACGTAAGAGGAACTGAAGTGAAACACTTCAGCTTCCTCAGTACTCTGTCTTGTGTGATACCTCAGTGGAGCTGTAAATCAGTCAGCAGATTTGGACTTTTCTGAGTGGTTGAAATCCTTTTTAACCATAAAGGAAGACCTTTTTATTTGTGTGCAGCTGAGGAAAGAAGTAGAAAGGAGAGATTAGTTTGCTTTACAATGTAGTAAGTAAAAACCATTAATGCTGGATTACTTCTTTTGTTACAGATGCACCTTGCTTTGTACTGCTTTGCAAACAGCCAGCTCTCTACAGCATTGAACTTACTGTACCGTGCACGCTACCTCATGCTGTTGGTATTTGGGGAGGATCATCCAGAAATGGCACTCTTAGATGTAAGTAATCTTTTAGAGTCTTCAGGCTTCTAATCTCCAAGAAACCTCTCGGTCTTTAAAATGCCCATAGTGCTGGCTATTTAAAATAAACATTTAGGCAGTGCTTCCTCTGCCCTGGGTTACTACCAGTTAGTACTATTAGAAGGAAAAAAAGGAGTTTGACTCTTTGTAGCTGGAGCTCTGTGCTGGGCACACTGGAGACGTGGATTTGAGCGCCTATAATCCTTGGGCAAATTCTTCAATTTAGCCTGTTCTTGTTGCCTTTGCATAAAATGGAGAGAATTCCTTATCTCTCTTTTGTCTGGCTTGTTTGGACTGAGCTCCCAAGGGGGAGGATGGTCTCCTGTCATGTATTATGTGCTACAGAGATAGCCACTGGGGATTTGGGGCTGCTACAGCCTTTTCAACAGTGAAATACCTGTGTGGTCTTGGTATTTACGAAGCAATAAATGCATAGTTTGAATTTGCTTTCTGAATGTCTGCTTGACTTCTTTGTGCAGAATAACATTGGCTTGGTGCTCCACGGGGTTATGGAGTATGACCTGTCCCTCCGGTTCCTGGAGAACGCGCTGGCCATCAGCTCCAAGTATCACGGCTCCAAGTCTTTGAAAGTTGCACTAAGGTGAGGCAGGGTGGAGTGCTGGGCTGGGTCACCGTACTGTTAAAGAGAGTGAGTACATTCACCGTGCGCTCATATGGGAGGGATCTGATCCGGCTGTGTCCAGCTATACCCTGTTAAACTAGAGATTCAGTCTTTTCCCTGCTGTCAGACTCCTTGGGACTGCTGGGCTGCATGAATCAAGGTCATGGTGCAGCATCCGAGGTTGTCTTGAAAGACAGAGATCCCTTGTTCTTAAAGTTAATTGTGGGATCTGCTGTAATGCTGATTGCCCCCAAAATCTGTCAAGATGACCCTGGTCCTTGTAGACTCTCAGTAGAAAAATATATGTGGTAAGTGAAGGTTGGAGAGTGAGGCTAATGTAATTATACTGGGAGACTGGGATGATACGTAAACACTTGTATTTAATTGTTTCAGCCCTCAGGGAGCTATCTTTGAGAAGCATGTAATTTGCTTTTGTCCTTTACCATAAAGCTTTGTATTTGAATAAAATACTGCATGGCTTTCTTGTGTTTCCAAGGGAGCTATAACTGGTCGGCACCTTTAGGATCTGCTCTAAATACCCACTGCTCGTTGGGGCTGTATGCGCTGTCCTTGAATGCAAAACTGGCTCACTATCAACCAAGCAGTGGCCCACTCCTAATTACTACTACCACATTGCAACCCATCTGTTCCTCATCAGGGTGAAAATAAATCTTATTAAGCACCCACAAGAGTCTGATTTGTTTTCCAGCAGTTGATATGCATTCTGCATAAAGCATCTTGCCTTCCCTTAGTAGCACTGGGATGCTTGATGAGATTAATCACCTCCCACAGAGTAACACTGCCAAAACCAGAAATCTTTTTTTCATTCCAGAAACACTAAGGAAGCAAAGTCCAAGCCAATGCAGCTTTCCCAACTAGAGAGAGCCCAGGTGACTTGGGTCCCAGCTCTGCCACTGTTTCGCTGTTTGTTTCTGTGCTGGAAGTTTTTTTTATTTAGTCTGTGAATAATCAATTCATTCACACGTTTGCTTTCTAAGAAACAAAAAGACCCTTTTGAAGGGTAAGGGCTTGTGGCTGCTTCCTTCTTCAGTTAACAAATCTAGTCCTGAGATGTTCCTGTGGATGTGCTGCCTCCATTCAGTTCACTGCTGTGGTCTTCAGCTTTCCTGGGTGCAGAAGGAGAAAATCCCCAGTTCAGTCTGTACTTCTGTAGGTCAGTTCTCAGCATTTCAACAAAAATCCAACCTAAATCAGCATAGTATATTAATCTCCAAACAGGGTGGGGAGAAGTAACTACCAGTATGCTGTATTCAGAGTCCAGTGTCTGTCTCCTTTCACACTGATATTAAGACTTCTAGCCTAAACGTTGTTATGTTAAAGTCACGCTTAGTGTAGTGCAGAAATGTTTCTTCTTCATGAAAGTACCTCTAAACCCTTTCCCTTCCCTCAGCCACCACTTGGTAGCCCGAGTGTATGAGAGCAAAGCAGAATTCCGGTCAGCTCTGCAGCACGAGAAGGAAGGCTACACCATCTACAAAAACCAGGTAATGAGCATGTGTGCTGTTAATTTGTGTCATATCACTTTACTGCCAGAAACAAGCAGTACCACTGCAAAACAGTGCTACAACTTGGAACCTGGGGAGGCCTTTCTTACGAACAGCTCTGAGCAGATGCCAGGGAATTGTCTTTCTAGGGACAGGGTAGGACTGCTGCCCTGTACAATTGACTGCGTTTACGCCAAACGTCTTTGAATAGACTTCCTGTAAGTTTGTTCTTGCTGTACCTGTGTTGCTGGACAAATTTCTGTTGGTGGCATGGCCCCACGGTCTGGCAGGGCACTGAAAGAACTGGTCTGTTCTTTCCATTTTTTGCACCACCTGTCTTTTAAATACCTGATCCAAACTAGTTTGGTAGTTGAGCTGTTTCATGGGCAATACCTTCTCCCGCTTGCAGCCCTTGCTGTTGCACAGTGAAACTTCTGCATCAGCCCAGGGTCTGCCTGAACACGTCTGCAGTTGTACACGGTGATTCAGCGCCATCTCACTGGCTGAAAGCACAGCCTGGTGGAGGGAATGCCACTCACCCAGCTAACGTGCTCCTACTTGATGGAAATGTGTAATGTTGATAATAATGCTCCTAGAAGAATTTTTGTTTGTTTGTTTGTTTGAATGCCAAGGCAGGTGAAATCCAGTTCTGATGAGTTTCTGTGAGGATGTTGAGCTAGCAGAGACTAGGAGTGCACCCTGGTTGTTTGGCTCCTATTCTGAGTTGTAATGTTGTACCCCCCCCTTTTTTTTTTTCCCCTTTTCTCCCCTTTTCTGATTAGCTTGGAGAACACCATGAAAAGACCAAAGAGAGCTCTGAGTACTTGAAATACCTGACTCAGCAAGCAGTCGCTCTTCAACGCACAATGAATGAGATTTACAAGAATGGCTCCAATGCGAACATCATGCCGCTTAAGGTAACCTTTATGCAGTGAAAGCAATTGAGAGTACTTACCATGAAGGCAGAGATTTGTGTTTAGCTGCTCCTGAAGGACGAATGAGTGTATGTGTGCAGACAGTGCCTGTGCAGGAGGTGGTAATGGCTGTACCAGTTGCAGATCCTTTGCGGGCAGGAGGTCCCTGCAAAAGCAAGAGGCTCAGACAGACACAGCACAGTGCAACCAATGTGGACTGAACATTTGTCCCCTCCGCTTCTGAAAAGAGCGGTTCTGGGCTCTCGCCCTTTCTCCTGAGCTCAGGCAGATGGGCGCAGCTGAGTGTGTTGCAGGGCACCCAGGGAAATCGGTGAGGACGCGCTGGGCAGCTCACAGTGTGGGAGCCTGGGACACCTACGCACAAACCTGCCCCTCCACTGACTCACTGGCTGCGGGCAGGTTGCTCAATCCAAAAGTACTTCAGTTTCCTCATCCTAAAAAATGCTGTCGTCTTTCACCAGGTGCTTTGTTCTCCTTCCAAGGGTTTTGTGGTGTGGGGAGGCCGGGCAGCAAAGCGGAGCGTGGGGGGCCTGCCTTGCCTTGCCGTACACAGAGCAGGAGCAGATTGGCCTTCTTGGGCCAAACCCAGCTGCTCTTATCTGCCTGTGCACCTGGCAGATCACACCAGCCCGGCTGTGGCATATCTAGGGGAGTACGCACTAACTTGTGTGATGGGTGCTCTCCCTGTCACGCTGTACACCAGTGGCTGCCAGAGGATTGCGAGCCAGCGGGTTGGGAAAGAGGCTTCCAGCTGCAGAGACTCCCTCCTGGTAGCAAGGGCAGGAGAGTGCTCTGCAGGAGTGGTTGGGTTTTCTTCTCACTGCAAAGAACTGGGTACAGAACTGAGGAGTTTATGGCAGAGTAATTTGAGCATAAGGACCTTGAGTCAAGTAAACAGTCAAGTCCAGGAAATAGTGCCCAGCTAAGAGGCTCAAACTTATAAAATGGTAATAAAGATTTTACCTTTGTTACAACACTTTAAGGAGGAGAAAAAAAACCCAAAAACCAACACATTTTGAACTGACATCTACACTGCATTTAACTGAAGTCCTGCAGAGTTCAGAGGAGCAGTTGCCCACAGTGACTGGCTGGCGACCTCTGCATGCTGCTTTTCAACTTACGGGTATAAAGAGGTAGAAAATATAAATTATGCCAGCTTACAGCTATTAGTGTATCATATGAGACCTAGGTTTTTCTAAACTGTTGGTAAATGGTATCCGGACTTGCTTAGGAGCTCTGAGTTCTGTCAGGGTTTTGGCTTTTAAAACTTTTTTTTTTCTCTTACGCTGTAGTTCACAGCTCCCAGTATGGCCAGTGTCCTGGAGCAGCTCAACATTATCAACGGAATTCTCTTCATTCCACTAAGGTAGAGTGATACCTCTGTGTGTTGTACCTTTAGAAATCAAGTAGTCTTTTTGTATTATCTTTGTCCCTGAGATAGCATAAACCCAGTGCTTCCCTCTGCATTGAGTCATGTGGCATTTCCAGTGATCTTGGGTACCTCTTGTTTTCAGGCAGCACTAGGCAAATAATGGCAGAAATTGTCACTTCTGCATAAAAACTGCTTTTGAAGGTGCTGGGTCCTCTGAAGGCACTCCTGAACACTTGTGAAGGGATGCTCTACAGCATCCCTGGGCAATCCTTAGTGGCACTAAAAAAAGCTCCTGGTTGGAAGAACATTACATGAAACATCAGGTGTCTCTTTCAAAACTGTGACCTTGAGCTTGTAGCAGCAATCTGAACTCATAAACCCCAAACTGCTCTGTGAAGCTAAAGAAAATCGGTCAGGCTTCCTGGAGAGTTGGTGCATCAGTGGGCAAGGCCACTACTGTGTGACTTGCCCATGGGTCGCTCTGCAAGCGGCTGAGAGCTGGCATTTCCCCCCATCACCTGTTCGCAGCCTGTCACCCTAGCAGCAAAGGGATTCTTCCGTTTAGCTCTGTTTGCAGAGTGGGAGGTAGTTGAAACAGAGTCAGTGGTCTCTACCCAGAAGAAATGAAGTGAGCAGTGCTGGGCTGTGAAGAACAGCACTGGCTCTTCCACAGACGAGGCTGCTTAGCAGGGTAGTTGCTTTAAGTACATCTTGGAGGTATTCCTTCCCCAGCGCTACAGGATTTGTTTACAAAGAACATTAGCCAAGATCATAATACTAGCTGATTATCATCATCTTTAAGACCACCCTAAACAGCATTTCTCTTAATTTTTTTTCATTTATTATAAATTGTCTCTTAGACTTTTAGTTGAAAATTTGATTGGGGTGGTGGTAGAAAAAGATGACCTGAGCTGAGACTGTATTTTTCTAATGATATAAGTAATCACCAATAGTAAAAAATCCACCACCAGCAGCTGGCGGCTGCCTGAACACAGACAAGATTAACCTCACTGCCTCTGCCCTGCGTGGCCACAGATAGGTCATGTCCTGGTGCCTCTTGGTTCAAAACCAAGCAGAGAGCCTGGCTCAGGTATTGCTGAGACCTGGGACCTGCCAGAAAGAGGGCAAGTGGTAGGAGCATTTCCTATTTATACTACCTTGTCTCTATGCTTCACGCTTCCTAAAGCTAGTCTAATGTTTGCTACCCTTCCTGGTTTCCCCTTCAGCCAAAAAGACTTGGAGAACCTTAAAGCAGAGGTGCAGCGACGCCAGCAGCTCCAAGAAAGCATAAAAAGTGGCGAACAGCTGGAACCAGAGGACAAAGCTGTGGAGGAGAAAGAAGCTGAGCCAAGCATGCCTTCTGCTGAGATCCCCTTAACACAGAGCTCTGCTTAATGTGTACCTCGCTTAAAAAAAAAAAAAAAAGTTTAAACCACCCTTTTCTGAATCTGACCCAGGGTCTCGGACTCCCCTGGAGCAGCTCCTCCTTTTTTGACAATGTTATTGCACTGGTACAATTAATACACAATGCAAAGAACTAATCTGAGAAATGTAATCTGTCTGACTGAGCTTGTGTCTGCCACGTGAAGGGGAAGGTGGCCAGGATGCAGCAGCATACGAAAGACCCATCCTAGGTGAGCGCAGCCAGAGGCTGTCATGCCTGCGTGTGTGTGTACGTGTTGTGTGTGTGCGCATATCATCAGTTATTTCTACTTTGTACATATGAATTCCAAATGAACTGTCTTGAGGTATGTAACATTTCTCAGGTCATTTTTATGTTGACTAAGGACACTGCTTTGCTAGAACAGTACAAAACCAGCCCCATCCACTGCTCAGCATTCTTGTAAAATGTGGATTACAAGCCAAAAGATTTATTTTCCCCCCCCCAGTCACTATCCCAATTTGTGCTAAGGAAAACTAAGCAGCCATATTTGTATCGCTCAGATGACTGAAGCCTGTAATGTGTGTATGTAAGTGGGGGAATGTACAGCATTTTCTACATCAGGATATAGCCATTGGATTCCTTTAACCATTTTTTCTACTTTTGGTTGGCAGTTTGGCAATTCAGTGGGGTTTTGTAACATTCACATTCTAATTTTCAAGGTAAAGATATAGATAGAGAGATATATATATATATATATGATACTTACAGTTCCACCTCTGCTCTGCTTGCGGCTGAGTAACTTAGGATACTGTATCCAAAGAGTGAGGGCTTGATGTTTAAAAAAGCGCACAAACTTCCATGACAATGGAAACCCCAGTGCCTAGGAGAGATTGTTAATGGCATCAAATGAGGTCTGAACTAAAGTGATTTAGCAGGAAATCGTGGCCCTATTAAAAAGACAGAGGGGAAGAGGGGAGGAAAAGTCAGAAATAGGGACTTGGTCTCATTTCCAGTAGCAACTGTAACACAGAGCTGATGGACTTTCACGTGACAGGCAAGTTGAACCAGACTGGAATCATACATTTCCCACAACCTGAAATTATTAGGCTTTGGGGAGGGGGGGTTAAATAAAAACTAAAATTCCACAGCACTGAAACCTATGGCTAATACCTTCTTAACTGACTTTTTTTGCATGCTGGTTTTGAGATTGTTGCCAGGGGAACATCCATTGCTGGCAAGGGATGTTACTGAAACAGCAGATGCCACTCAACAAGTCCTCATGGCCCCCTCCCCAGCACACACATGTCCCGTGGGGGTTGTCAATGACTAGTGCGTGCTCCCCTGGCCACGCCAGTCACAAAGCAGGTAAGATGTGGCCACTGCTGGCCGTGGTATGCCGACAGAGTTGAATGTCCTTTCTTCCAAACAGATCAAGCTGTAGAACAACTTCTGATTGCTGGTCCACAGCCACCCTGTGCTGACAAAGGAGTCCAGTCTCTCTCTCTCTCTCTCACATGTTGTCTGTCATGGATAGTACCCTGTGCTAATTTGCGTTGCTTCTTTTACTGACCTTCTGGAGAACAAGTGCTGTCACTGTGCTCTGTACCCTTGGTTTCCTGTACTACGTTACAGGTATTTGTAACTCTTGGTGGGGGGGGGAAGGGAAGGGAAGGAGGGGAGCAGCCTCCGAGTTGTTAGAGGCGACAAAGCAGGAGGAGTCTTTACTGCAAAAGACTTTGCTCCTATTAGAAAAATTCTGAATTTCCTGGAAAGCAATCAATAAATGACTACAGTGCATCTTTCCTACAAGATTTTTCTTTTACTAGTGTCTTTCAGTCCATTAAAAGCTTTTTAAACTATTTTAGGTACTTTATTGGTTTCTTTGCAGTTTGGTGCAAGGTGTTGGATACTATTACCTGAACACCATCCCTGGAGCCACTATTTCTGTTCTTTTGAGCAGGAGCCAATAGATGAGAACAGGTACAGATTAGCTGGAGGCTTTAAACCTGTAACTGTACTGGTGCCACACGCTGCAGGGTTCAGTGCCCCAGTAAGCTCCTCTGCCTGCACCTATCTGTTCTCTGCACCTAGTACACATCTCCCCCAGCTTACTTTCCTTGGCGCTGCTCAAGGTTGGTGCATGCAGGCTGGGTTGTTTTGCTGAACTCCTGCGCAGCAGCAGGGCTGAAAGCTCTGGGACTGTTTTGGAAGCTGCTGTGGTCCCTGGAACATTTCAGCAAGCTGCACAGTTCACAGCCGTGTGCAGGCTACCACGGCCTCTGCTCCGTGCACCCTTTCCCTCTAACAAAGTGCCCCTGTGGACAACGGCATCGACTGCAAAAGAGCAGTAATAAAACTCGTACCAGAATCACAACCCCAGCAGCCCCGACCCAGAGAAGCAGGAACTACCCTCGTCTGTCAGCAGATGCTTCAGAATCACTTTTGCCTCAAGGGAGAGGCGCTGCTTCTCCGTCTCACTCGAGGGGAGAAGGGGTGAGCAGGGCACAGGTTTTTGTAAACTTGTGAAGTGAAGCTGAAAGATGCAAATCCCAGCTAATAAGGCTACACCACTAAGCAGCTTGAATGCCATCATTAGTTGTTAAATTAATGCATTTAAGAACATAGGTTCTGTAATTCCCTTCACCTCTTCTGGGGGGGGGGGGGTGTTCTCAGGTACTCAGTTCACAAGCTGTTAAACAAAAACAAGCGTAGAACTGACTCAAACTAGCACTGAGGACACACCAGGCCAAGAGGAGGGTGGCCATTCAGGCTCTCCCGGCCCTAAAGCGACTCACCTCTGAGAGGCCAACTCTGTTCCTAGTTCACAGTTACACGTAGTCCACCTTATCACCTTCTCAGACAGGATTTAACACCCCAAGTACAAGTGTCACACAGAAGTGCTGGTCCTGTAGCTGGCAGGTAACAGTATGCCACTGCCTGAGAAAAGTAACTGCAGCAAAATGAAATTATTTCAGAGAGAGATTAAAAACATCCACAATCCTGAAGGAAGCACAGAGAAATACACTATTTTTATCCTCCTTGCTTTCTCTCCAGATAGAGAGGTTTCCAGCACTTAATGGCATCAGACATAGGACAAAAGCTACACCCTTCTTTCAAGAAGTCCCCATTAAACCTTCCCTGCCTATAGTGGTCGTACTGTTCAGAGAAAAGCCTGCTCAACTGAATACATTATCTTCCCACCATTGACCAAAATTCCTGTACGTATCATTTCTTTTCATATTCAACTCTGCCCAAAAATGTTTTAATACCCATCAGTGCTATATCAAAACTGGAAACAACTGGTGGAAACTAGTCTCATACACTGACAAAGCTGCTTTCAGTAAGGCACTCGCTGCATCATCAGGTCACCAAGTTGAAAGGGAAAATTAAATTCTTCAGCTACCCAGACTGCTCTTAGCTACTCACGTTTTAATATCAAAAGGGAGAGATGAGGGATAAGGGTACTATGTTTGCAAACATATAGGAAGCTTTCCTTCCAAACCTGCATCCTAACACCATCTCTGTACCAAACGCTCAGGACACCCTTCACCCCAGCCAGGTCATCTGACTGGCCCATTAGCTCTGGCAGCACCTGAAATTCAGTTGTTTTTACCAAATGAAAGTCAGTCTCCCTCAACAGCTTATCCCAGGTCTGTTCCTGCTATTCAGGAACACCATACATGATGCTTACACAGAACACAGCTGGTTGGAGCTGTGTTCTATCTCCCCCACATCACGGTCAAGGTCACATCCTTGCTCTTCCATCAATGAAGAAATGCACGTTTCCATTTTAGTTCACTGACCCATTTATAAGCAGCACTCAAGGTAATTAAGGCCAGATCACAGGAAAAAAAATACCCAAACCAAAACCCAAACCAACTGCACACCACCTGAAAGACACCAATATGAAAACAAAGCTTCAAGAACCATTCAGTGCCTCAGCTTTCCAGGTATGCACCCCCACCTGCGGAGGACTTTTCTGTTGCCTTAGAAAGCAGACAGATTACTCCCACGCTGAATCACTCGGGAGGATTCACCGCAGAGCCCAGCCTTCAGCGCCCACAGCTCCAACAGTACTGAGTAAAGAAAGAGCACAAGATGGTTCTTACTAGGTCTGCTGTAAAGGTTCAAGGTAAGGAAAAAAAAAAAAACAAACCACAACAAAACCCGGGAAAACACAGCACTGGGACAGGACCGGTAAGGGAGGGGGGGCTCCCCCCACGCACCCCATCACAGAACAAACAACAAACAGTCACTCGGCCTCCCCGCGGGGCAGAAACCCTCCTGCGCTGCACCGCCATAACCGCACCGACTGCCGCCACAGCGCGAGACTCCGGGGGGGTCGCGACCCAACACCTGAAATAAATCCTGCTGCAAACACGCTTCTTCACCGAAACTCTCTCCGGCGGCTCCCACGCGAGGCGCGCTGCAGCACTCGCACAGCCCAGGCTCCGGCGAAAAGCGAGAGGCGAGACATCGACCTCCGCACGGCGCCAGAGACGACGCTCTCCCAGACCACGTGTGAACCAGCTCAAGAAACGCGCACAAAGGTTTTCATAAAATCTCACTTCACCAGATCAACCAATAAAACCTCCGACTATTCTACCTGGAACCAACTGCCTTAAAAATGCTTCACCTTACCTCAGGCAAGCACGATTTAAATTCAAATTAGATAAAAGAAAAAGCAGGTGTGGAGCAAAACCTGAAGGGTGAAACACCAATAGCTTTCTTCAAAATAGTTTTAATTCTTGCATCCAAGGAAACAAAAACACATCTAGTTTTATATGCATTTAATAGTTTACCAATTGGTACAATAAGATTTTTTTAATATGCAGAAAACATGAATAAATTTTGTTTTACACAGTCTGAGAGCAACAAATCTTACTGTAAAACACAGAGCAGTATTATATACATTCTTTACTGATTTTTTTTTTTTATTTTTTAAATTGTGTCAATAGCTTCAGTTAACTCCTACAGTCTGGGAACTGTTTTCTCCAATTGCAACCTCTAACATCGTTCTTATGAAAAAATTCAACATTTGCCTTCATGTCAATGTCAGGATCAACTTCTAAAACTTGAAGATTTTGCTAACTTATCTTCAGAATGAACTTGGGGAAGCCTGAGGGATAGGTAGGACAAGAAAGCAGCTACTTACATGACACAGTGGAAAGATAAAAAGGCCAGTTAAATCCAGTTGTGACTTGTAAATCCAACTCAACCTTCCCCGCTCCTAACATGTTTATCCCTACCATTTTATGCACACATTCTTGCTAGAAGATTCTTGGGTTCGACTTTTTTTAAATACACTGGACCTTATGTACAGCTGGACAGCAAATAACTCATTCTAAGTGCGTTTTTCCTTCACTCAACTCAGTATTTTTTTTAATATTCAAATCATTAAAAGGATTATCAAGCCACCACTGTCTACAAAAACAAAGTAGGTAAAAGAACCTCTTTTTCTTTTAAATAGCTTTCAGGCGAGTCAAAAGCTATTTAAGAGTGGTATTATCAGGCAGTTCACATAAAAACAGGAGGAGGCAAACAGGAGAAGCAGGGTACTGACAGTATAAGTAGACTGGGCTTGGTGAGTCTATAGCCAAAGCTTTCAAAATACTACAGTGCTCCACAGCCCTTGGACAACTTGCTAGCAACTAGATTTTTTTTTTTTTCTTTTTAATTAGTGCCCCGGGCACATCATTGGTCACACCATACACTAAAGCAGGACGGTTTTTTTTAATCTTCTAAAGTGCAAGATGCTATAAAACATCAACTTCCAGATTATGTCTAAACCACAATAAATGTTGCACTTTTTAGAATGCATCTAAGACTTCCTGGGCACATTACATTAGTGTGGCACTGGAATGTCTGTCTGGTTTTAAGCCAAAAAGTCTGTATTGTCTATTTGGTAACACAGTCTATATATAGTTATTTTTAAGCAATGCCAATTTTAGTAAGGAAAGTGACAAAGCAGCAGTGAACCTCTTAAACGCTCTAATAAATTTGTTTTGTAATCCAAACCAGTAACCTCATTATTGTACTTATCACAGGAAAGGCACAGGATTAGCTGACAGAAAACATTGCAAACAGTGGAAAAAGTTCAACACAGTGTAGTATCACGGAGCGACACTGCAGGAAACCCTCACAAACCCAACTCCTGTGTTGTGGCTTTCACTTTTTTGTCTAAACAGGGCTTTAACTTTTGATCCATTCAGGACCATCCCTGAGATTATTCACTGCTTATTAAAGGAGAAGGTTGCAAATTGCATTGCAGAAGTACTTAGGAGAGTTGTTTCACACGAGCAATTAAATGCTGCTTACATGACTTCAGTTAGTTGTTTGTCCTTGTAAATAGTTGTATGCTAAAGGGAAAAAATGCAGTAGACAACTTCCACTTAATAGGTACCTTTAATTTCTCATTCATGTTTATGAATTATGTACATGAGTGTGGTTTACTTTATACTTAAATAAAGTTTATAGGACCTATCAGGAATTAAACAGATGTGTTACTTTACAGTTGCAGATGCACTGAGGAATTTTAAGATGCACTACTTGTGTATCTGGAATTCTCAAATAGGACAAAAAGCAGCAAATTTTTCCAGTCCAAGCAGCTAACAAACAAACAAAAAAATACTTTATATGTGCATGCTTAACTGCAGAAACACACACTGAAAATCACAAACCACTGGATTTAAGAGATTAGCCTGAATCTTAAACTGGCTCCAAAACCCCCCCACATCAGAACTCCATCTCTTCCACCCCTTCCCAGAGGCAAGTCTACACCAGGATCCAATGCTGAAATCCATCTCCTCCACACAGAAGAATGGATCCTTCTATGGGTGACTGTAGGAAATTAACCACCATACCCCTCACCATTTTAGTGTGTACACCCTCCAGCCGACCCTATGTTGGTCAAGGATTCTTATTTTTAAAAGGGACAGTCTTAAAAGCCATGTATTAAACAAAACGAATAAAATAAAGCACAAATTCACCTGTTAAAACATCAGACTGGTACTTCATTACATTGTAAATTTCAAAGTGGGTTTTTAAAAAGACCTGGTTAGTTTGATAAGTATTGTAATTCTTAGTTATCTACAATGGAATTTGTCACAAAAATGCTGATTAAAATATTCATTTCTAATATTTCCATTCACTTCAGATCAAAATATGTAACTTTAGGGATATGCAGATTAAAAATTGTATACACCAAACAACAAATACTAATAACCAAGCTGAGCTAGTTTTGCTGATAGGATTTGATTTTGTTTTTAAATGTTTACTTGATAGCATCATTCCCACAGATGGACTTTGTTTTGTTGATGGTGTTTTGTTTTCCTTTTAGAAGCCCATATCAATCTGTATTTGCCATTTTAATCTGATTCTCAAGGTATTCAGTGCTTTCTTTAAAGCATTTAAATACTGTATCCCAAGGTATTTTTCAATATGCGAACCACAGTACATTTTTATTCAAGCCACATTGTCTTGTCAAGGTAAGTATAACCTCATTTTCAAAAGGGTTTCCAAGGAGGCACTAAAGAAACCAAGAAACCTTTGTATACCCCAACCTCCTGCAAGTGAGTAAGAGGGAAGTGTACTTTGATACTGTTGTGTAATAGGAATTGCACATCTCTAACAAACATTGAAAGCAAACAGCAAGTTGTACCATGGCAGTCATTTGGGAGATTAAGCTCTATTGGAAATTAGATCACTAAATTCTAGTGGGATGGACAACTCCTCCTGGAAGTTCATCTAGCAATAAAAAAAACAAAAACAAAACAAAACCATTTAAACTTAGTTTAACAGCACAGCTTAACCATTGAATGACCAAATAAAAAATAAATACATTTATCACATCAGCTGCTACTAAGATTTGTTGTCTTATTTCAGGTTTACAGTTAATTATATAAATATACCAACCCTTGCGTGATAGGAGGCCAAAACAAGTGTATTCTGTTGATTTGGCAAATGTTTCATGACAAATATTCCAGAGTTTAATTAATTTCCATTAATTACATATAAGGTTCAGAAGATTCTGAATTGCAGCCTTATTATCTAGTATTCTTAGAGAAGATTTATTAAGCACACTTAAGTGATGTTACATAGATACACATTTCTGAAAGAGCCCTACAAAACTTTTCCCAAATGAGGTCACCAATTCAGGCACCAACAGACAGCAGAAAGAAAAACAGGTATAATTATCCGACATAGAACGACACTGTCAACTATTCAGTTAAGTGCCCTATTTCAATTATCCAACTTCTGCCTTCTTAGGTCTGATGTGACCAATGCCAGCCCATGTTCTTAAACCTATGGTACTTCTAGACAACGTATGTAAATTTACAGTATACAATTTGGATTCACCATGCATGAATACTTTGTGTGTAACATTTAATAAGCTCAATCTACATCCAGAATAATTTACATGAAAGGACAATATTTATTTAAACAGAGCTCAATGGGTAACCATGGTATCTGAGTGCATCCAGAGGAAAAAGGGGTCAAATGTGAATTCAATCAACGGCACTCCCACACTTTTACTGTTTGATCTACACTTCCAGTAACCACATATGGTGCCGTCTTGTGGAAATCTGCAAGGAAAGAAAAGCTTATGTTAAGAACAAATCCTAAACTTCAGTATTTTCCACTCTCACTGAATGCCATTACTTTTTAAAAAAAAATTATACCAGCTCAAAGACTGTATTGCAAAGCTTATCATGCCTATAGTTCTGAAGGCAAATTCTCTCATGCTATGATTTTGTAAAGCATGAAAATCTATTTTCAGTTCAGTTATAAAGGAGCTTCCATGGAAAAGAAATCAAGATAAAGTTATAACAGAGAAGAGTCCAAAACATCTCAAACTGATAAAACCCTTGAATACTACCAGAAGACAGAACTTCATGTATTTACATAAGAGGTTTCAAGAATCAGAAGTCAAGAAACTTGGCTTTTTCTTTTTGCTGTAGACAATACAGGCTGTGAGCTAGTATTATAAAAAAAAAAAAAAAAAAAGGTGAAGTGTACTGTTTCTCAGGAGATCCCAAAATATTTCATAGATACAAATCAATTTTGGACTGGGTCAGCAGACAGTACTGGGAAGTTTAACCAAGAGGAATCAAAAAGCCTCATTGTGTAGAAAGGGCTCGGCAAAGCAATCTGTAAACTGAAGCAGTCAATTCCAAGGATAGCCAATCCATGCTAATAGTTTAACGTTCTTCAACTCAATACTTTTATTTTTCCCTTTCTGATCAGCTGTCTTCAACAATCTAAGAGGGAAGTGAAGTCAGAAACCCTGCATTTTGATTAGACCTGCAAGTTTGATTAGGAAACCTTAGTAGCCAATTCCAGGTTCACTGCTAACCTAACTTACACAGCTTTACTGAAGGAGCTATAAACTGCCAGAGGAATAGAGAGAAAAAAAAAAACAATAGAGAGGACTCCAGAGTAAAGCTAATTTTGTTGAATAGGGAGCGTTTTGTTTTGTTTTTGCCAGGGCAGGGGGGAACTATTATCTACCAAGATCTGGTAATACCAACCAGGAATGCCCAGGAATTCAAAGTATATTTTTTTTTTTTCTGATCATTTTGCTTTGCATTCCCCCCTCCCTTTTTTTTTTTTTTTGCTGGGCAAGCATTTGCAATACAGCACTCCGCATATGCCTACACACTCAACGGTGAAAGGTTCCAGAACACCCAGGCGGTTAATGCCTTTATCCAATGTGCAACACTAGCAACAGAAGCGGAGAAATCCAGCACACTCAAAATTCATATCTGTCCTTGTTTGATTAAAATACACATAGCACAAAACTTCACTAGAATCCAAAACAGGAATGTCTAGCTTGGTGCTCAACTTCAGCTGGTGACGATGTAGAAACTGTACCTCTGGCTCGGTACTTTGCAGTAAGCACTGTAGGACAATACATACCCAAAGAGGTAACAAAGTGTTCGTGCGCATTGAGGGTTTTCATGCATCGTTTGTTCTTGAAGTCCCAGACACGTAGAGTCTTGTCATCAGCACAGCTCAAAATAAATTTTCCCCCAGAATGGAACAGAACGCCACGTACCCAGTTATCATGGCCCACCTTGTGCATAAGGAGAGATCAGTGAGCAAGTGCATGTTTTAAGGCTAAGCATTCTACAAGTGATGCTATGATAGAGCGACTCCTTGCCCTGTTCCTGCAAGAATAGCCTTTAGCTTTCTAAAACCTATTAGAACTCAAAAGTTTATCTTCAGTTTCTATTATTACATCTATATCAGCACTACCAACAATGTGAGTTCCTGTCCTTGAAGGCAAACAAACAGAAGTCCTCATGTGACCTGCACTGATTCTGCTCCCCACCCCCAGCACCAACATCCAGTCCAGCCTGAATACAGGCTGGAAAACAGCAGTCCATGGCCTGCAGGAAGACCCACACACTGAAAGAACGTGACATTTTACAGAAGACTAAATTCAGATGATTATCAGAATTTCTGTAGACAAACCAAGCTACTCATCACAAAAACGACACCACAGTACTCCTGCATTTATAGGATGTATTTTGAGATTCTTAGTCTTTCTTAGCAACAACAAGATCTGAAATATAGAAGCCAATAAAACTGTGTATTTCCAGTGTTTGTCTTATTTCAAAAACTGTCTTCTCTTGAAAACATAAACATGTAAGATAATTCATTCAATTAAGAATGGTTTTACATATGCAGCTATGACCACCAGAAAAACACGAACGAACTTACCAGTGTCATAAGGCACATGCCAGTGCTAATGTCCCACATCTTAATGGTTTTGTCTCTGGATCCAGACAGCAGAAAAGGCCCAGGCTTGCCGCTCTTCTTAGTCTACAGAAAATTATGTTTTAAGTTATGGCATGTATAGGGCAGGGGGGGGAAGAGGAGGGAGGAAGCAGATCACTTCCGAGGGCTATTTCTTAGTAGCAAAATTGGATCATATGACAGCTTACAGCTAACAAACACACAAAGCTGAGAGTCACAGGTATTTTGTTACTAACACTAGGAGAAATAAACAAAAAAATAGAAGGAATTAAAACAATCTCTTAAAAGAAATAGTTGTATGTCCTGCTGATGCACGAAGCCAAATAATACTTTGAATCCACACTTGCCTACTGCAAGACATCCTCTTTTAATAGTAGACACAGTTCAAGTAGAGTCAGACATCTCAGGACAAAAGAGTATGAAGTTCAGACATACCTTTGTGTTCTCATTCTTCATAAAAAGTAATGAAGCAAGTTTAAGAATTTTTGAGAAGTTCCTACTCTGAACTTGTCTCTATTTGTAATCATGCAAAGTATGAAAGAAAGACTTAGTTCTCAGAACTTGAAACGTTTCAACTGTGAAGTTAACATTAACTTGCTTCTCGTTCAAAGCTAAGTACTGTAATGTGATGTACATAGTTGATCAGACCAGCAGAGGGCAGGGGAGACACCACTTCAGATAATTACCACTGCAAGAGGAAGTGAACATTTGGAATTTAATTACTTTTAATTAAAAGATTATAAGGATCTTTTAAGGATGCAAGTAAAATTTGACTGAAATATTCTGTAAATCCATCAGCAGACAAGTCCCTGTCTTCAGTGTATCTACTTTTCCCCTTGGGTATTTCTGTCCTTTTTGAAGAAGAGGACAAGGCAGAAATGCTTAGGGTTAACTAGAAATTGGAGTTAATTTCTAGTTCATTTCTTCTACACATTGTTATCCTTAGAAGGAAACTTTTGTTGACCTTTAGTAAGCCTTTCTTGAAGATTTAGCAACAGAGAAGATGTATCTGTGATCACACAAATGGGGATTTATTTTTGTTATAACTTTGTACACTAGGGCATGGCTGTCAAAGCTTAATTCCAGTGCAATACACCCAAGGCAGCTTCATTTCTGCATTCCTGACTCACTACTTCCCCCACAACTTTCAATTGCTTAGCATCCTTATAATCTTCACATTATGCCAGATAAACTACCTTCCACATTTCTTTGCTGAAACATGTGAAAGTGGTCCCACTCTCAACCTTCTCAGAAATAGAGCATCTCTCCAAAGTTCACTTTCATTAGTGCAAAGGTAGGGTCCTACTGTTAAAAAACACAAAAGCATGGATCCTATGAAGCCAAGATGGGGGATTAACAGAACACCAGGTATACTCAGAAAAAAAATACTCATACACCTGCTATATCTACCAAGCACTTCGAGAACAAAGCTTAGCTGTTCCAAATACTACCCAGTAAGTTCTACATAAAGCATAGTCAAAAATCTTACTGTATGTGCTTATTTAATAGCATTGGAAACATTACCTCTGATCCCGTAGCTTCTGATATGGTGGAATACGAGCTCTCGGGAGCCCACGAAATGCATTCTACCACGTGCTCATGTTCTCGGAGCTCAGCTTTGCATTCCTTTGTTGCTACCACCCAAACACGCACTGTCTGGTCATTAGAACAACTGGCAATTAAGGTGCCATCCTGGTTAGGCCGCACCATGCGCACCCATTCTCTGTGACCCGTGAAAGTCTTCACGCAGTAACTATTCAGAAAAGATAAATACAGCATGACTCAATTAACATTGCAATAAAACCACTACACATGCCTTTGAAATTTAAGGATGCTTGACCTGCTCTTAGAAGATAAAATATTTCAGCATGCACGTGTTCATCTTGGATGATGATGTACAAGGCCATAAAACAGTTCATGGAAAGGAAGTTGACATGAGAAAGAAGTGACAGCTAAGAACTGGCAAATCTTTGTTAAGGTAGAAAGCAGGAAGCTGGAAGGGGGAAGAAGTTGCCATGACAGCTTGCGTTAAATAGGTATTTTAAGAACAAGTAGAGATTTACAGGTCATTCAGATAGCCTCCACCTAAAACTTTTAGCATTGATGAATGAAACAGTAAGACAAAACCACCCACAAAACCAACAACAACCCCCCCCCCCCCCGCCAAAAAAAAAACCCAAACCAAAAGCAGAGGAGACACCTTGATCTGTGTCAAGAAAGGTAACAGACTTCTTCTCCCTCCACTCATGCTCCCTTTAAACTTGTGGTTAACCACTGAATTTATATTCCTACCTTGTCCTGACTTACAGTGTTCTAGCCTCATAGCTCCCAGAAAGATAAAGCCAGTTAGTTTTAATTAGTCGGTACTAAAACCTAAACCCCTGTGCTTAATGATTTAAGGCAGAATCCTTAAGTGAATTACTCTAAAGGGCACTATATCATACCTCAATTCAAATAATGTTTACTGACATTCCAGATTTATGTGTCCCACTTCCTATAAACAGTGGCTTACGCTTGTTTTGTTTAGGGGCTGATGTTTAGCCAGAAGTGCACTTACCCTGTTTGGACTTCCCACATTTTGATAGTTTTATCCCTTGAGGCAGAAACTATATGATCTCCATTGGGCATGATAGCTACTGAAGAAACATTATGATCATGACCTAAAAACAAAATAAAACCTTTATTAAGTGGTACTGTAATAGTTTTTACAGAGCACACAGGACTTGCTATTCATTTGTCACTACAGCAGTAGTGCATGTTTTATGGAATAATCTTTACATGTAAACTTGAATTTTTATGAAATAATCATATTTTTAGGAACCACACAGTCCAGTCACTGAGCATCCTTTAAAATTGTTTCAAAAATTTCTTTAAGATGTTTCAAAAATTAGACACTCACCACTGCAAGCAACACATCTACACAGTTACAAAAGCTGGTAGTTTAGAAGAGAGAGCTGCTACAGTGACTGTCTTTAAAATTATCAGTTAGGTCCAATTACAGTATGCTGATGCACTATGCTGATCTTTAAAAGGAAAACAGGTCTTCAGTGAGAGACATGCCAAACCTCACTGCAGAAGCTTAATGCTGAAAGACTGAATGTTTCCAGATATCTGATATTAGGTTTTATTAAAACACTGTATTGCATTGATTCAAGAACCAAGTAAGAACCAACTGTATATACATGACAGCAACTTCTATTACTGTTGAGAGACCTGAGAGGAAGACAATCAATGCTGAGTCAGGAAAAACCATCCAGATCATTTCCGTAACACAGACTCCTTATGACCTTGTGTATGTGGTTTCAGCTCTTGACTTTACTCATCCCACAAGCAATGGGACATTAAATATAAAGGGAGATAACACACTCTGTAAAGACTATTCATTTCCAGTATTACAAAAAAATTAGAACTTAAACTTCGCAAAGTGGCAAACATTAGAAGTAACTGTTCTGAAATTTTAGTATTACCCAGAACAAGCTATTGGGTAGGGTTTTTTTGACAACTCCACTGTACGAGCTTGACTATAACAGTTTGTATATAATTCATGCACTTGTCTTACTTTTAAGCTCTGCACTTGTCCCTACTTAAATGGTCAGGATTAGAAATTAATCTTCTGAGATCAGCAGTTTAGAGTATATATAATTTCTCAACAGATTAGAGGCATCAAACAGCTTGCTTCCTTTCATCTGGAGATCTGAAGTTCTTTTTTTCCAAAAAGTTGTAGCCAGTAAGTTCACTAAGTTGCTTTTTTTCTTTTATTGGCAGCTACATTGCATCTTGCAAGCCATGTACCTACCATGTACAACTTCACAAATTTCACTGCCATTTTTTCCACCAAGAACTTAGAGCTCCTGGTGAACTCCTACTAAAAAGCAATCACACCAGTGATCAAGTATCTGAAGCGTCAGAGAATACTAATTTCAGTGCAACTATGGTACTTTACAACTCCTCACTGAAAAAATTATTCCTTTTTACTTGAAGTTGAGTTGAAGAGATGTAACTGGCAACACAGGTGAAGCTAGCTCACCCATGCTCATGTTACAACATCCAGTTCATAAAAATACGGCATGTGTGTTCATATAGAAATCTTTAAAGGCCAAAAAAACTTCCCCTGTAGCACTACTTCATTTTCTTGCTATCAGCCAGATGCAGCATCTGTTCTTCCTCTACAATAGTGTTCTACAGTGTTTAAAAAACTGTAAGCACAAAAGTCAACACCTTTCTGTTTTCTTTGGTATATATGTTTGTGTGTTTATTTTCATCTCAAACATCCTCTATTCCTACTCACCACTTCTATAAGAAGGTATTAAAAGCAAGACAAGCAGCAGTATAAAAATGCTTTTACATCAAGACTATAAAATAAATAGTTGCTATCAATATTAGAATCTTATAGTTGTGGTTGGTTTACTTTCCCATTTTTTCCTATGGCTTCTGAGCCTAATGCAAAGGGCATGTTCATTTGAAATCAGACAAATATGAAAGCAGAAGACTGCACAGTATATACAGAACACCTTTCACACTAATTGCTTCCTTCCTGAAGCAGTACATCAGGGAAATAGAGAGGTGAAGAAGGTATTTTTTACTGATGTGAAGGCACAGTTTTGTTGTCTAGTAAGCATTTAATTTTTAGCACTAAACACCTCTAACTGCCATTTCATTTCAATAGCATTATGGGATGCTTCCCACAGCTTCATGCATAGCAGATTTGAGATGTTATTTCATTCCATAGACACTAAACATATACCTTATTTACAGAGCACTGAAAGCATCAAAATATCCCCCCTCTTTCTTTTGGACAATACTCTGGTTTATAACCCCTTTCCACATCAGCAGTTTCCTGGATTAAAAGGAGAGAAAAAAAAAAAAAATCTCTTCACTTTACAGACTGACTGCTAAACCAATTCCCTTTATACCTTACCATGCATAGTTCTGATGCACTCAAAGCCCTGGAAATCCCATAGCTTAATGGTCATATCAGCAGAACAGGAGGCCAATAGTTTGCCAGTGTGGTCAAAGGAAATATCTTGCACAGAGTCTGTATGCCCCTTAAGGGTTCGTTCAAAGTCTCCCGTCTCATAATCCCACACCTGACAAGCGAACAGAAAATCCGTTAACAGCAACCTATTACTCTTTGTATTCTCGAGCCTTACATTTGCACTCTGCAGGCCAGTCTGGCACCTTATTCAATAATTAATTGAGCAAGAGACAAAGAAAGACAGCCCTAAAAAGCCTAACAGTATAGAAAAATAAGCATTATTTTTAGATGATTTTGTTACTTATAAATTAACTGAATTAATGCATCTTGAAAACTGTTTTTCAGCTAACAAAGCATTATAAGCACAGCAGGAAAATAAGTTCCATTGCATTTAGAAGTCTTAACACCCAATATCCTTAAAAATAAAAGAAGATCAATTTAGAAAACATTGGACAGAACAAATCCACTTTGCACAGATTGTTTTTCTCCATCTCTTTCCATGCTAGTACCCTAACTCCAGCAATACAGCCCATTTTCAGTTGGTGGAGAAAGCATAATCTTTAACAATCCCCCCTGGCCCTTTTCCCAAGCTTTACTATGGCTTCAGAATTTACTTGCTGCTTCAGAACCAAACACCAAATATTCTGCATATTAAAGAGCAATATTCAGAATGCATTGGTTTAGGGATGATAATCCAAACCACTCTGAAGAGTTTGGCATGCACACATTAGTAGATTACAGAATCTGTCAGAGATTAAATAAACATTTGCAGTTAATAACTGCAAGATAGCATGAAGTCCCCATTCTCACCTCCTAATTAAGTCAGTCTCCTATCACCCAACAGCAAACAAAAGCCTTTGAAACAAAACAGGCTCCTACAGATTTTATTGTGTCTGTCTCAAGCACAAAAATTAGACATTTAATTTTAAATTATATCCTAAAAAAAAAACCAAAAAACAAACCAAACCAAAAAAAACCACCACCAAAAAACACCCAACAACAAAAAGAATCCATCATCCTGATAGATTGCAATCATTGGGAATGCAACAGTCAAATTAAGCTACACAGCTTGACTTCAAAAATAAGGAAATTCATCCAGTATATCCATAAGAGGGAGCAAACCCAAAGCTAATTAGGGTCCTATATAACATGTAACAAACACAGAGCTGTCATGGTTTCAGCTGGCCCTGTCTGCTTTAAGAAAAAACACCAGTCCTCTATGTTCAAGTCTGCTGCAGAAATAAGAACAGGTTAAAGCTTTTAATGAACTAGATCTAGCTGACACTTTATTTTAATCTTCTCTAACAGGTAGCCACTATTAGAGCAACTTGCATTTTTAAGCACATTGCTTAATATGCTACTCAACATTTTTCAGAACAGCACCTTTTCCAAACAGTTTTCAAACCAGCGTGGAAGAAAACAATGACAAGTATCCTTTATTGGAGTAATTCCCTTAAATTGTGACATTCAAACAACAACAAAATGTACAATCATGTCTTTATTGGATGCTAAAATGAGAAACTACTTGCTTACTACAACAAATCTCTTCATGACACTGTACATTATTGCAATAAAGGTCTATGAAGACTATTTAAAGTTACTGGAAGTCACAGGGACTTCATGGGACTTTCATGTCCCATTTAGAATAAATGGGAAGAACTAATTTTCAGTTAAGAATACAGCTGCATAACCACTTTAACTCAGCTTTAAAAATAATAACTTCAGATGACTTGAGGCAACTGTCTTTCTCCTCTTCATGTCACCACTGTACACACTATGCCATTCCTCCTCTATTGAGCAGCCAAAATACATTCTCCCCCCACCGATCCTTTATCTATTTCTCCAGTCTCTAAATCCACATTAGCTTAATTATTTCTTCCTTAAGTCAAAGGATAGTAAATTACTCCTGGATATTAACTGGACCAGCATAAAACTAGAATTTGTAGATTATGCAGGACATGATACTTGAAAGATCTGTCCCTACTGATGCTAAAGCAGAATCTGAAAAAAATCTTCCATCAGTACAACACGCATCCAGCTTGAAGTACTGATGTTACATATTACACGTCCTCTGACTTGCTTAATTTAATTTTCTGTAGCAAACACATACCTTTATTGTGGCATCCTCTGAAGCAGAGACCATAACACTGAAAACTGGATGGAAAATCACTCGAGTGACAGGACTCCTATGTCCACTCAATGCATACTTCTCTGGAGGACGAGGAATCCACTCTTTAGGGTCTCGTTTCTGACCAAGAGGTCCACCTGATGTAAATTCTTCCTTAGCTTCATTCAGCTTCGATTCTAATTCCATTACCTAAGTTTATGAATTTTAAAGAGACCACTCATTTCTAGTTTTATACAAGATCTAATTCACCTTCACTCAATAATAATCCAAATACGAACTGACTCCCAAACCCACAGTAAAGCAAAGATTGCAATAGATCCACACTGATTACCAACATTCAATAGTGTTGGTATTTCTAAAAATCAAACCGAAATTAATCATTTATCCTTTATTCTTTAATAATTTAATCATTAATCATTTATTCTTTTCCAAGTTCCCAAATATTCTGACGGGAAAAAAAAGTTCTACAAAATCACCTTCACTCAAATACTGTACAAATATATTTGAGCTACTACTTTGACAAATTATTGAAGGAGGTTGCGTTAACAAAAAGGAATGCTACTACCACAATAGTTTTTTTGTATCCCTGAGATGGCGTGCATGTTAACCAACAGCAGAGAAACTGAAGGTGTAATAAAACCCTAGATATATTAACCTTCACAATAGCTAGGTCTTTATTGTTAGCACACAGATTTTTTTTTTTTTTTGCTTTTAATATACTCTAGATCCATTGAAGCATTACTAAAAAGAATTTTGTACTGTCCACTTGCAGTAGAATCACTTGCGCTAATGCACTGCAGTTAATGGTTTCTTCCCTTTAACATAATGGCCAAAGACAACTGGCAGCACAGGTTTTTACCTTTCTAAACCAGTCAAGCCTTCTGGACACAGCTATTCAATCTTTCCACTCACAAACTGCCTTAAGGCACCTCTTTCCAGCTTCAGAAACTGCACATGCAATCCATAAACTGAAGTCAAGAAATTTTTATAAAGAAACTGAGAAGATGTCTCTGCTAGCACCAAGATAGACAAAACGTTTTCTACAACATGGATTTAGCTATTTTCCTGACTCAAGTCCACAAAATTAATCTGAGGCATCATTTTCTAAACGCTGCATTTGTCTGACAAGGAAAATATGTAACATTCTGTTCAGTGATGAATGTTCGCTTTCAGTCATAACTTTCTATACAAGTAAATCCATCAGATCTCTACTTACCTTCTTTTGTAATCTTATAACAGATGTCCACTTTTTTTCCAGAAGACCAGCATACTTCTTATCTAACTCTTCATTCTGAGGAGGAGAAGCATTTCAATAAATTAATAAATTCTAGTTCTAAAGCCTGAAGTGTTTCTTCAAAGGCAACAAAACCAGCTCATTTTAATAAAAATCTCTTGACCACAAAAGGGGGATTCAAGAAAGACTACAATCAGTTTTACTAGTTAAACAATTTTAATAGCTAATTTTTAATAGCTACAATTTACATACACAGAAAAGAAAACATTTTAAAGTATAATTTTTAATTAAAAATACTGCAGCACTACAGATTAATGATGTTGGATTCTGCAAATAAAATCCCCAAACTAGGGCTGAACTGTTATCTGTCCTGTTTTCTATCTTCATTACTTGAAAGCTTTTTAAGTGCTCTGCATATCTGAGAATGTTGTGTCACATTTTGTTACAGGATTCCCCCCATCCCTCTGCCCAAATAACTCTTACAAAAAACAACAGCAGACAGTACGCACTGACTGCAAGGACCAAGACATACAGAACTGGTACTTAGTTTCTCAAACATAGCCTCCTTTTTCATATCTACCAAGTAGAGCATTAGGAACTAACAAACTCCCACCTTCAGAGTTAAGAGTGCGCTAGCACTATTACTTACTAGCACGATACACCTTTTCTCTCGTGAAAGCACACACTGAAAGTGGCAGCCAACTGTCAGAGTAGTGTTACATATAGTCCATCTCACTTGAAAACCAGTTAGCACAAACTGGTTTTTTTTTTAAACTTGGTTATAGTTAACCTCAAATTACCACCATAATACTGCATTATTTTGTGCCACCTTGTCAAAGACAAAGCTTTAAGTCCACTCTCCCTGCATCTTTACTTCAGTAACTGAAGCAGAAAGCAGACTACTACACCTGCCCTACTGAACACCACCTCATATACTGGAGAAATCAACACTGATTTTGCAACTTTAATGAAGAATAATTTTCTTCTGCTAAATATTTTTCTCCTTTGGGCTCTAAGGAATAGCTGAGGAGCAACAATGAACAGCTGATGTTATTGTAAAAGCCAGAGGATTCCTCTCTTTTTTTTTTTTGCCTCCCACCTATTAACACAAGAAAGAGGAAGAAAAGCAACACAGAAAAACGAACAACATGGGAGTCACAGAAGAATAATTAAATGCTGCACACTTTCTTTCCTTCTATGTACAAAATGACAATCTCATACTAGAATAATACTAAGTTATATGGAGAATAACAAAGGGGTGGGGAAAATAACAATACCATGGCTTACTCCATAAAAGCTCTGAGGACTGGCTACCTCAGAGAACCAGACGTTAACCTACTACTTCAGGGGCATTTGTAAAAGCTGGAGTTATCTGCAGGAATAATCAATACAAAAAAATGAAATCCCTCTTTGTGCAGCTAACACTTGAATCCTTCCAATTTACTAAAATAATTTCTGCCTTTAACTTTTTTTTCATCATTTTAGTATAGCCCCATGCAATTCAGATTTTCTTGCAAGAAAGTCATGTGGAACTTCTAGCAACTGCATTTTCTATTTCCCTCAGGACCGTGTACCCTATTTAGATTGCCTTTTTAACCTTTGGGAAGAGAGGATTTAATTAGGTTGATAGATAAGGCAGATAAGGGAATGGTATTAGGATTTTCAATTACAAGTATGGTATTCCAATTTGTCATTTCTACTTATTTATTAGATACTGGAAGCAGATTGGAGAATTAAGTCAAACTTCATCCAAGCATTTTGGAAAAAGAACGATGCAAGATTTATAACAGAGAAAAGGCAAGGATTTATCAAAAGTCAGCACACAGAAGTTTACTACTCAATCCAGCTGTATCCAGAGAAACTTAATTCAGATGAAATGCACACCTCATATGCTAATAAGTGGCAAGTTTAAATATCATACCAAGAATCATCTGTTACAAAGGCAAATCAACAGAATTAAGTTGCAAGAAATGACTTAGGTCACTAGCATCCATGCAGTCTAACAAAATAGAGTTGCTTACCAGAGCTGATCAACTTATATTAACTATTTAGGCTTGCCCTCCTACTATACGGTTAACCAATTGGTGTGCAACAGTTTCAGGCAATGATTTAACTACTGACCCAATTCCAATCACAAAATAAGACTTCCACCATTCACTCTGTATGATAAAGCAGAGGACAAAAGCAATCCTGTTTTGTCTTCCTGTTTCTTAAACATTACCATGTGAAGTCAGCCTCCAGAGCTGCATAGTCTTATACCATTTCAAATCTGGTTACAAGAGAAGAGTCTTCAGTTTTCTAATTTTGGATTGCAGAAAGTTTATGCTTTTGTGCAGAATTCCGTGATAAGAATAAGCACAGTTAAGGAAATGAGTTACAGGGAGGGGAGGAGGGGAGGGACACAACAGCAGGAAACAAATGTGTTAAATCAAACACATTCTTCTGAATATTAAGCACAGAATCGTTCAGGTTGGAAAGGGCCTCTTGAGATCATTAAGTACAAACTCCCTGCTCAAAGCAAGGTCAGCTGGAGCAGACTGCCTAGGACTGTGTCCGCTGAGATTTTGAATATCTCTAGGGACAGAGACTCCACAACCTCTCTGGGCAACTTATTCCACTGTTCAGTCACTCTCATGGTAGAAAAAAAAAAAAGTTTTGTATTATGTTCAGATGGAGTTTCCTGTATTTCAGTTTCTGCCCACTGGCTCTTGTCCTGTCACTAGCAGCACTTAGGAGACTCTAGCTCTGTCATCTCACACCCTCTGATCAGATATTTATAAACAACAATTAGATCCTCCTAAGCCTCTTCTTCTCCAAGCTAAACAATGTTAGCTCTCTCAGCCTCTCCCCATATGAGAGATGCTCTAGTCCTATATGGAGTTGCCGGAGTGAGTCCAGTGAAGGGCCATGTCTTTTTTTTTTTTTTTAACACCATCTTCTATCACCTTTCTTATACATTCACGTTGCCTTTTGTTAGCTTTGTTTTCTAGCACTTTTCATCTTGAAGTATCTAGGCCCTCCTAGGACCTGGAAAAACTCAGCATTGTATAGATGAGTGGTAGCTAGACAAAAAAAAAATTAAAAAATTAAAAATATGCCTAAGGCATTAGTTGAAGACAAAGGTAAGAGTTTTGCTCAGAAATCGCTAAGTCATCCAATGATTTTTTAATTTTATGGCAAGGCAATAAGCTGTATGATTTTATCACCTCCAGTTCTAAAACTGCATGAGCTGATAGGTAGATAATAGATACACATGTTCAGAATGGATGCAAATGCCATAAAATTATAAACTCTTTACTTAAAATATAGGTGTAGAATCTTGTTTGAACTCACCACATCTAACTCAGCTTCCTTTTTAAAAACCGAATATGCCTCTTCATAGCCATTAGAACGAAGGTAATCTGCTATTGCTCGATTTCTAAAAAACAAAGAACAGTATCTTCAGCCACAACTCTGAATAAGAGTAGAACAATCGGTTTAGACATCTAAGTCATCAATGCAGTACACCACCTAGGATTATTAGGTTTGTTAGAAGCCCGAGCAAATTTTATAAATACATTTGGCAAACAGATTTTGCTTCAAAATGTCAATAGCAGGATACGCTTTCTATTTTAAGGTTTGGGGAAGAGGGCTTTTTTTTTTTTTCTTTTAAGTTATCAAACATTGGAGTAGCATGAGTATATTCATCAATCTGTATTGTACATAAAACCCATAGCATATACAAAAGCGACAACCACATCTACATATTAAAGTTGTTGCTTTATCTTCGAAGGAAAACTATTTTGGGTAGAACAGTTTAGCGCACAAAATTTTACTTCAGTTAAACTTGAATAAAATGCTCAGTTCAAGAGAACAAGTCTTAGTGTTGTTCTTCAGAATGACACAATAACTTCTAGTTAGATTACAGGAAGGGATACTGGCTGTGACCAAAATGTACAGTGCTTCAAATTTTACATCATTCTTCAAAATATTCCACACTTTGACATGAGACAATTACCAAATTAATCTGTCTGGAACCTCTCTCTCAAGATAGCATGCATTTGTTTTGGAACTACTCATAAAGTTTCAATATTATTCAAAGGCTTCAACAAGCAGTCAGCACCTTCTTTTTAAGAGAAGACGACTAAGGAAACACTGCATTTTAAAAATTTACTTCAAATGGGTATTTTCAGGTTACACAACAAAGAAAGTTTGTGTAAGAGAACTAAGCTCATCAGCCTCCAGAAGGAAGCCTAGTTTTGTTTTTTTATTTTCACTTACTTTCTTGGGAAGGGATCTGTGTACGTGTACACACACATACAGGGAGGTGGGGAGAAAATATACACATACTACAATATTTAAGTAAACTGATACACGGATACTTAAAAAAAAATATCAGGTCAACTACACAAGGCATTCAAGGGAAAATTAATACCCTTTGGTAGCTAAAGAAAGAAGCAATAATGACTTTTTGTTCTAAAAGAATTTGCTTTTCACATGAAAATTCTTCCTGTGGCTTTCATCACATTCTTCTTTCCTGCCTTTTACACATATACAATCTCTCCTCAGACATTCAACTCTAAATATAACTCTGCATTCAAACACAAATTTCAAATTTCTCCCTGTAAACAACATACGCTAAACCAAAGTACTGCCTCCTCATCAGACCTCTTAAAGTAAATCCTAAGTCTCCGGTCATTCCCCATTTCCATTCATAACAGTTCATTACTTCCATCTCCCCATTAACACATGTATTCTTTGAAGTTTTTGCCAGAAAAAAAACTTCAGAAAATTGCTAAAAAAAAACAACCAAACAAACAAAAAAACCCAAACCATAATCCTGAATGTGTTTAAACCCCAGAGCTTCTCCAACTCCGATGAACAGTTGTAAAAACCAAAATTTGAGGCTAGCTTCTACTCTAAGAAGTAAAACAACTGTATTTAAGTATATGAAACAGAAAAGTAAAATGCATACTATATTTAATATAAAGGGCGTTGAATCATTACTGGAGAAGTGAAGAAGCTGTATTAAAAAAAATAAATAGAGAGCTTACCACAGACAAGAGACACACCAAATGCTAAATGATACTTGGTCCATACTTTTAAAAGGAATAAAAAGAACCCACAAACTCCATGTAAGTTTATGAAACTGGGTATCATGCAAGACATTGACATGCTGATTGCTACCCACCACTCGCTCTTTCATGATTTATTACAGAAGAGAAAGCAAACTAAGGCATGGAACTTGACAGCCTATTCCTAGCCTTAAAATCTGGAAAGAATCCATATCTTAAACTGAATTAAGGGGGGGGGTGGTGTTTATTTTTTTATTATTTTATTTGTTTGGTTAGGTTTTGGTTTCTTTTCTTTTTCCCCTTTAAATATATCCTCCATTTAAAATACAATTTAAGGAGTCAAAGAAAGATTGTAATCACAATGTAGCACATTCTCATCAGATCCTTATCTACATTCAGGAGTAAAATAGCAAAAGTGTCAGAATTTACTCGAGATAAAAGTAGAATTCACAAATCAGTTTGATGCATATATTGCAACGTGCTTGCTGCTTACTGTAACCCATTCATAACCTTGTAGCTGAAGTCAAAACAAAATAGATGATAAATTATAGCAAATTTAAGAATTCATTTTTTATGCCATTAATAACTTTGAAATTGTATTTTCACCATTTCACAATTCTATTATCAAATACCAGTGGTTGTATCAAAAGTAAGAGTACAGAGATCTAAACAACAATACATGGTACTTGATCAGCATGTGAGCAGAAACATCCCGAAAAAATCTATTTAGAAGCAAAAGTTAATATTTAAAGTTTAATGAAAACACGACACAAACTTAAAAATAATGATTCCTTACAGTTCATCTCGTTGCCTTTGTGACAGCACCATTGTGGCTGCGATGTCAGGTTAACGTGATTCAGCAGTGGTTGCCTCCTCAAGATCTAAAGTCTTAGTAACCCTGGATCCACAATTCAGTCTGCCACACAGTGGCTTGAATCAAAGTATTTTTCCACACGTGAAATCCAATAGGAAATCCGGAGACATTCAACACAGAAGATTCAATCCATCTAGAAGGAAGAGAAAGAGACACCATTAATTTCCTTCAAATAAGCATTCAGTCCCTCTGGACTGACATGAAGATTTCTGTACTCAGATTGCGACACCACTCTAAACAGAACAAACTGACTAAAATTGCAAATGCAGTTTGATTTTGCTAGTCTGGATTGTGCCCTTATAGCACATCTCCAATCTGGAGTGAGTAGCCTGGAGAAACTCATACACTTTCTTTATTCCCCCTCTTCCCACCATTACTCCTTCAAGAAACAGCGAGCTGAAGGAGACATCTTCAGTCACAGCCCAGTTCTAGTTTGCAGGCAACCTCATCACATTTTCTTGTGATGAAAGGAATTTAGGCCCACCATAAACAGCCTACTTTTTGCACTCACTACTCCTATCAAAAAGCTACCCCCCAAAATCCTCTATCCTTATGCTAGATTTTTTTTATCTTCTGCAGGTTTCTCACTTCAAACTAAACCCAGCAAGGTTCATTCAGCTAATTTTCAACACAAGCCAGAAATCAGCTACGGTTCTCGTACATCTTTCAAGCTGTGGGGGAAAATTTAAGAAAAGAAGAGAACATTCCAGAAAGAGACTATGGAAGATGCTATGGCACACTTCAGGCCATAACCGACAGCATCAAGGCACACTCAGTTTGTGACTGTAGCTCATTCATGGCTTTACATCAGGCAGTTCCCTAGGATTTACGCAAACAGCATCTTTAAAGACTACAGCTATAATTCAGCATGTGAACTTTAATATAGTTGTGTAATAATCTACCTGTAGACAAATTACTTTTTCTATTCTAGTAACACTATCTGAAGAAGTTCCGAAGAACCACGTTCCAAAAGACAATACTTACCTTCTTTTCAGTCATGTGTTAACATGGTTTACCTACAGTTAATCTTATCTCGCTCATATTTTGGGATACAGAAATTTTTAAACAGATCTTCAATCTTATCAGAGTAGCATGATTACTATGGTGCAGAGTTACCACAATCCTGTTACTTCAGCTGGGTTCAGACAGCGACTCGATCACTACACATCTGACAATGCAAGCTAATTCAGAATATAGCTGAAATTTGACATATTCAAGATAGTGTTCAAGTCAGTTAGAATTTGTGCCTTTCACAAATTACTTATTTTTCCCTCCCACACTATTTAATATCTTCTTATTCAGTAACTTGACCTTCAGTATTCTTAGTGTAAAATCTATTTCAAGTGGACAGTTTTAATCTTTGTTAAGGCAACATCACCAAAATCATTTTAGCAGCACTGCCTTTTGATTTCTGCACTGCAGGTACTCTTTTTGTAAGCAACATTATGAAAAATGCTGAAGATAGCAGTTCTTGCATACCTGACAAGAGTCTGTATATAACACATAATTTACTCAAGCCGTTTAGGAAGTTTGACCAACCAGCTTTTAGCAACGAGATAAACTGAACACGACAATACACAGGAGACAGCAGTTGGGTTTTTTTAAACTTTTACCAACTGCTTCAGGAAACACGTGTTCCCACTGCCTCTCCCCTACTGTTTCTCCACTAGACGTACAGGTACACAAGCTTCAGTATAAAAGTTGGATAACAATTTCGGTAAGGGGCCTGTTGCAAACAAAAGCCTTTCTTATACAAAAAAATTAAAGAAAATACTAAGCTCATATCATTAATGTCTACTTATCCATCACAGGGGATCAGGAGCTTGTTTCTAAACCTATCTAGGCTCTGCTGTCTGCTTCAAAATAAGCTTAAGCTGCAAGTTGCTTGTATTTCACTCTGCTGGTGGATTCTCCATGTCAAATGCTGTACACTGCAAGCCATTTAGGCCAGGAGCACTCTAAACAGGCAAGACATTATTTAATTAGTTTGACCTCTTCCCTAATAGCTATTTCAGAAACAATTCAGTTGAAAGCTGATAGCACAGGCTGCATTCTTTCAGAGAACAGAAACAAACATTTCACTTATTCTTGTCCCATAGCTCGCTTCCTGACAGGTAAAGAGACAACTGGTTTTCAACAGATGCATCTCGTTCACTACACAGTAGGAGTACCGCATACAAATTAATGGAAACTTAGTTAATATATAAAAAAAAACAGTTTATTGAAATGATCAGAAGAAGTGCCCTCTAGAGGGCAATGCTGTGATAAATTTAAGTACTGAAAAATAGAGGCTTATAATGGCTGAATCTCTGCACTTCAGTATGAACATAGCAACGTTTTCAGTAGTGATAAACATTGTAGAGAAGAACAAAATAAGGCATTTCTTTATACACAGAAGCACTGTTTAAAGCACTGAATAGCAGAACACAAAGACATAAACTTCAAAAATCTGCTTGTAGTACTATCATGGTAAAAACCACGGCATTAAAACCAGAAGGTGTTTTTTGTATTATGAACTACCACTAAGCAGTGAGCCTTGCAAATTCAGCATCAGTGCAGCAACTCCAGTAAAAATCACACTCCAATATTTTGTCAATTTTGTCACTGCAGCTAGCAGATGCAACTATAGCCCTTGGCTAAAAATAACAGCAACTGTGTTTATAAGGCAATCCTTGACATGTCATCTAGTTAGAAAGGCTTTTTTTCCCCCTCAAATGTAAAGTAACCCCTGACTTCTCCTCCTGTATCCCTAACACTTGGCAACACCTGGCCTGCTCCATCGCTCTAACTCTAAATTGTTATTCAGAAACAGATCTTAGTACTAGACAAATTTCCACAGCTACTGGGCAAAGCAGCTATTTCTGCTATTAGCAAATTACAGCTGATCCACAATAAATTACCAATCAACTGATCTACAGTACCTCGCTTCTCTGAAAAGTGTCTGTTCCAAGCACCCTTCTCAGTATTCCTGACTTTTTAACTACAAAGGCACCTGAATACAAGGCAAAGTATTTTTAGGGCACCCTCCTTCATATACACCTTTTAACAAGAAACAAAACAAAAAGAATGAAAATAAACAAACAGAAGAAACCCAAACCCCACAAACAAACAAAAAAACCCACTCAAGCAAAAATGTCAAAAACCAAAAAGCCCAAAAGGACCCAACTTTAATTATACACCTGTGCCACTTTTAGAAACAACAGAGAATGGAAGAATATTGTCCATGTACACTACCTTTTCTCTAGCTAGAGAAGGCTTTGTGACATACAAAACTCAGCGGAGCAAGACTAACCAGTCCTCCTCCATTGCCTATCAAGGTTTATAGTCACCACTGTGTTACGCACACACCCACAAACAACCTCAGTAATGAGAGGAAGCAAGCGTTCAAAGAGAACCCTTGGGAAAAAAAACCAACCAAAACACACGACTAAAAAACCAAACACAAAGAAACACCACCTGTTCATTACATCTTGCCTGAAATCGGTCATTTTTAATACCAGCAGCTTACTGTGAATAAGGTGGTGTCAAGACAGCGCTAGATCTTATTTGAAAGAAAAAATGTTTTTTCTATGAAAATTTTAGTTTGTTCCGTATTAAGTACAGGAAAAAAAAAAAAAAGACTGAACTTAAATAGAGCCATCCATGGAGTAACAAATACTAATTAAATGTAAAACAGGATGTGCCTTTTATTAATAGCCCCACTTACACAGCAAAAAGTTTTAGTTTCTAACTTAAGATCTATTTGATCATACATCAATAGCATATATAAAAGCACCGAGTGGCAAACCTCTGCATATGTATGATCTTGCAACAAAATGGGGCTACAAGTGTTTTCAACAAGATCAGTTGTCTTTATAAGCATTTTAAAATTGGGAGCTAGACCTGGCTGAACACACAACACTGGAACAGGTATGACACATCAAATGTTTGCCTCTTACTCCTCCTGGCAGTATAGTTATCTGCTCAGTTTTCTATAATATACAGGGGCCTGGTGGGAGAAGAAATATAGACATTACCCACTGAAGTTTAGGTAAGCTACTTCTTTATGAAGCAACACAAACCATTCCAAAACTATATGTAACATCCTCCTCAACTCCATTAACAGTAGCATATCCTCAACAGACAACTGCACCTCATCTCAACTGCTAACTTTTCCACTTAGCTAGAGATCAGCTTTTATACTTAGGACTGGTAGAAATGTCTGAGCAATAAGCATAAAAGACCTAATTCAATCCTTAAGTGCTGTAGGACTGAAGAGTGGCATATCAAAGCATAATCTTTAGAAAAAAAAAATTAAAAAAAAAAGACAGCCAAGAATCATCACAGGCCAGAAATTTCTCCCTACACAAGCTTCTAAAACATACAGAACTATTCATAAAGAGCAAGAAATCAGGCAGAAAAATCTGAGAAGCAGAAGAATCCCTCCTTGTAAGGGAAGGTGGAAACAGTACAGGTTCTTCTGACTTTCTCATTAAAAAAAAAAAAAAGTGGAAGACCCTCTGCCTCTTCATGTCTAAGAACCACTTCCCATCTTCCTAAACTGGATTCAGAGACTCCTTAGCTTCACCACATACAGCCTTTTGCTGGAGCCAGCTACACTCACCACAAGACTCACCCACACTGTGCTGAGGACACATTTACTCCTATTGAAATTGCTCTGAGGCTCAGAGATTCTGCCTGACATGCATTTAAAGACGGTCCCACCTTGATGGGTGACTACATACCTTTTGCAACTGCTTAGTGTCAAGGCACCCATCTGAGTCCAACTTCACTCTTGAAGTGGACATTACAGATCTGATATTGTATAGGAACCACCCTCTTCCTGAGGGTGACTAAGACATCCTAACAATTCAAAAGACAGTTTCTTCTTCCTGACTTGAAACAGTAGGTCCTTATACTGATATATATCAGCGCGGTTCAAGTGTTTCCTAGATTACTGGAAAACTTCACAATCACTTAACAAGAGACCTGCTAACCATTCATAAGAAGCAGAAATAGCAAAATGAAACAGTTTCAACTATATTTGTTAGCTCTTTGAGACAGCTGTATAGTAGGTATTCAAAGCACAATAGCTGAACAGATATAGTCAAAGCAATGAGGTAGGGGAAAAAAAAAAAATCACTTTCAGGCAAGAGATAGCCAGAATTCCCCTCAGTTCATAATATTCGTACTGATAAATGATAAGCCTTGGCTCATGTGTATTTCTATGATAGTGTTCATACCTGCTTCAGGAGACATTTTTGCTTATCAGAGTACACTGGATGCTAAAAAGTACTAAAATTTGGTTTGAATACATATGTCTGGTAAAGACACTGTGCCCTGAATTTGACATTTAGCTTTTATCTATTTCAAGCTGATTATCTACTTTGCAAACCTACAACGAGACTAAACAGAAGTTTTCAAACACACTTGAAGACACAAGTTTTTAAAATCAAACCCAGACTTCTTTCTTAGTTTTAACTACTAAAATAGTGTTTCTGGACTTAACTCTTGACTTAATGATTTCTGCTGTTAATTACTGCATAGATACCCATAGATACCACAGTTCATCCAAATATTTTAGAGCAGGATGGAAGTTTTGTTATTTTTTCTGTTTCACCTAAGCCCTTTCTTTTACTATTGTTATGACTGTTTAGCAATTTTAATAACTCGTTACTACAGCTTTAATCAGAAGGTTTTATCTGTATGTGGCAGGCTACCATTCAACTCTTTCAAAGTAACACATATATTGTAATATGACAAAACTGAAGCCATAAATACGGAGGTCAAAGAAACGATCAGCTACCACTTATTAACTCATGATAAAAATTATACCTTCAGTAAGATGCTACATTGGTCCCTGCAAAGTATTAGTTCAGCGAGGGATTTAGCATCCCAGAAGGAACGAGGGCTTTTGTCCTTTAAACTGCCTTATGGGAATCACACCACGGGAAGGAACTGCACTTGGTGCTTACCAGCTGCCAGCATGCAAAAACCAAGCTTATTAATTTCTCCACTAATGTTGCCATCAACAAGGTGTTTCACATTAAGTTCTTATGAAGCCCTTCCAAATCCAAGCATTTTCATAAATGTATCTTGAGATACCAAACTCTGTCATCACAACCAACTTTATCGTCTTCCTCAGTATTTTATCAGCAAGATCAGTTCAAGGTTCTCCATTGTCTTTCCTTTGCTGCCATCAAGTGTGTAAAAAATACTTAGGCATCAACACCATAAAGAAATCACTGAAATGGCTCAACAGACTAACAATACCCATTTCTGCTCTTCAGAAAAAGAGTAAAAATCACTCCCAGTTGAGGTATGATCCATCTAAATTGCAGTTTAGCAAGTTAAACAGTTACATATTTTATTAGAAACAACATATACACCAGTAAACATAAATTACATAAATGGGAAATAACGTTTGTCAAAAATCTTTCATTCTGGACATACAATGGCTTTGCTAGACTCAGCTGAGTATGCCTCTGCAGTATGAGCAAGACCCAATCTAACATGCTTGCGTTAGGATCAGTGCTCTCCTTTCACTGTGAGTGACTATGTTACACAGCAAAACCATCTGTACCAATGCCTTGTTGACTGGCAGTGGTCTGCTACCATAGCAATAACGTTTAAGAAAATCTACACAAACATCAAGTAGTGACATACAGAGAAAAGCAAACTATTCAAGTTCATTGTGAACCAGTATTCCTTGCGGACATTTGTAGGTTCTAACCAGATTTTTAAAGTCACCTCAATAAAGCTGCAGAGAGTAATGGAGAGAAAGATGTATTACATTATAAGGCCTCTACAAGTTTCAGAAGTTCACTTTTACAGGCTTCTTTCACAGCCTAAGTTACTCTGATTACTTAAGCCAGGGCTCCCGTCATCAAGAAAATACTCATCAGCACCACGATGAAAGATGGTCTCGCCCACCTGAATTCCAGGCTCAAAATCTTTATCATTCTGGTAATTTAAGTCCTCAAGCCTACAGAAACATTTGCTTACCAGCCACTACAAAAAACAGTCAATCAGTCTTAATATGTTCTTAAGCACTTTTGCTATCTCCTGTAATTCCCACAGGCACATTTGTCCCTCCTGTATTTTATTTTTTTCTCTCTTAACTTTTGAATTTTTATGAGTTAAACCAAGAAAATCACTTTCAACATCATTCCTTGGTTCACAACATCAACAGCAGCAGTAAACAGTTAATACATCGGCACCACCCCAAGTTCACCCTACTGCTGCTGTCTAGCAACCTAACAACCACTGCTGACCAATCTGTTATTGCAGATCTTGGAATATGTGCTCATAGCTCCTCCAGGAACTTAAAAATAAATTAACTAAATTTCTGCTGTTTTAATGACCATTGCTTAGGCTCCATAAACAGTCTTCCCCACAAAAACACAAGCTATGTACACTAAACACATAGCTGTAGCTCGTTATATCCAAAATTAGAAGACATAGATGGCATAAATTACAGAGCAAATGTATTAGCAGATACAGACCAACACCATTCAACACTGAAAGCTTATCAAAGAGCTGTGCACAGCTGTGCTTTAAGAACAGTAAATTTTTGCACTTTTTTTCAGAATCCCGATACCTTTATAAACTCAACTACAAGACCATTTGTTTTCTAAGTATTACTATGACAAAGTCATGTATTTAATAATATTCTACAAGAATGTCTCTCTGAAGGAGACAAAATCTGAGATCATGTTCTCAGACTGTCGGGTTAGGCACACCTAATACTAAGTACTTGGGTGTTAAAAAGGCATATAAGCCATTACAAACAAAAAGAACACACAACTGGATTCACATTATCAAATCAATTAGAGTTTTAGATTGCAAATTGAGATATACATTTGAAGCTGAATTTGAGCAATCATTTACAGTTCCAACAACCTGTGTAAAACTCAAGACAGTCTTGAATGTCCAGCCAAATGCTACCAGCATTCAAGCTGTTTCTCTAACACATTCTACTGTTCTTAAAAGATGATTTACCTGGAAGAAAACTCCTTATGTTTTCTTCTGAGTTTGTTAATGTATCTGAAATCCTAGTTTAGTTAGCTTCTTCTCTTCAGGTAATTTTTCAGTCCCAGTGAAAGGCAAGTCACCTATGAAGTGGTAGCAGAGACCAGAGCCATCAAAAAGACTAATTGAATTGATACAATCAGAACTAAATTCCACAATGCTTTGAGGTGGAGATGATCCATAGAAACTCGTGTTGCATTGTCTCTTGCTACATGGCTGACACATTAGTTAGGTACAAAGTTTTTCAACAGTGTATCTTGTTTCATAACATATTAACAAGAGGACTTAAAGTGGTTATTTGTGAGTATTTGCAGGCAATTAGAGCTACAGTTCTCTAGGGGAGAACTAGATTAAATGAATTGTTCTCTTATACCTCTAGATTATACTGCTAAATTCTAGCAAGTATATAAGAACGCTTCCTTTTAATCTAGACTAATTTTTAATTGTCTGATTCTATTTTAAACCCAATAAGCAAAAAGCTGCTTCATCAAACTCAAGCCACAGAATAGGACAACTCTTCCCACAAATGTACTCTAGAAACAGATTCCACAGAGGTGCCATTTACATACAAATCTAATTAAGAAGTGAAGTAATATCCGTATTTCTTGGGGATAACAACTATGACCTGAAAAGGTTTCTTAGAAATCTGTCTCTATCTATCCACGGGAAAGACAGTAACAAGTAAAATAAAACATCCAGTTCCTTTCCCTCCCTCTTCACCTCAACCTCAGTTACAGCAGAAAAGCACATATACAGTATAATCACAAGAGAAGAGCCATGCAGTTCTTCTTACAGTGTGGCAAACACACCTTATCCCAGAAAAGGTTAGAATTCATCACCTGCTAAGCCAGCAGGGATGAGTCGAAGAATACAAGAAAGCTACTCATTTATGAGCTGGGCTAATCTTTTTTCCACTTCTCAGCCTACATCAGTAAAGCTAACTGAAAGATTATGAAAAAGAGAGCTCCAACAACTATCTTATTTCCAAAAAAAACCAAAACAAAAAACAAATCTGATCTGAATTACAACTCTGAGCCTTACTTTTAATTCACATGTTTAGTAAGCCTGTTATTCTGCAATTAAGTGAAGTCTTAAACACAAATGCTTTGCCAAGCGTATCAATATAGTATTTCACATAATACAGCATTTTGTGCAGTGTTTGTTCACATTTTGCAATAAGTTACCAAAAGTATTTTCCATTTGAGTTGAAGGTTTATCAAAGCAAATATATTTTTAACACAAAAAAATTCAAAAGTCCTACGCCTGTTTTCTTATCCATTTCACCTACTTTTATAGGTTAATTGAATTGACTTTACTAACCTGATTCTGTAGTTTACTTCTGAAAATAATTCAACAATAAATCCATGGAGAACTAGAAAGTAATCTATAGCAGGTAAGATATAGTGCCTATGTTCCAAAGACTTGGAATGCAGGTTGTAATTACATCTAAAAAATAATAAAGCTAAGAAATGTCATCAAGATGCTATAAAACAGAAGCAAGTTAACTATACTGCATGTTCCCTAAATAAATGCATTTCTGTCCTAATTAGAGATGTGCATTTTGAACTAGACTTAATATGACCATCTACTTTTCCATATTATTCCAAGTTATAATCACTACTTAACAGATCACTGGCAGTCACTATCTACCTTTAGGACTGTAAAACAACAAAAGACATTTTTGGCCTTGTTACCTTCCCAGGCACCAACACTACGTGACTTTTCAACGCATTTGGATCAAATTTGCTAGAAAAATACTTTTTGGAGAAGAGAAGTCCTTAAATTAATTCAATCTTGACATTGATCCTCCCTCTATCACTTCAGTTTTGCAATTCTGACAGAAGCATGATATAATTAACTCTCAGGAGAAACATCTCAAGCACATAGTCGCTACATGCCATTTTAATGCCTTTAAGCTTCTTCCAGGTCAGAGCTCACATTTGTAGTCTACATGTAGACTTCGGTAGAAAACAAGCAAAAACATCCTTCTTATAGCCTGCCTGTTCAGTTCTGTGCGAAAATGCAGGTAAATTTAACTACCAATAAATGAACAACCTGGAAAAAAGCAGGCTGCAGTAGAAAAAAAACCTTTAAAAGATGTGAAAAAGTTTTGGACATAGAACTTGTTATGCTGTTGTTTAGTACGTTGTGATAGTGATATGATAGCAAGGAATTATTTCACAAAATTAGTTTTAAATTCATATTAACCCCCATTGGGTTTTCACTGAACTTCACTGGAAACCTGAATGATTTTTTGGTCAGACATGGGTTAGGGAAATTGGGAGGTGGGGGGGGGGGGGGTGCATGTGTATATGTGTAGAAGAACAGGACTGAGGGAGGAGGGTTAGTGTTACAGTGGGTTGAAGTATTACAAGCTGCTACTCCAAACTTGTTCAGAGAAAAGCGTGATGCACATCATGGTTTATCTGGATGACTTCAGCAAGACATTTTTCAAAATCATTTTTGCTACGTCAAACAATACATACATATTTTGTGATAGCAATTCTAGAACACTGTATTTAAGCTACTTTCTCTTAGCCACCAAGAGAAGAGTGCATGTACTCGGAATAGTTTTTTACGGTTGGTCAGCAGTCATGCACTGGATTTGAACTTTGTTCTTTTCAGTTCTTACCCCCATACTTCTCTGGCTTGAAGAATTAAGTGGTAGACTTACAACTGTAAAGGAGGTCACAGGGCTATATCCAAATTTAAATATTTCATTATTAAACTGCCTGTTATATTGGAAATGTGATGTTAACAAAAATGATTGTGAATTGATTAAATTAATCTATGAAAAACATCTGGAAGGAAACTTGAAGGAATACCTATGTTAAAGCTTTAGAAACAGGAGAAGATCAAAATCACAAAGAAATCCAAACAAAAATTCAGACAGAACTTCCACTCTTCACATCATGAGAACACTCTGTTGGTGCTTTAGCCATTTTCAAAGCTTGCTGACCAAAATGGCTTCAGCATCCCTTCTCAGAATCCCTGTATCTCCTATCTGTTTGCACATGCAGCAACTCTCCTGGTGGAGAGAGTAAATGGTCTGCCTGGAGGAAGGTCCCTCATCTAAGTCAAGAGAGCAGAAGACAAACACAGAATTACTTCTTTCACTGCTGAAATGGAAAACACCTTACCATGCAGAAGCAATGTCAGATAACACAATACAGGGCCAAGAAAGACCAGACACTAGGCAGCAGACCACGTTATTCACAACTATCTCAGCACTCATTCTTTTCATGTACAAATTTGTGATTGTGATATGCTGTGGTACTGGAAATTATCTTCCATAAGTACTCATCCCAGCCTTATACCCTTTTTCATGGTTTTGTCACAGTAAATTCCAAGTTTGCTGGAATAGTGTTAGCTGTTCACAAGATTTTATTACAAAAATGGTATGCTTGATGTTCAAACTTTAACCCCATCCCTACTGTCTGCTGCAGATGACTACTAGCATCGGAGCTCCTCTGTTAAGCTTCCCCCAATCTCGTTTGTGCTTGCTGCCTACAAATCCAGCTGACTGAGAACCAAAAACTTCTACCATTACTGATTTAATAGACACCATCTGTTTCAAAATACATATACACACTCACATTAATGACATCAACCTCTTAATAGAGCGTAAAGACACTAGCATTTAAATAAACAAAATTGTTTATCCGATCTTTTTCTTTGCTCCCAAAAACAGGTGAATCAAGCACAAGACAAACAACCAACATTGTTTCTTTATGGAAGAAACAGTCATTTATCCACAGGTAAACAGGCTAGATGTTTCTAACTGATTTTCCTCTAGTCTTAAAGAAGGATAAACTTAACACCTTTGCTTTAGCATTAAGCTACCTCCATGCAGAAAAACAAGGCAGAAGCAATCTGCAGGGGCGGGGGAAGACTCATCTAATTAAACCAAAAGAACTTAAGATTTCTGGAGCACAATAGGAACAATTAACATTGATACAATAGGGAAGGTACACATAATCTCAATCATGAAGGCCACTGTGCTATCTCAGATGTAAGCTAGTATGGCATCATGCCATAAAACCTGTTACCTTTAGCCCTACCTCAAAGGAGGTATGCCAGCTGACTCACCAGCAAGCACTGGAGAACAAGAGGTGCTTCAGAAAAGCATATCTTACAAACCCACTCAAGAGGGACCTATTTAACAATGGATCTGAGAAAATTACAGAACAGACATTTGCTGCAGCACCACCTATAAACCTCAACCACGATGGATTGTCTCGTAACTGGAAATACCTTTTCAAGACTGCAGCAACTAGTTACCGGTTAAAAATATCACGCAAGTCTTCCAGAATCAACAGAACCACAACCACAAAGATGTATTTATTACATTTATTTAATCCCAATCCTTATCCAAAAATCCAGAAGCAGCCAAGTCAAACTGCTGGGCTCTCTCAGAAGCAGTACCAATAAGGAAGAAATGGCTAAAGTACTTCTAAATGTATTAACTGACAAGCACTTTAAATTCATAATGTTGATTTTTTTTTATAGTTATGCATGCATCAGTGCTCTTGATACTGCTTAGTATGACAATGCTGTGCACACATGATTTGCTTTCAAGAGGACTGTATGTTTATAGTACTGATGAAATGGATCACAGCATACACTTATTTTGTAACATTTTTCTTTGAAATTTCCTTAACAGTACATGCCAGCATGAAGTGGTATGATAGGTGGCTTCCATGACAATGAACTACAAGCAAGATAGCCCAAGTCACACCTATCTAATCCCCTAAAGAGAGAGCATGAGGTTAAAAAAAAAAAAAAAAAAGAAAAAAGAATGAGCTTTTAAACGTGCTGAATGAGACAAGCATTGTCTCATTCAAGTCCTGCCTCAATGACTGTTTAGAAGAAAAGACCCTTCTTTAAACAGCTAAGATAAGATACAAGTTAGATATATACATTTGCTGGGGCTAACCTGCAGTACCTATCAAATTTGCCAGGTTAAAACTAGAACTAAAGTATTCATCAGATAAAAATCATGGTTCTTTCAAATGTTTCTAATACATAATACTCATCAGTAGGTCTCAAAACATGGTAGGAATGAGGAAAAGCATTGTTCTAAAATAACTGTAATACAAGAAAAACAGACATTTAACTCAACCTAAGCTAAAGGCACCACAATGAAGCTGACATAATACAGCTACAGCTCAAATCACACCACTGCATTTTCAGTAATGGCACAAGCCTTCCATGCAGATGACCATGTGCGCACTCCTGCTAACTTGGACAGCATTTATAGTAAGAGTTCTGAAGAAATAACTTTATGTACTCGAAAACTAGTTTTAAACAGGTCAGGATTATGTCTTAGTGTAAATGCCTATTTTTAAAAACTTAAATTGAGGTGTAACCTACTCTGTCAGGCAGATCAAAAGACAAAGCAACATCACCCATTAATAAACACCTCTGCTCACAACACCCAAAAGCCACATTAGGAGCCCCGTTTCCCTTGTGTCAGGTAATAAAGTAGCTCCTGAGAAAGCCATTCAACCCAGGCAAGGCTTAATCAACTGAATACATTTTTAGTAGACAGGTTGTTCTGCCAATGATATTTAGGCTCTTATAAAAAGGAGAAAGAAGAGACCAGTTGTAACTTCATTAACAGATCTGCACGTATAGACATAGTACATAATTTACTACTTCTCTGTAGTAAATCTCAGAAGAAACCCAGAACCATGTTGATTAACTGACACAGCTCTGATACTTGGGAAATATCTTCAATTATCATCACAAATTACATGTTATAGGCTGGAAACTTCCCACACCCTATACAAGATCTGAAATTATTATTTATTAATAATAATTACTGATTTTTATTGTCCTAGTGATTTCCTAAATTTAGGCCTAAGCAGTTCTTATTTTCAGGCTGACCAGTATTTCAGTGTTCACAGACATTTCAGCAGCCCTTCCACACTCTTTGCCTTTAGTTTACAAAATGGGCCTGAAGTTCACAAAAGCAGGGTAAAACTGATTGAAACAAAACTATTCAAAAGTTGCTCCCCTTCATACTACAGTAATTCCAACCACTCTAGTTCATGAATACCAGAAGCAGCTACAGGGGGTTGAAAATAAACTTTGTAACAAACATACACAGTATATATCTGAGCTATAGAGAAGCAGGGGTTTTCCAGCTATTGTTTGCCCAGAACATTTTACAAGAGGGTACAAACACATTTTAATTAGCACTGATGGGAGCTGGTTATAGAGTTCTTGAAGACAGACAAGGTTGGAGTGTTGGGCAAGACAGTCAACAGCTGTTAATTCAATAGCTGTCCCATTGATAGCAAGTTGGATAGACAAAAAAGTTGAAAGCTGACAAAGAATACAAACTGAGCACTCAAGGCTGGGTGGAGCATCGGAAACAGTATAGGCAGAAGAGTCAGCAATACACACAAGACAGACCTTGCATACAGTCATAAAGGTAAGTATTAATGCCTTTTTTTTCTTGGTAGAACAGAAATTAACAACTTACTCCTGTACAGAAAGTAACTGCCATCACTTCAAGGACAATGCTCAACCAAAGTTATAAGGAGGCAAGTGTTTTATTAGATTTTTCATTGCTCTTAGCCTGGATACATTTTTAGACACAGCCATTTAGTGAACACATCCATTGAATCCTGTAACATTTACTCTAAGTGAATGAACTACATCTTATAAAAAGCCACTACCCTTTAATTTAATTTAATTTAATTTTGGGCAAATTAAAACCAAACACAGTCTCATCTGTGGCCATCTACCATCAAAAACTGGACTCCAGAACTGAGACAGACCCAAGAAAAAAGCAAAACCTCAACCTGCTTCAGAATCATTCGTGTTCAGTGTTGTACTTGCTCTGATCAACACTGAATTCAGGTGGGAACGCCATGAGCCACATCTGGAACATGAGAGCACTTCTATAAGCAGCCCTTTCTAGGTGCTTCATTTGATCCCTACTGTATTCCCCAAATCCTTTGTTCTAATGCCTTTCCTACACAACTTTAAGTCTAAGCATCAATATTATCCCCATGATGCAGCAGTACCCAAGTGGTACAGTAATTCTGTTACAGAGCCATATTGTTCGAAAGGGCTTCCAAAATCTTGAGATGTTATTTTATATGAACTCAGCACATGAAGAAAGGTAATGCAATTAAGTCCATATGCTAATAGGAGTCACTCTACTGTGGTCACCAGAGAAAGCAGGGATCGTCTTCTCTTGTGCGTCCACCCATAACCCAGTCTAACCAAGAAGTTACCTGAACAAATAATAGCACTAAGCAACAATACAGGAGGTTCTCTATATTTCAAAGATCTTGTGTGTAAAATACCTGCACAAAAATTATAATTCTTATCAAAAGCGTAAATAAAATAAATTCAACAAGTGAATACCTAAGTCGATAAATTGGTTATCAGACAAAAAAATTCCGGCTTTGCAACAGTGACTGGTCACTTCTCACTGTCAGACAAATCAAGATCCACCCTGCAGAAAAATAAGCCTCAAAACAGAATGCGAGATTTGTTCCATTTCAGAAGGTTCCTGCACCATTAGATTCTTCCCTAAAGAAGAGACTTCATTGTTACGGCAATTAGTATTCCTCCACCCCAGCAAAGAAAAAAAAAAAAAAAAAAAGCTATGAAAGGGTAATCTAGCCATTTCGCAGCTTTGCCTCCTTACTCCACCCAGTCTCTTCTCTGCTCAATGGCTGCACACAGCATCCATAAACATGGTAATATCAAAAGAAACACACAAAAAATGAGATCCCTAAGAACAAGCTAGAAATTTGCAATAAATCTTTCTGTTTAAAAATATTTTCTTTGTTTAGTTCCCTAACATAATTTTCCTATTTAACAAAATGACTCTAAGGGCAAATAACATTTTGATAGCAGACCCTCCCTCTTCCGAAAACCAGCCGAATGCTGCACAATCATTTACGAAATGATCACCACTGAATGTAGGTTCTTTAACCCCCATCTCCTAATACTATAAACAATACTGCCACAGGAACATACACCTAAAAGAATCTTGATATAAATATATAATTCAGCCAGGTCAATATGCCCAAATATTTATTTACAATAAAATAGTGTTTATTAAAGATTTTTAATATAGCTTAGATTAACCTTCCACCATCCCCTGGTTAGGTAATTCGTTATGAATTGACTTGACCTGCAACAACCAAGCCCTCTGCTGCAGCACTATCTGCAAGGAAATTTTACCAGTGATACTATGGCAAAGAAAGGGAAGGTGTCACATTATTATTGGTATGAAAGGTCAAGTTTAATTGCATCCACCTTAAACAACAACAAAAAACCAAAACCCTCACACCCACAGAACTGACTAAACCCTAAACTTTTTAAGGGAAGCACCACTCCCACCCCCCAACTTCCATCAAAAGCCCTGCCTGCGTATAACCTCCTGCTGAAACAAAACCTCAAGAGTAGCAATAAATAGAGCATTTTAGCAAACTCGGTTACTATTAAAAGGTCTTCAAGGAAAGTCTGTGCAACTATAGACAACCGGGCAGCGATATGACCCCAAGAAGGAGAGATTAGACCTCCCTCCCTCCCCCGTTTTTACTGCAGCTGGTTCTGAAGGTCTGAGCCACCTCCTCTCAATGCTTTCCCTGCTAGATCACTGCAGGAAAACAGGGTGGATGTGAAACAAATTCTTAAAATAACACCTACTTCTTTCCCCCGTATTATCAATTCTCGTTTTGTTTTCTGTGCTGCGGCCGACTCTGGATATCTGGGCCACCTCCTGACAAACGCCTGCCTTGCCCTCGGAGAGGACGGGGGAGAGGAGAACAGGAGGAAACCCTCCAGGAGGAATTCGGGGAAGGGATGCTGGGTATCCTCTCCGGCACACACACACCGGCCTCCTCGCCCCAGACTATTTTTTCATCATTATTCGCGTCTGGCCCACCGCCTCCTCCCCGGTATCTTGCTAAGTCACCAGAAGAAACGAAGCGGCCTAAAGGGGTGGGGAGGACACGAAGGCCAGGAGAGCCGAAGCCCACCGCAAGGGCTCCTCTCCCCCTCACCCCACCCCGCTCCCTTGTCTGGCCCACTCCTCCCCCGCGCCCTGTTTTCCTGCTAAGTCACCGGCAGCCAGGACGGGCGCTGAAGCCCGGGAAGGGCCAGCGGAGAGGGGAGGGAACGGCGCCCGGCGGCGGCGGCGGCCCCCACCCCACCCTACCCCACCCCACCCCGCCGGGGCGCGGGGACCGTCCCCCGCCTCGCCGGCCACCCACCCACCCCCCCCCCCGCCCGGCCTCCACCCCCGCTCCCACCACACCAACCGGCGCGGCCGCC
>JANXJC010000088.1:946297-956407 GCA_027564655.1 Leptodon cayanensis
TCTCCACCTAATAAGCCAAGCACTGAAGCATCCCCTGTGGCTTTTTTTTAGTTTCTACAATAGCTTCAGAAAGAGATAAAAGTCACAACATCATCATCAACAAATATTACTTAAGGTCCTCCGCTTCTGGCACCAGGCGTTGTAGCTCCTTGTAAGTGTCCCTTCCCAGACGCCCGCGCTCCGGCTGCTGTGTGGCAACCTGCCGCCCTGTCACGCGCGCCACCGCACTGGCACTGCCGTTCTTGTCTTCGTCAGCGTTTTAATTAGTGATAAAGCTGCGTTAGCGATGTCTGTAAATGGCAAAAAACACCCGCAGATGCCAGGGAAGAGGCTAATGCCACTGGAGGGGCTAGGAAGAGAAAGAAAAGCAAATATATGCACGTGTATCTGTATGGCATAGCCTGAAGGATGCTTCGTGGACTGTCGACGTCGCTAGCGCTCGCGTGACAAAACGCATGGTTATCTGCATCGGCGCTGTGCGAAGCGGTAGAGAGGACAGTGAGATGGGGCCCTGCGATGCAGGGCGGCACATCTTTCCGCTCTGGATAGCCGTGAAGGAGCTGATGCTGGCTTTGTTCTAACCAAACTGGTGCAACTGCCAAGAAAATTCTTAAAGCGGAGTTACACTGCTCCTTTCTGCGGGCTGTTGCATTTGGTGTCGCCACACAGATACGCTGCTGTGGCGTGTTCTGGCTTGTGTGGAATCTGCTCCTGAGAAAGCAATATTTATAGTGAGTAACCTCATCCCGCAGACCTAGAGTTACCAGATTTGAAAGAAGCATGCATGTCATTTGTGACCTTTACCTCTGTATGAGTGGAGATCCAGGAACCTGGCGTGTCCCCGTGTATCTTGCTAGTGCACATTCGCGGACTCAGTATGAAAAAAATCATGCTTTACACTTGGAATAGAACATTTTCATAGTCTTCTACAAACCCCGCTTAGTTAAATCTCAAAATATCCTTGGTTTAATATGTCAGTGTTTCTAATGGTAAACTGAGGCACAGACCACTGATAATTTAATCCACATGCTCACAAGAAGTGACTGGCAGAAGAGAGTACAGAGTCCTGGAGAAATGGACTGCTGCCTCCCTCAGTTGCCATTTGATAAGCATAGTCAAGCAACTGTGTGCATCAGAAGCCAAATTCTCCCCTCAGTTTTTGATTTTGCAATCCTTATGGTCTTCAATGGTTTGAGTATCAGTGACAGCAGTCCTTCCGCAGGTGCTTTGCAAAATACTCTCTTTGGTAAATGCCAGAGGTGAGCTGGCAGTGGACCCAACCAGTGTAACTGTTTAAGCGCAGTAAATCCAGATGCAAAACAGAAAGAGACCTGCTGATACAGGAAACGGTTACATGTGTCACTATCAAAGACCAGTGACCAAAGTCACCTCTAATGTTGGCAGGCATAACAGCATAATACAATGTTTAACATGGGCCATAAAGTTTTCTGAAATGCTGATTTGACAAAATAATTCCACATGTAAAATTATCTGTATAGCAAAAACCTGAAGAAACTTCAAGGGACACTGGAAATTTCACGATCAAAAGATGTATAGTTTTATCTCTTTCTACTGCAAGTAGCAACTGAGATTACTAACACCTAAAGTATATGTAATGAATCTCTGTTTATGTACTGAGGGCACGTGACAGTGCTTTCTGTCAGCTTCACTGTTGTGCTATGGCTTATGGTCAGTCACTTTCTCTTTTGTTTATGTTGTTATTTTATCTAGCAGTAGGCAAGAGAGGGCTATTTAAACCCAATACTCAATGCAAAACTGCAAATGCATCCAAGGCAAAGTTTGAGAATGAACATGCATTTAACTTATTTTTTTGATTGACTAGATTACAAGTTTTAGATCCATTTAAGACTTGAAAATTTCTTATAGTTTATACCCAGAGATGATGATATCACAGACATTCCCAAATACACTGGTGACATTCAAAGTGAGTCCACTTTGAATAGTATAAAAAGTATAGAGTAATTCAGTTTCAATATACTGATTAATATAATTAATGATGAGATAAACAGTTGGATAAGTCAGCAGGTCAAATTCCCAGTGAGGAGGCAACACAGGGTGGATCTGATCCTTCTGTTAATGAAAAACAATCAAAACGGAGCAGCATGTGTCAGTATCCCATACCAACATTTCAAGGAAGTGTTCAGATACTTCCCAAAAAAGAAGATTGGATCTGGCCATACCATATTTTTTTCCACCCAGTATTTCTAAATTTCTGTGCTGACCACTGGCAATAGCACTCTCCTTCCGTGGCAGAGATAACATTCCTGGTTCCCACATGAGGCACATGGCAGTGGTATTTCATAGACACGTCAACGTAGAAATGCAGTGGACCAAAATTGCAAATCTGCATGATCCTTCGTTCCACTCGGGTATATAGAAAAATAATGTGTCCATCTGAAGATTATTACTCCCCACATTCTGAATCCTAGGGGGTATTAGCCATTGGTCAATTTTTGCCTCTTAAGTTGTTCTCTGGCAATTAACATACTTTTAATTTTTAAACATGTTAAGTAAATTTTCTTATCTCTTAAGAGGCATACAGTCATTGTATGCCATTGTATGTTTTTTAATGTGCTGATTATAAAAGGACAGGCCTGGGAGTAGCTTAGAGCCTTCCATTCCTACTGTAAGTAAAGGATATGAGCCCTTTTCACATTCAGGTTAATCACCTATAAACATGTTCTCAGTTATAGTTGTGCATGTATCTTACATCCTGAAGTCCCACAGACTTGGAACTGCTGATCGCAAACCTTTGAGCCTGATGGTTCAGCCATTTTTCCCCCATCTGTACGGTCTACCTATCTAGTCTGTATCTCACCAGTTTGGCTATAACGATACTGGGAGACCATGTCAAAAGCCTTGCTGAAGTCCAAGTAAACAACATCCACAGCTCTCTACTTGTCCATAGAGCTGATCATCACACTGCAGAATATCGGGCTGGTTAGGCGCATTAAGCACAGTCTGCTCTTAGTCAATCAGCGCTGGCTGCTCCCAGTCACCTTGTTGTTTCTTGTGCCTGAACATGGCCTCCAGGAGAGTCTGTTCCATAACCTTCCCAGGAGCTGGGGTCAGGCTGGCCAGTCTATAGTTCTCTAGAAGTGCCCGTTACGTTAACTGCAACGAGTGAGCAGGATATCTGCAGAAACAGGGACTGAAATTTAGGATAAGACTTGAAAATGGTACACCAAAATTACCTTTGCTTTATTTGTTTGTTTGCAAAGCAGGCAAAACTGCTTTGACATTCTCAAAATTCTAATATATCAAGTATTTTGGGGTGCATACTCAAGTGATAATTAGCAACTGCCCAAGAAATTAAATCCATTTCACAGAGATTAATGAATTTTCCCAACACTTTTATGACACGGGTATTTTATTCTCCTTCTACAGCTGGCCTTTCTTGTACTATCATTGCCTGATACTGGGATGGAAAAAAAATCCCAGCTCCCAGTACAGCTGAACTATGAGGAGTCTGAGAGCCCATTTTTCTTCATAGTTTCCTTGATTGCCACAGTGTACCTTGATAACAGAAAACACATAACCTCTGCCTTAGCGGTGAGGTGCAGATCCTTCTGATTCCAACTTCAAATTTTTCTTCAGGATATTCCTGAAGTAAATGTTTACAACTTGCACAGCCACACTTCAGAGTGAGCCAGGCTTCTTCAGTGTATTTTTTACCATATGGGGTGGCACACACAGCTATATCTACTACACTGGAGATCACATATTTCAAAACGTTACATCAAAGCTTGCTAAAAGATTTCTGCTAAACACTGAAAACCTCATTCATTGATCGTTCATATGTTGCCTATGAATGAAAGTTGTCATTAATATTCTACATGTGTACTTATTTGTGTAGCAAAACATCCGTAGCGATTGTACCACTGTAATCAACTAATTTGCATGTTGCAAGTCCATCGCAGTGCCTGACCTAGAAAAGATATGAGCTGTTACAACTACAGAGCTTTGAAAGAAAAAAAGTTGTGCGAAAATGGCTCCACAGATTTGAACTGAAAGATCGACTCCGTTTTAGGTCGGGAATAAATTCTGGTGACATAAATACTGTTGTAACTAGGTGCCTAAGCACATACCAAAGGAAAATTAACTTCTAGCTCTGTCTTGCCATTCAATTTAGTGAGTCAATGGGCATGTCTACCTGTGTCATTAACCCTGTCGTTGGAGTAAATCACAAGAAGTGAGAATTTTCTCTTCTTTTTGTTCACTAGTAGATAGTGACTTCTCTGTGGCTCAAGCAAGACTTGCCTCTAAAACTGCTGAAGTGTCCACTTTATTGTTTTTATAGATGGAAGCACATGCAAAAGTTTCTGCCATTGTATATTTTTGATTTTTAACATCACTTGGGGTTTAACTTAAAGGTCTTGAAAAAATTACTGTTTCTGCAAACAAAACAGAGAGAAAATACCTATGTGTGGGAAAATTCTGTATTCCCAATGCAAAACATAGCACAAAAGCATTCAGATTCCTTTTTAATGTGTATTCGGATTTTAGAAATCCTACTTGCAGTACTCCTGTGGCCTTTCCTATATATTATCAACATAAGGGTGAGGGCGATCTGTAACTGTATCCCTCTCTACCCAACCTTCTTAATAGCATTAAAAAGAAGAGAAGATAAACAAATCCGGTCTCTAATGTGTTTCAGTGTTGAGAACCTTGGCCTTGTGCAAAGTCTTCACCCTTCACAGTAGAATTTTTTACTGAAGTGAACCCCTTTTCAAATTTATTATAAAGAAAGTGAAGTGATGAAATTTTCAGCAAGTCTTCCATTTTTACTACTAGAAGTTCACATGACTATATTTATTCCATTTTGCTTCTCAACTGGTCATCATGCATAGGTTATAAATAGTTTGTGCTACTAACAGTGACAATGTTGTCTTTATATACCTTGATTCAATAGTCTGTATTTCTGTGGATATTTTCACATGGTTCCTTCTTTAAACTCACATGTTAGTCCAGCAACTACTTTTCCTAGAGCCAAAGGATGAAAGTCCGGGTACAAGCAGCATTTCATCAGCTTATCAGTTTTGGTTTTACTGGCTGTACCCTGACAGAGGACCTTATATAAACTTTATTGTTCACCTCTGAAGTACAGCTTTTTCAGACAGCTGTAAGCCTAGCTCACTTGTTAAGTCACAATTTATCTGCTGGCTATTTTGCGCTTTAGTGAGGGTATAATCAGTGTCTGCTGTGCCTCACATTCAACCTCCTCTGTCCCCCCACAGCAAGATATTAAAAGTATCCTTTTTTGTGATGCTGTGAAAACAGGTATTGCATATAGTAATGTTGACAAAGTTTTTAACATAGGAGTATTAATTGCAGGTATTTATTGCCATACAAGATGATGTTTTCTGTTCCCAAGTTTTTAAAATTTATTTGAGAATTACACTTATTCAAAGGATTAATATACTTATTTTTAAAACTTATTTAATATTTTCATCAAGTTATTTCTTATATCTTCAAAATGTTTTTATGATGTTAAAGTGAATGCCAGTACCATGTAAATTCCAATTAAAAGTATAGTAAAGCAATGCTGAGATAATAAAAGATCCACCTTTCAATTGAATTGGCCATGCAGTTTTGCATACAAAAGATGCACACAGTTTTCATGCTAATTTAGAGGTGTACTACAGCAGAACATGCAGATTAGGTCATCATAGACTCCTGTAGCTAACTAGAATAATTTGTGTGCATAAGTACCTGATTTGCATAGAAAACTGCTGCAAATGCACATGCAGATATTTTAGATCAGATAAATCATTCATCAATCTTACAGATATGTTTCTAAGCATACTGCAACTGCAATTAAGCAAAGTTTGATGTACTCTGAGTGCAAGCCTTTGTTGTACCCCAGCATCACTTTTTCATTCACACCTAAGACCTTTAGAAATCCCACTTTGGAATGAAATAAAAGAAACTAAGGTTGTTGAAAATAGTGATGTAAGGTTTCTTCACAAATTTTTGTATCAAAGCAAAAAAAGCAACTATAACATAAGAGTTGGTCAGTATAAGGGTTGGGGAAAATAGTCCAAAGCATATTAGCATGAGGTAGTAGTATTAAAAGAGGGGAGCACAAACTAACATCAATGTATTCTTAATCCATAGTTATCCCAGATTTGGATTAAACTGCCTTCTGGAGGGTTTTTAGGGCCCTTTTTATATTGAAGTGTTTACCTTTGGTCACAGCATTTCTCCTTCTAATGGGTTTATATTTTAAAAAAGACTGAGGTAAACTTCTCTGCAAAGTATATCAATGGAATTGCTGCTGAGTCGAAAGCATAGTTAAAAACAAAGCAAATATGTTGCTTTTTTAATTCTTTAAATTCCATTGCTAATTATAGTAATGTGTAATCATGTATGTTGTTACTGCTGACACTGTCCACCCCCCTTCTAAATTCCTTTCACTCTATTCCTTTTCACTTGAAATAATAAAGCACTGCCAGCAATGCTAAATGACATTGTTTGCATTTTATAGAATCATCATACAGCAAAGGGTAGTTTCACTGCACTCAACCTAATATTAAAAGATGTTCTCATGTTATTTTCATGCTTTTATAATTTTTTTGTTTATATATAACACATAGAAATCTGGAATTTGCTTCTAAGACTTTCTTTCTGCTAAATAATTTTCAGCCATACATATTTGTTTGTTATTGCAGAATCACCAGAAGCTCTTTAAAGTTCTGCTTTTACAGCAGGAATCTGTTGCTCAAGATATTGTAAAACAACAGGGAAATATGGCCTCTGCCCCAAGAATGCTGCAGCATTCTAAACACAATTTTAATGGTACAAACACCTTTATATTTAGTTGATCCATGAAAACTAGAGAAAGAAGTTATTCATAATGTCATCTCCATTATAGGCGTGGGAAATGTAAGAAGCTATATAGGAACTGTAACTTATGGCTGTTCTAAAGGAAATTTATCAACAGTTTGTGATCATTGCATGTCTTGTTGACATAACATCTTATTGTTCTAGTCAGGTGCAACAGTAAGCTGAGCTGACTTGACAAGAGTTGCTGCCTCTCCAGAAGGACAATGGACTTTGCAGCTGAAGTTATTAACAAGCTAACAGAGGAGATTTATAACATAGAGGCTAAGGTATGCAGGAAGCGTGGTCAGTAGCTACTTGAAAGATGATTTTTAATCTTATATGTCTTCTAAACAAAAATATAATCCTGAACAGAAATACTTAACCTCTTAAAGGGGAAATTAATGCTCTTCTTTTCCTAATGTACAATCTATGTAACTAATAAACCTTTTCCAAACTTTAATAAACTGACAATCTAGTCCCCCATTAAAATCAGCAACATTTTACAAAAATTAGCGCTATTCAGAATTGTAAATGCCATACTGATCCTTCATTTTTTTAAATTTTAGAATATTTATTATTACCAGAAAATTCAAATTTTCTTTTAGATTAGAATATTCCTAACTGTTTTTTCTCAGTAACATCATGAATGTTATTGGTCTAACTAAAAGGCTTAGGAATTGAAATAGATGTGTGCTGAGACTGCTGTCAGCTTCATGCTGATTTAAAGGATGATCCAGGTTTCTTTCTAGTAGAAAGGAATATTGCAACTTCCCTACTACCAGGAGGTAGGTGGCTCATAATGCCTTATGATTCACATACATAAGAATGTACCATGAACAACCCATGCACAGATACTCACACGCCCTAATCAAATTATATGTTTGACACATTCTTAAAATGAAACTTTCTGAATGCAATTATACTTGTTAGTTGTGCTGTGATTCAGTATTATGCTAGCTAGTAATGAAATACTTCAATGGGATTTGGCTGTTCTTCATAGCGTATCTCATAAGGAAACAGTAACCTTAGCTTGCCTGTTCAGCACTGTTTTTCCTCTGGAGAACAGGTATAATTAATAATATGTTATCTAAAATGGGTTGTGAAGAAGGACCACTTAAAGATATCGCCTGTCATAGTAGGTATTTTCTAGTAAATGTACTGAAAATTGTAAATGGAAGAAAAAATCTGAGATTTAAAACTTTTGTCAGACAGCAAATACACAGCAAGAAGACAGAGTGGGGTAGAGTGCTTACTGTTAGTCTTGGGATGCTACACTACTACCCGTGTGGAAGTTCAGCATTGAAAACTGTAAATGGCAGAAGCAGTAAAATGATTCATTCTGTAGTACATGAATACGTATATTTCTTTCGTTAATCCCTTCTAGATGAAACTGTAATTCTGAACAGTAAGGCAAATTGTAGAAGGAAGGAACATCTGTTCATTTTTGGAAAAGCTACAAATTTTTAACACTGATATACTGTGATGTTGTCCTGTGCTTTGTTTTCTCAATAACTCCTCTTCTTTTGGGCAAATCATTAAACGTTTTTTGAATACTTCTTGAAATATTTAAAATGCCAACATTATTAATTCATGTTTATGAAGTTTGTTTATATATATGCTTCAGTAAATGTAACCACAAAAGTAATATTAGCAAGTATTGGAAAAAATCTCTTTCAAAACCAGTGATAAAGCTCTAGGTGACTGGTTTGTAACGTTTATAGCAAGAAGTTAATGGACATTCACACTCTACTGACTGAAGTGCTTTCTCAGACCTTTGGTATAGTTCTATTACTTGTTCTAAGCATAATTTAGTGCCCTCAGTGACCTTATTATGTTTATATATATAATTAGAAAAAGATACATTTCAGGATGTGACCTTTTTTTCGCCAGGTTAAAAAGCGCACTTAATTAAAAATGCAATGGAAATTAATGGAAAAGATTAATTGTCCCTGACTCTCTACTGTAATTTCTGTATTCATTCCAAATAGGAAACTCTAAGCAAATTTGATTAAATTAATGTGTTACCTAAAAAATCGGTAAAGACTGAGTTCTGTGGTTTTAAGAGCTCTCTATGAAAAAAGGGAGTAGAAGTTTACTTAAAGGCAAAAAATTAGCATCCAGCTGTGACATAACATTTTGCAGGCAAAACTTCCATTGGTTTCAGTTAGAGCTGCACTAAAAAATTATAGTTAGGTAATAGAATGTTTTATTGAATAGTTTCATAATTCAATAAATTATTATATGACTGAAAGAGACATGGGACAGAGTGGTCTCAGCAGATGACAGGACATGATTGTCAGAGTCTTTACCCTTTATTTTACATCAGTACTCCCTCTGGCTTATCCAGTAATGACACACAACTTTAACTAGGAACAAGGTGTAAGACTGGAATTATAAAAATTACAATTCAGTTTGTTACCATTTTTATGCATAGTGACATCCTTGGTTAGGAATTGTGTTAATAAATAATGACAATTCTTATTTGGAATTGAGAAGAATTTCTAATTGAGACTGATTTTCTAATCCTTAAAAAAATGGGAATGAACTCCTCTTTGGTTCATTTACAGAATCGCAGTAGATTTCCATTTGGCCTGGAGAGTTTTCTCTGTCCCCATTTTCAGGCTTCGTTGTGTTATCTGTATTCACTTCTTTATCTTGTATGGCAGCTTTTTCATTATTAAGCAGGGTCTGTGAAGGATATACTAGATTAGAACAGTTTTGTCATCTTATGGCACGAAACAATACAAAGTACCTCCTAAGATTTCTGACATACTGATAAAGCAGATTTATTGATATGAACTATATCTAATACATCTAATCTGTAGTAGTCTTCCAAACTGTTGTATTTACAGAGCTACTCTGGAATTTTTCAGAAACAAACAAACAAACCATTTGCCTCTTTTAAGTATTTGTTCAGAAGGATGTAAAACAGCCAGAGATGCTAACTAGTCAGCAGAGACCAAGAATTGCATAAAAAAGAAGTTTGGGTTTGCAAAGTTGTTTCTTCCCGTCGGAGTATTTCCTAGGACTCTTATTTCTTAAGACTTAGAATTCATCAGTCTGATGGTGTGTAACACAGCTGAAAGAAATATCTTTTCTTTTAAGTTGGCAATGTAACCATACTTAAAAAAAAAAAGGTCAGTTTTAGAAACCAAAACCTTTTTTTCTGTACAGGAGAAAGCATTTGGGGGGGGAGGGGCATTCACTGAAGCGTATTTGCATCCTCTTTGCTGAAAGCCAAACCTCTGCAGTAAGAAACAAGTT
>JANXJC010000088.1:956507-997571 GCA_027564655.1 Leptodon cayanensis
CTGATTGACATATTGTGCCAGAATAATTAAGTTAGGTAAGGCTGTTAAAAAGAAATTGAATTATAGTGAGACAGTAATAACTGCTATGGGAGTCTGGACTTTAAAATGTTCAGCTGTAATAGATCAACAGTCAGTTCTGTAAAATTCACCTTTCTGTAGCCACCTACACATCTGTAGGAACAGGCATTTACACAGCTGATAAATACCAGTCTAAAAGCTTGATTCTGAAGCAAATATATATGCAATTGCCATTTGCCACAGAGGCTGTTGCAGAAGCAGAAAGAAATTAAGCAGCGCAGAAACTGCTAAGAGTTACTTTAGTAAGCTGAAAAGAAAAAGTTATGAGGGAAAAAACCTAAATCATTTCGGAAAAGTGGTTTGGTTTTTGGAGGGCCTGATCTTCTTGTACGGAGTTGTGCTTTCTCTATCTCCTACCTTCTTCATCTGCTGATGCTCACGATACTTTCACCTTTTATTTTAATGCGAGCAGAACTGGGCTCCATGTGCTAGCATAGCTTTCAGAAGCATTCTTTGAATGCAGAGAAATACCTGTAGGCAATTCCAGCGCACAGCTTTTATTTTAATTTTCTTGACAGAAAAAGACCAAGCACTGAAAACTGCAATAATTACATTTTAATATCCAAAACAATCAGAGAAGTTTTAAATGTCTAAGAACAAATGCTCAAGGGAAAATAAAACAAAAAACTTTCCACTTTCAACCTAGGACATCAGTCTTCAGAGTGTATAACGGGCCAGATTCTGTATGTTCATTGTTAGGTACTTTGTACAAACTACCTTTTTTAGTTCGGGGTGTTTTTCCCACAAGGGAATCCTTCCATGCTCCAAGTTAATTATGTTTCTCTCCTCTTGAGTTTCTTTACTACCTAGAAATTTAAGCTAATGTAGTCTATTTTAGGTTTTTAAAAGTGCTCAGTGCTATGATATCTATGTACTAATCTAAAAAGATTGTAAAAATCAGAATACAGGAAAGTAAAAGGACAGATAGGGATCATCTGATTTCTCACAGAACATAGTATCTTTTGGCTGGCTTAAATAGTTGTCCTGAAGTAGTACTGCATTATGCTATGCAGAATGTGTACAATTTAATGAGGTCAGTTAATCCCTATATTCTAGGAAAAGACCTTTGATAGCATTATCTGTCATTGCTTACAATACTATATGTATTAGAGTGCACAGAGCTATTCTTGAACTGCCAGGCCAGTTAAAGAAGACAACCTTTTACAGGGAACTAAAATTTAGTTGCTTACAGGCTACTCATCAGTCATTGCAGTGAGTATCAGAACCAAGAAATGACTGCAGTGTTTGCGGTGAGCACTAAAGAAGAGCAATGGGGGCACTGGGAAGGTACCAATGAACAACTCACTGGCTTTTGCAAGTTGCAGGGGCTTGGCAGCACTCAGCTCCGATTTGGGTCAATATTAGCAGTGACAACTAAATAACAGAAAGAGGGCCACACACTTTACTAAGATAAAGCCAAATGCTGAGGTTTTGTAATAAATCCCTTGCCCCACAATTTCCATCATCCTTGTCCACAGCTAGAAGTCTTCAAAGCCTGTTAGCAAACAGCAACAAGTGTTCCACTGACACCTAAGATGGGGAAAAAAAACCACCAGCAGTGCTAAATGGCATGCATGGAGATGACAATCGTACTTGTTCAGCAGCCCTTTACCAGTTGAAGATTAAAAAATAATGTGGGTCCTTGCTGATGGGATGCATCACCAGTCAGAAAAATGGAAAGCACTCTCAGATCAGAAAGAGCTGAGCCAGCTGAATGCATTGGAAGGAGCTCTGTGCCAGTGAGCTGTTACCTAATAACTTGGTAGCTCAAGCTCTGATACAGAGTCAGAGAGCACAAGAGACCCTCTTGTAGCCTGACATTTAGACACCTGAAACAGAAAGTCAGATAAAATCACTGTATTTTTTTAATATTAGTAGTCCAGTGTTTATGTGAACTGTGAGACATAAAGGGGAGCAAAGTGAAGTTACATGTGGCTGTAAAGCCAGAATGCAGAATTGGGGTCAAATAAGCAAGCAGGAGCCTCTCTAATGTAAATTATGAGCAGTGAGGGTTCTGTAGTCCAGTAGTGAAGAGACACTTACTGGAGCAGATATCAGTACTGCATGGAAGATGATGGAAATGCAGACAAGTCAGCAGGTACACTAAGAACCAAATGCACCGCAATGCCTTTTTGTCACCACTTTCCAAAAGAGCACTGGAGTGACCCAAGAGGCAACTGGTGTGGTGACTGCAAAGGGGAGTGATGCTGCTCTGCAGGAGGAGGCTTCTGAAGGACAGCGAAGTTCTTTCAGTGGCTGGTGATGTTTGTGGTTTGATGTGTGGGTTTCTGACTCACCTATAAATTCTTACTAAGTTTGGCAGTAATTTCATTAGTAGAGGCTCACCAGGTAAAGGAGAGTAACACTGCTCAAAGGTAGTCAAAGATGGTGCTCATACTGGTAAGGGCTCCCTAAAAAGCAGTAAGAGTTTCCTGAAACCTTCTCCAGAATGGATGCAGGAAAATCAGTTGTCCAGCTGAAAAAAGGTTAAAAATAACGTGAAGACAGCAACTTGATTAGTTTAACATTCATTCCTGTCTTAATGAACATCTAAAATACTTTCTTCCACCTTTAGGCTGTAGAGAGATACTCCTCCTGTAACTACAGGGCTATTACGAAAATTGGAAAGAAAAAAAAATGCTACAAAAGATAAGTAGGTTAATTCCAGGAAAGTTCAGAGACATGGAAGCACATAGCTGTTGTGCTTCTAAAAAGGTACCAGCACTTTGTCTAAATGTCTGCTTCTGACAGATAGCTTCCCTGAACTGAATTTTGGAAGCAAATTAAAACATGAACATTTTGTCTCAGCTATTGTGTTGCTCAGGGCACTAACACTCTGAAACAACATGTAGGAGGGGAATAAAAGGGAGACAAAGTGACAGATCGCTCGAGAATTTGTCTGACCACCTTCCTTCCTTTCCTTTCTTTTCTAATATTTTTATCTTGGACCACAAAGTGTAAACTTCTAATAACTTATTAATGCAAATATATGTGTCTATTAATATATTATTAGGCATAGACTCTGTGTGTGTGTAAATAATACAGTATAGATATGTACCTTCATGCTTATAATATTGCTAAAAGCTTGAGCTGAACTTACCATGCAGATTCAGAAAATTGAACAGAATTTTTTCGTATGAAGAGAATTCTTCAGGATTAACCACATCTGCTACTTCAATATAATATCACTTTGCCATTTTTCAGTGCATATTTTCAGCTCATAACATCTTTTTGCTGCTAAACGAATCCTATGAACACTTCCTTGATGCTGCAGTTATTAGAGGTGAGCTACTTATCTTGTGGTTTCACCGTAAATGTTAACTGCTCTAAGACAGCACTTGCAGCTAAAAGAAGTGATCCCCACCTTCTGCAGTTCCCAACCTCCTCTTTCTGTCCCCATGCTGTTCCCTCCTTTTGTGTGATGAATGGATGGGAGAACGATCAAAGATAAACATAACCAAGGGTGAAAAATGACCATACTTTTTACGTGCATAAGTTTCACGATGTGTTTCATCATGTGGCTACAAGAAAACTTTGGCTGAGACAAATAGAAGGGTTGTATCAGCATTGAAATGAGCGGATGGAGAAGCATGTGGCTGCTTCTCTCAGCAGCAGTGCCAAGCTATATTGGTTTAAACAGTGATGTTAGAACTACACTATACTTCCCTCCAGTACTTGGATAAACCAAAATGTTTCTATTAACTTCAGTTAAACTATGGCTGTTGAAGAATTCGGAAGATCCACCCCCTGGGACACCTTACCTCTTCTTAGCCTGATCCAGTTCTTTAAGCTTATGGAAAGTCCCCCATTAAAGTCAACTGGAGCAGGCCCTTTAAGGTGCAAATGAATCTTTGGTTTAAATTAACGAAGTCACACTAGGAGTGAATATAGCCCTATTCCAATCAGTGATCTAATTTTTGTACGATGATTGCAATTAACAAAGTACATTATTTTCAGATCATTCTTAATGGATGTAAGAGCTTGACATTAGCTGCTTACTGTATCTCAAGACCAGCTTAAAACCATTGTAGAATCTCATCATAGTACATTTGAAATTGAGTAGAAAATTTTGGTACTTGTCATACTTTTTTCTTCTAAGATCTTGAAGTAATAAAATTCATTTTCATAGCATAACTTAGGATGTTTCACTGTGTGGTGCTGACAGTACTCTAGAATTCTTTACTGATGTATTTTTGTGCACTTCATTCTTCATTTTCCATTGGCTTGCTCCTTGTGGAGTAATTTACATATATGCAAAATGAATGTAAAAAATCATATCAAAATTGTGGCTTTTCTCACTAAGGTTTTGCAAGTGCTAATAATAAAACAGGGTGCAAGGCAAGTGGAGAATCTAGCCCTCAGGCATGAATCTGATTTCACATTATTCTTGTCCCATTCTTTATTTTGATGTTCTTCTTAATTTTTATCAGTATTTTTACAAATTAAAAAATACACAACAAACTACACCATTCAAAAATTGTTGTGAAACTCATCAGCTAATACAAATTTTAATCTGGAGTGTTGAGAATGATGGTGAGAAGCAAGACAGGATGGAGTGGGGGTAGGGAACTTGGAATAATTTAAAGAAATTGGAGGAGAAGGCGAGAAGCTCATTTTATTCTCATCTAGTAATTAGGGCAGGAGTCTGTCTTCATCCGTTGTAGCAGACAGAGGAAAGTAAAGAGGGGAGGGGGTCATGAGTTGGGTGTTTCTTTGTGAGCGTACAACTTGTGATGAGAAAGATTAATAGAGCAAAAGAGATAAGTTACTGTCAGTATCTGCAATAAAAAAATGTCTTAGCAGGTTGGCAATCAGCTTGTCAGAGATTCTGTAGCCCTCGTATTAGCCAGGTGGCCAGTTCCCCACTTAGCCTGCCAAGTGAGTTGTTCATCAGCTCGGAGCCAGACAGAGTGCCAGGTGGCCAGATCCATCACTCAGCATCCAATTAACAATGACACTGGTTCAGAGCCAAATGAAAGGCAGCTATGAGACAGGGAGAGGGAGCATCGCTGTACCACCAGTCCAGTCCCTATGTCAGGTCCAGCTGCCTTTAATTTCTCTAGAAAGCTTGATTTTTTTGAATCTTTGCTTTGAGTTGTTTTGGTTGGTTGGTTGGTTGTTTTTTTTTTCCAAGCAATAAAGCTGTCTAAATCTTTTGGATGTCTCCAGTATTATTCTTCTACAGCACTTCCTCAGTGCCTAAGAGCAGAACTGTGTGACACTGTAAGTGGTGGGTCTGTCCATGCTAGACAGAAACTACCCAGGTCATTTAACTTCTGAACTGCGTTTGAGTGTTAACCCAATTTAGGGAATGTTAGCCCATGTCTGGTACTGGGTATCATGGCACAGGTGGATCTCACGTGGTTATATCTGAATTACTTGGCAAGAAATGATCCTCCACTCGGTCCTCATCAAGAATTTTAGATATAAGGGCAGTTTGTTTTTCATACTGTTTCAACATTTAATAAAGGCAGTTATCCTTTGAAGGCTTTTCCACTTCAGTGGATTTTGTAAGGTGCTTTTTATTACATACACATTACTTAGGGGGTCTACTTTTCCCATTCTGTAAATCTGTCCCAAATTTTCCGTAGGTTTAAATGGGCGTGTGAAATTCAATGTTTGTTGTGATTATGTGGATATAATCATGCATTTCCTAAGAAAGCTTTGGAAGACCATCAGAATTTGGGAGGTGGGATGGCCCAGTGAAGTTGATAGTTCAAATGATCCTATGTTTGTTGGGATAGCTATTGTCCACATTGGTGACTGTCTGGTGGTCCCCACATGAAGTGTACGTGGTCTTTTCTTGAGCCTTACTGGTCTGCCATAGGAGTGAAGGCAAAAATTAGAAATGGTTGAAGCTTTTTCCACTCCCTAGAAATCAGGTTGAGACGTGTAAGCAGAGAAAATTTGCCAGTTTTATACACATATTGTGAATAAATAGAGGTCTTCAATTTGTAGTATCTTGCATTAAGTACTAGGGTATTAAAAAAAAATCAGAGAAGGGGGAGTATTTAAAAACTCAGCTCTCTTTAGGCCTCTCTCATAGTCTGAAAATAGCTTTCCACCTTTAGGCTGGCAGTTAGGGCAAGATAAACACTTTTGAATGAAGCAAGCTGACTGGCCAAAAGTGAGATAACTGTTTATAGAAATAGAGCTATATATAGCCTGAAGGATACAGCAGTTCGAACTATAGTCTCTAGTGACTCATGGTCAACTCGGGGAAGGTGCTGTCACGGGAGAGGCTTGTCCAACGTCTCGGAGCTGTTGCTGCAGTTAACACAAATGAAAAAATCCAGCAGGGAATGAGTGTTAGGGTTTTGTGGTTCTACCTAGACAGCTACAAATAGTAACATTTAAAACTCAGTTCCACAGGCCGGGTATCAGATTTGTCACATCTGACTGCTTCATTATATGTTAGTACAAGGATATGCACATAAGAACAGTCAGCTACATCAAACAGAGATTGTTTAAAAAGAGATGGTGGTTATCTCACCTGATTGATGAAATACAAAATATCAGTGCTCATTTCAAGTTCTCAAATACTTGATTCGGTTAAATCTTGTAACACTTCTCTCTATTAGATTTCTCAGTGATAAGACAGGAATAGCAGTTTTGATCCATAACTCCTTAAAATGTCCCAGCATTTTTGGATGAAGGAGTTGGTAACCAACGTATTATAATCTTAAATTGACTTAGAGTAGCCCTGTGACCTTGTGTTAGCCTCTCTCACCAGTTTCCATAGATGCAGAATGGAGCTAACAATGCTTAATTATCCACTTTATCTACTAAATAGGGTTAAGGCTAGGGATGTTATGACCACTTAATTACTCTTTGTAATGAGCTCTGAAAATGCGTGACTAAGAACCGGTGTTGTTGGACCATATCGCATAGCTGGATAAACTTTGGGCGGGTGGGGTGGGAAGGCTGCCTGCGTCCGGAGGGTTGCGCAGCAGATGCAGATGCAGATGCAGATGCAGCGTGTCGCTGCCGGCTCTGCAGTCCCAGCTCTGCACAGCCGGCGATGGTGACGGCGTGCAGAGCTGGGCTGTCTCTGGTGGATTCCAGCGCTGCTTCTTCCTCGCCTCTTACGAAAGGGTGCAGTCTAGCGATTGCTAAGCATGATGCCAAGCTCCTTGCATCATCCTCTCTCCTCCCCCTCTCTCCACCACAGCTGTGATAGTAACAATTATGCTGGGAGGAGTGTGTCTATCTGTGGCATTTCCACCCATTTGATCCCTCTCAGACAATCACATGGAGGTGGGGTTTCCGTCTTGCTTACGTGTCTGTATTTTTAAATAAGCCTCTCCTTGTGTTGCTGCTCTGCAGTCAACGTGCCACCAGACGGTCTCTGCGCTGTACCTTGTACGGTACAGTGTCTGCATCAGACGATAACAACTTGTGGCTTGCAAACTGCATGCAGCTTTTCACAGACGCCGCCTGCAAAGATCCAATACCCAGACACCCTGCTTGCCTCCAGAGCACCCTGCTTTTCGTCTCTCCCCCTCCTTGACTGACCAGCCCTTTGGCCATACACAAGAAGGAGGGACATGTTCTTTCCGTGCAAGGGAACTTGGAGAGAGAAAAGGATTTATTAGGTCAAGTTTTTGATTATCAGTGGCAGGACACAGACTCCCAATAGAGGACATGACAATTACCAAACTGACGCTGCTTGCCTCCATCACCAAACACGCTAAGCCTCACGGCAGGCGTCGGTTCTGCCTTTTACTCGTACACGTTTACACAGCTACTCCAGCAAACCCGAGGATATCCATAATCTCTGATCAGTGCACAATGAACAAGCAGAACAATTTTAGTCGCTGAAATTGATTTATTTTGAAAACCAACTTAAAATAACAAGTTTTTGCTTCTGGTTATGTCCAGAAATGCTTCACTATCTTTGTGAAATACAAAAAAAATGAGGACTTTGTGCTTTTTTCCTATATTTTAATGTAACTGCTTTTAGAATACCTCCATCATTTTGGACCAGAAGAAAGGTGTTTTCATGTCAGCTTCCTAAGGGCAGTTAATTAATGGGGTAGTATGCATGGATGAAAGCAGTGCCCAGTCAGTGAAAAAAGGTAGAGAAAGTAGTGGTCAGCTTTACATATTTCAAAACAAAAAGTCCCAGATATGTCCTTCCCCAGAGTATTTTTTTCCATTTTAATTAATTCTTCAATCTTTATTGATGTTTTTTACCAGCATCATCAGGCAGTATTTACATTTGTTTATTTTGATATTAGAATGTTGATGAACAACATGTGAAAGAACCAAACCAAAATGAGTTCAAAGATATTATCACTTTGTCATTAATGTAATTTGAGGCCTGTTTATCAACAATCTCACATTCTCAGACGCCAGTTGAAAATCTGCTGAAGGAACATACAATTGGAATGGACCGTCTGTAATTGAGTCTAGTCAGCTGCCATCAGAGGGGATCATATAATCCAGTTCCTAAATGTCTGTGACACCACAGAATTCTGTGGGGTTTTTTTACCACAGGAAGATGAGAGTCTTCTCCAGGTTAGAAGAACCTCTCCTGAACTTTTCCTCTCTGGTGGTTCAAAATCCATACTGCAGGCAGGTGACTATCTCCTGGATAGGCAATAGGGAGTATTTTGCAAGACATTTTAAGGGTAAAATTATCTGCTTTGATTGCAGGTGGCTTTCACTGGCAGCACTACTAAATTCATGCTAATTCAGTATGCGTTTGATATGTTAAGGCCTATATATTTCTAAGGGTGCAGCCAGCAATTTCGAATTTCCTTGCGCCAGTCCCTCCATTGCCCCCCTTGACAGCCACATATCCATTATCTGCCAGGGTAGACGTACCATTGCACATAATCTAATCCTAATGCAGCGAGTTCAGCTATATGTGCCTGGCAGCGTGCTCATAAAGGGCCTGATGAAATAGAGAAAGCCCCTGCCAGTCACCATAAACAATGTTGCCCCAAGGAGATGAAAAATTGCCTGCCTGTTTTACACCCATGTGCTTTATAGATTAGAATATGGCTTTAGGTATTTAGGTGCTTTAAGCCTGACTGTAAGATTTCTTTTACCCCCATAATAATGAAGTGGAACTAAATGATCTATTTTCCAGTATGCTACAAGGCTGATTAAATAGGAGGCTGGAAAAGGAGGTTTGGAGTCAACATTTAGCTTTGGGTATTCTTTTGTTTGTTTGTTATTTTTTAACAGTGGGTTGGAGAAGATTACGAAGCCTGAAATCACTATAAATAGTTTCCTGATTTAAAAAAAAAAAAAAAAGGCAGAAGAGGACTTAATTTAAACCTTGCCCTAGGGAGCTGCCAGCTCAAAGCCAACACTGTGGACTCTTGTAGTAGAACTGTAATGAGTAATTCCTCACCAAAAGAAAACGGAACTCATCTAGTTGATTTTGCTTCACAGTATACTTCCAGCCTAGCTGTTTGTTGTGCTGTTACTAACATATTTGGACTAGGAGTTAGGAAACTATTATTTATAATAGTAGTGCCTACCTAGCTCTTTTCAGCTTCGTAATACTTTCTTAGCACCAAATGATTTCTGCAACACTCCTGAAATGGCAGTGATCTACACAATTTTAATAGTACTTATCTGGGAAATATTAGTAAATGTTTCCTCCCAGCACACCTGGCAATAAGCAGCCTCCCTACCCATATATGTGTAACATATGGAGGTACATATGCACTTCATATACACAGATGCACAAACACAGTCTTGTCGTGTGGACCTTGCAGTCCAAAGCCCTGATCTGGTGACTGTTCCTCGTCAGCACTCCCATGTCCTCCAAGATTCCTGTTGGCTTCACCAGTTCTGAACTCAGTTGCATGATCGGAGTCAATTGTAAAGTCATGCTCCAGAAAGTTGAGTAAAGAGTACAGTAGAGAGAGGGGGAAAAAAAAAAAAAAAAAGAAAGTGTGTAGGAGTACAGCTGCTAACACTGTAAGCAGGGATTGAGGGAGATAAATAGGGAAAGGAGTGCAGCTCAGAATTGCTGAAAGATAAGAAGTAAACTTCTGTGAAGCAAGGAAGGACAGGAGAAAATTCCTCCAGGTGATTCTGAGTTATAAGGAAGAGATTGGCTTTGGCAAAAATATGACAAGTTTGGGTGGAAAAAAACTATTATAGTCGTGGTATTTGGCGTGGGCCATGGTAACAGACCCTGTTGTTGGAAGGGCTGATAGAATGCAGGCTGTAAGAACCAGGGAGTCCCCCTCCTGTAGGTGAGGTGCTGGAAAGCAACAGCAATCACTACTGAAGCATTTAAATTACTGTATGAAGTTACTTCAGGTCCTATAATTTGTATTTGAACAATTATATGATTTAGGAATTTAAACTCTCTATCTTTGGCTGTGTCGCACAACACTAGAAGTCCCAATCCATTTGGGGAGCCCTGGATTTACTTATAGCATTAGTGTTAGTTAACAAATGTAGTAACACTGATATCATTGTTTATTATCTGTAAGACTTATATGGGAAGGAAGCTTAAATGTCCGTATTGATAGCTGGGTAGAACAAGGCAGAAAGGACCTGGTAAGGCGTTAGAGCAAGTCGGGAGAGACCAGCCTGCTGCTGGTAAGGCTTTAAAGCAAGTCAAGAGAGACCAGCCTGCTGCTTCCCAGCTCCCACAGTGTGACCTCCAGACAAACTCTTTCCATTCGTCCTAGCACTCAGCTTTTCTGACGAAATCTGGCAAAGGATCAGGCAAAGCATAATGGAAAAGCTGTTGCATACTGCAAGCGACAAACCCCAAAGCATTTTGCATTATTTTTGTTGCATTTGGAGATGTACTAGGTAATCTAATATGTCTTTTATGTCTTATCTTGTATTGTTTCTAGCAAGATTGTTTAGTGAGCATGCCACCTTTAGGCATTATTGATGAAAAACATTTGAAAATGGAACCTTAACAGGCTGCTTCTTAAGAAATATGAAAGCACAGATAATGCTTACAACAAATCTAGGGCTACATTGCCAGCCAGCACAAATAGCTGTGATTTACTACCTGCTGAGTTATGCTTACTGAGGATGTAGTCCACTAAAGGCATGCTGTGCTTAAATTTTCTTAATTTAAGACTTTACGTATGAACATATGGTAGAAATACAATGAAGCAGTTTGGAAATATTGGTGGAAAAGAATATATCTTTACTTATCCCTATTTTCTTATTTACAGATCTGTGCAACCATAAATAACATATAAATGTGTTTGTTTACATCCATATTGCATCTTATATCTGTTAATTAACAGGTACAAAATATCCCTGTCTCTGCCTAGTGCATTAGGAATTGTAGAGGGGTTTTTGACTCACTAATTAATATAGATTTTTTTATCTATTGAGAACAGTCCACTTGAAAGTGGACTTAGCAAAAAATGCCCTGTGGTTGGTGTTTTTACTGTTGTCCTTTAGTGAATACCATCCAAAATGTTTCAGCACTTACTATAGTTTGCCATCTCTGCTAAGTAGAATACAAAATTATATATAAATATATAATCATACATTAATTTAACTATATATACACTTAAATCTAGTTTTACAGCACTTTGGGGAAGATGGGGATAACTCTGACCCAATTTTTCACTGGAGTGATTAGTAGTTCTATGTGCCTCAAACTGAAATACATTAAAAGGTGCTGCCTTGTTAAAGTTTTATCTCTGGTGATCAAGTTTCTTTGAGAAGTCTACAATTAACCACTCCAAAATAGATTCACTAACAGTCACTAAGTAATATCTGAATATTTAGGTCAGTTGTTCTTCTCATTTCTAGTTTTCAGCTTCTGAGACGGAACCTGGTGCAGGTAGTTACTGATTTGAACTCATTTCTGTTTCCACTTAAGTGTGAATTTTGTCATGAACTTCAGTGGCCAGGACTTTTTGTAAAGGCTTTCTCTAAAATGAGTTTTAAAATCTGTTTCCTCTGATCTGGGGGAAATGTTTGCAGTATTGTTCACTTTCTTTAGGAGTTAGAGGGGAACAAATACAGATACTGGATTGTCAGATTAGAAGTTACTGTAACTTTGGTTTTCAAGGTGAGAGAAATATATCTATTGGTTTTGTAACGTATTATTAAAAAGTCTTCAGCATGCCTGGAGAATCACCGCTACAGGTCCTTCCAGGCCAGCTGCCATGTTGCTTACCACTTACACCCTTCAGAGCTCCGACTGGAGAGGTCAGTAATCTTAACACTGCAAAGCCACCCGCTTGGACTTTGGTATGTTCACATCTCTTCCCAAGTTGCTGTGCAGCCTGTAGAAGGACACCGTTAAAAGGCAGTGTTAATGACACTTGCTCAGATTATCTTTCAAGCTTAAATGTAGCAAAATTTCAGCATTGCTTCCATTGCAGTTCCATGTTTTGGGACTGATGTATACCTTGCTTCTGTTCAAGTCCAATTGTTTCGGTTAGTTAGGAGTTCTTTTGACTGAAATAACTATGTCAGTGTAAGCCCAAGATGTTTTAGGTTTTCTGGCATAAATTCTTTCCCTTCCTTTTCTGCTATGTCAACTAGATCTGGACTTGGGGATTTGCTGAGCTTTAACAATCCCATTATAATCAGAGCAATGCAATTTGCCTGTAGACAAGCTCTTAATGTCATTTACAGTGATTATACCTGTGTTAAAATTACAGTATAGGTTCAGAGCAATCTAATTATTTTAAATAATTATTTCAAAATAACTGTAAAACAAATTGGTCATCCATTTTCATAAAATTGCTTCAAATATCTTTTCTTCAAATACCTTTCTTCTCCTCTTTGAAGTATTGCTATTATGAGGCCTCCTTGTTCTATCTCAGTGACGGTCAAGTGCAGCCAAACTCGGCTCGCTTCAGTGTTACGACTATATTGTGCACATCTGGCTAAGCAGAGATGTAATCGATCTGCTCTGAGCTGCTGCCAGAGATCTGTTTGATGCTCGGTCTTTCCTGGAGCATGAGGAGCATTGAACTGCAATCAGCGACCATTCACCACAGAGCAAACGGAAGGCCAGCAAGCCGGCTGTCGCAGGGGCCGTGCAGAAACCCGGTATATCACCGCAATGAAGTCTGAAAGGTGACCTTGCAGCGGCAGGTCTCCTGCCCTGGCTTGGTGTCCCTTTTATGAGCGCTGGTCTTAAAGGGTGTTGTTCTTTGAGATAAAGAGCTTATAATTAAATGGTTTCATATAATGTCAATTGGATAATGAAATGGTTTTGTATTTTAGGTTGAAGAAGTGTTGAAAAATTGTGCTGTTAATTTTACAGTAGGAAATAAATGGACAGAAGTACATACTATCTGGAAAATGGACCCGATCCTCATTTCATTTATTCTAGTGTGTATCATAGACTGAAAAGCAGTTACCATCAATTTAATTTTTTGTTGTTGTTGTTAGTTATGAAGGCCAGTAAGAATCTGGTCTAGTGTTTTTCATTTAAAAGTTGTTTTCCAGTGTTTATCTTAATTTTCAAAACAAACCCTAATGTATATGGTAAAAGAACTTTGTCTAGATTGCTTTTATATGTGATTTTGTCACTGGCTGTTTTGTTGCCGTTGGTGGGACATTCAAGAGAGATTTTTTTTTTGGTCCTGAGCATCATTATTGAGTGTTTCTGTATTTCCTTAGAGCAGATTTCTGCCCTAGGCAAAATGAATTACAGTCAATTTTTGCTCCAAGGTAACTACCCTGTCCTTGTACAGGAAGGACTTAGGAGCTAGCATTTCAGGTTTCTGTTCTGTACTGCCTGCAACTGGCTCTCCTTGCAATATAGTTGGGACCTTGCCAAAATGGAGTTTTATAAAAGTAAGATTCACATCATCTGACTGGTAGAGTTGGATTTTTTTTTTTTCTGGATTTTACATTTTCATTTTATGCTCCTTGGCTCAGATTCTCCATTACCTTGCACCTTGTTCAATGATTTTATGCTTATTCTGGCTGGTTGTGCTAACACCCTACAACCTTTGCCAGTGCAACTTTTCTCACCCTTTGGAGAAACAGATCTTCTGGCCTTTAACCCTACAAAGAAGAACATTAGTTTAGTTTATCTTAGTTTTCTGTGCTTTGACACTTGATACTTGAAGATTTTAGGAGATAAAGAATAGAAGTTTCCCTTTCTCCACTCCTAATTCAACAGCGTATCTTGACAGCTCCTGATTTGGGACATTTTGTGTAGCTGTGGCTCTGGACACGTTTTGATCAGACAGAATCAAATTTGGAATTGAAGATCTCAAGGCATCTGTTGTCTGCACTGAAAGCCAGCCAGCTCTGACACGTCTTTATACGGGCTGTCCATGGGAGGGAGACAGTGAGCTATGCCGGGGGTGTGGAAAAGGTGCTTTTCATCCCTGGGAAAAATCGCAATGTAGCTGGGGCTAATTCAGGAACGCTTTGCAGGATGCCGGAGGCTGCATGCCGGTTCTGCGTGGAAATTAGCAAATGGCACGGGACGTGAATTTATTGTCAGGAGAGGAGTGAAACTGAGAACACGTGAGTTGCTATCATATTCCTAAATTAATCACCAAAAAAGAAAAAAAGAAAACATTAAACCAGGTACTTCTTATACCATATACTTGATAGAAATGTGAGACTTGAGCAAATGCTTTCAGCATCTGAAAATATTATCGCTATGTACTGTCCTTAGATTCATCCTGTCTTTAAAAATTTTCTAATGCCAAACAAATGCTGTTTGGGTTTATGTATTCAGACTAATAGTGACATCCAGTGGCTGATCAACACAACCACAGGAATAGTAACAATCGTTTCAAATGGAGCATCCAGAAGTGATGAGCTTATGTTCATTTAGATCAGATGGAGTTTGTAGTAAATATATGTAATATGCCACCTTCAAGCCTTTTGTGACAGCTAAAACCTTGCCGCCTTCACTCTTGTTCTTCTGGGAAGGTGGCAGTGAAACTGCACAGTGTCTAGAGGAGGAATTGCTGTGTGTTCTCCTGTGGTGGTGGGCAACTTTGGACAAAAATTGACACCTGGTTTAAAAATCTCATTTTGTCTCTCTGAATGAGTCTTAGTAAGTATGTAAGCACTTTGGACATGAGCAAAGCTGATGGCTGTTCTGAGAGCTGCCTGGGCACTGGGGAATACACAGGGCTGCAACAGCAGTAGTGGCTTAAATTGTAGAAGATTGTTTCGTGTGCTCATGAGTTCCCCAAAACCTCTAAAAAAGAAACTACATTAGGAAAATATGCCTAGCAGAACTGGTAGTGCAGTGTCATAAGCAGGGTTAGGATTTCTCTGTGCCCCTAGAGCATCTGATGAGAGTATGTCATAGTGGAAGGTTTTATTTATTAGTGAGATGTTATTTACTACTGGCCTTGGGCCCAAAGACAGCAGCTGGAGCTACCATTGTGAAGTCTGATGGCTGCACCCATGGGCACACCACAGGTGAAGAATAATCCATTGGTCATTTGTGATGGCCGCATCACCCTTCCTGATGGTAAAATGCAATGATTGGGGTCAAAGTTTGGCATTTACTAAACCAGTCATCCTTTTATCTTACTGCTTAGTTTCCTGAGAGTGGATTTGTATTTTGTTTCCCAGAGTGGTCTGCAAGTTAAAGGAGATTTTAATGATGCACAATTCACAGAGCTTTAGGATGTTAATTATGATAGCAATACTATGTTCTAGGAACAAAACAAGTTATTTCAGAGAAACCTAGCACAAAAATGGTGTCATTTCCCAGAAGAAGTCTTCTGATACCAAGCATACAAATCGCTTGATAGAATAAATGGCTGCTTCCAGCGTGAACAGAACTAATTTTAGACAGGAGTGCCTAATGTGCCTGTCAGTACTTTGAAATGAATGATTAAGGATAAAAATAGATTTATAATGTTTTCACTTGCATTGGGCCTCAGATCTGCAGGAAATATGGTATCTACTTGCTGAAAACACCCGTGTAAGACTGTCCTAATGTGTTCTGAAAATGATTTCACAGTGTCCATTGAGCACAACTAATTGCGTTGTCACAATTGTAAATGTTTCCAGTCCTGGTTGCAATTACAAGAAGCACCTGGTAAATTTGTTTTGACTTTACTGTCTTCTGGTTAACTTAAAAGTGCCAGATGGTGTAAGTCCTATTTTGTGGTAAACTTTATTATCCTCTAAGAGGCTGCCAATGACCTGCACTCATGATGAGAAATCTACTGTGTAAGATTGACCTGAACATAGATGTTATTTTTTATTCTTTGTACTGTACATAGCAGAGCTGCAGAGGCATTGCCGCTCCTCTCCTTTCCAATCTCTCTTGGAGTCTGGAAGCCCAGATCCCCTCACTGGTACACTGCAGGAATTCCACCAACATCACTGGTGTTGCATGGTGGAAACCCATGTGAGACTGCACTGAAAGCACTTGAAATGTGAACCAGTGTTTTATCATCTTACCTAGCTGCAATGGGTATTGGAAACACAACTTGGTTTTGCTCACCATGAGCATACCAATAGTACAGGCTTTAGTTTGTCTGTTTAGATTGACTTTCTTATAAAAAGATGCATGAGATGCACATTCCAGATGCACATATTAATGAATGTAAAACAAAGGTATTTTCCTTTAAAAAACTTAACTTCATATGGTGCCACTGAAAGGAAATAGTTTTTTTCCCCTCAAATGTTTAGTTTAGTTTAATTAGTTTATTTCCTCTATAATTGAATTTGTGATGACAGTATCCATTCAGCAAAAATCTTTCTTCTAAAATAATTCTATTATTTCACTTGCCTCTGTCTTGTGGCTTAATTTCTAACAAATGTTACCAGAAATAATATATTAAAAAAATCATAGTACCAGTAATATAAAAATATTGCCACAATATTATTGGAAGCCTTGAACATGTACACTTGTAAATAATATACACTTCACAAGACTGAAGCATGCCTATGGCAACACCACCATGCGCATCCTCAAGGTTTAGCAAAAAATCTTTTTCAAAATACCTGACAAGAAGGTACCTCCATCACCCCTGCTCAAAGGGCCAAATGATTTCACTCTTTTTGTAGGCACATAATTTATCCAAAGAGGGCCAAAGAGTTAACAGATCTTGTAGTTAAGTGCTTAATTAGCAACTAAAGAGTAAAGGCAGAAAAATTCAGTTCATTATTTGTCATGGATACAGAGTACATATCACTTTACTATGTAGAGTAATACATTTATATTAAGACTTTACACTTTCAAGGTTCACAGGTCAAGATTAATCAGTTGTGACCTTGGAATACAGCTCCTCTCTTCATGAAGTAAAAGCTGAGTAAGGGAATCTGAAACAAGGGGTCCATACGTTTATACATAGCTCGATCTGATTGAATGGTTAAAATGTAATTGAACAGCAAAAATAACATTCCTTTGCAGAGGAAGAATTAAAGACCTTTGGAAAAAGAGAGGTGAAATACAAGTAATTTTTCAGTGCAAGTGACATTATGGATTAATCTCTAACATTACTGAGGTAGATGGTTACAGTGTTCCTTTCCTACTCTAATTCTTTCTCCAGAGCCCTTCTTCCTGCTTAAAATATTCAGCCAAGAAAGATACAAATATCAACATTTTGAAACACCAGGTGCTTTGGTAACAAAATATTTGCTGCCAAACAGAATACATGTTTGTTTCTACATAACATTTTTATTTACAGAAACTTTTAATTTTTTATCTACTTTATATGTTTTGTAGTAGTAAAACAGAATATAACTTGATAATAGGATGTTGCAGTCACCCTAGCAACGTTAAACATCCAGCAAAGGTGCCTAGAAAGTAAGGACCAGTTTCTCTGCATCTGAACTCCGGACTTTGCAGGAGAGCAAGGCTCCTGTTTCAGCTTCTTGGCCCTGAGTTTACAGATCTCTGTATGTGTTAAAGCTGAAGAGGAACAGCTTTGATTTATATCCTGACAGTGACTTTTCAGTGATTTTTTTATGTAAATAAACTGTCCTCTTTTACGGTCCCCCCCTTTTTTTATACCCACCAGAGCATCTCAGAACTCTACCCTACTGCACCAGTTCAGTTTCCCTTCACAAGGGGAATTCCTCACTCACTGTTTCTGGCTGGTTGAAGGTTATTTCGTGCTACTTGTCAGGCTTGGCACAACAGATGTTCTTGACCTGATCGTTTTGATGATTTTTATTTGTGACTCTGGAAGCAAAAAGCCTTTATAGTTCCATGCATAATACTGGCATGAAAGTCTGTGTTCTGCTTGTGGTCTGGCTGCAGTGATGGTATTCAAATTGTTGTACTCAGCTCTCTACAATAATTTTTAAATTGTCCACTCTACAGTTTAGCAAATTTTCACCTATTTCGACAGATGTAGAAGCAATTCCAAAAAAATAGTATTTTTGCTTAGTTACGTAGTTTTCTCTGCCCTGCTGTATTCTACACATTACCCATTAAAGTTTACACATGCCTACATAGAAAATGCATGACTGTTACCATGAAGAGTAATTATTTTGAGCCACCTTTCTTCCTATTACCTTCTGGTTTTATGAGCTTCTCTGCCAAGACTAATCAGTATATAAACCTCAGCATGTTTGTAGCTAGTTTCATCTTTTTGTGTTAAAAGCTGTAGTTCATAGCTTCCAGGTCTCGTAATTTCATCACAGCTTTCATGATATTCACCTTTTCTTTAACTTCTACAGGCAAGTGTTTTGTTATTTTAAATATTCTTTTTGTTTTTGCAGTTGTTGATTAAAGCTTGCAAATATAACCCTACAGGCTTGAAGATTTCTAGGGACATTACAAAGCACAAAAGCGTAACCATTTGAAATGAGGTACTATTTTAAAGCTTAACTCAAGAGAGTCTTCATCCTGATTCACAGTTTTGGAATTGCAGGACTGTATCTAATCTACTGTTCATTCTCTCTATTATTTTATATTGATGTTCCAACCCAGAGAAAGGAATTAGGAGACACCCTGTCATGGTTGTTGGTAGCCCTGGAGTAGCCCAGCTGTGGTACCTTCACCGCCAGCAGCACACAGTCTGCTTCAGTGGTGCAGATCACAGACCTGCCTCAGCATGTGGGGATGTCTGGCAGCACCAGCATTGCCAAGGGTGACAGCCACTGAGGAGAGAAGTCGGAAACAGAGTTGCATCAATTTCAATTCCCATTTCTTGTGCCTAGCACCATGCTTTACAGCTTGATGTGCAATTTTTACATTGATAAGTATTGTTTGAACCTGAACTAGGATTTCTACTATCTTTTTATAAATCCACTGAATCATTTATATTTGTATTAAGGTTTGTAATCTTGTTTTTGAAAAAGGAGCACTGACCTTTGGCCTATGTCATTTGCCAGACTTCCTCTAAGCTATGCCATCAGGTATTACGGGGATAATGAGGTGGAACAATTTATTAATCTGTCATCCCTGAGCAAATGAGTTACATTTGTTTTGAAGCCTTAATGTAGTGGTCATAGGTTAACCATCTTGTAAAATCCTTTAGGCTTTTCTTTTCAGGTATGAATAAACTAGGATCTTACTGACTTACCATATATCAAGGAAAATAATGGGTGAAATCTATAATTAGTGTCAAAACTTTGTGGATTTTCATAGGGTCGAGAATTCACTGATGGCTTCAATGCTGCAATTCATTGCACCTACAGAGCTCTATACTGACTTTAGAAGAACTCTGTCCAGCACCACAGTTTGCAGGTTCATGATCTAAATTGACAAATCCGTTCGCCTGTTTTTGACCACAGAGCAGTCAGTGTTTTCAGACATCATACCCATAATTAAGACAATTATTGAGCTGTTGATTTTTTTAATCTATACTTTTATAGCCTTATGTATCCTTGACTGCAAAATTTATTGTAATTCACATAAAAATAACTGTGGCATTGACTCGCAAATCTTTAGTGTTACTCAACAGTTTGGAAATTATCTCAGAAAGAGTAGAGTTTGATTTTAACATAGGCTTAATTAATACAATACAATACAATTCATCCTAATACACATTTAAATATTCAAGCTATGCACAAGGCAATAATAGTTATGTAGTGCTGGCTAGCAAACTCTGGAAAGTATAGTTTGCCTCAATCTTATAGCAAATTTGTTCAAAGTATTATTTTCAGTATTTGTTATTTTTCGTAAGAGAGCATTGATGACCCAGTGTTTGATACCAGCTGTCTTACTTGACATTTTTTTCCTATTAATAATCACGAATTCTGTATGTGGTGGACATTTGTGGACAAGCATAATTCTTACTGTCCTCTTCAGGACTAAATTTTCTAGTAGGTAGTAGGTCTATTTTGGTGTTGTGAATTTTACCAAAAATCCCACCAGAACCTTTGATGTGAGATTATTGTCATGTGCAGAATGCTTCTGGTCACCTTACTTACATCACAAGAGCTTATAGGTCATGCTTTTGGCAGGTGTAAGGATGAATTTCTTCAGGAACAGCTATTCCAGGATAAGTGTTCTTAGTTGAAGCATAGGAACTGTTTGTATATGAGGTCAATGCGAAACTGCTACTCCACAACTAGAATAAGAGGGCAAGAATTTTGAATCAATTAAGTCTTCAGTTAAGCCTGCTTGGCAGTTCTGTATGTATTTGTTCTGCATAGAAATGCAAATTTACCATTTGAAAAATGCAAGTATTTTCAGATGAATTGAAATACCATTGTACTTTCTTTCTGAACTTCAAATGCTCTTTTTCATCATCCGTCACACACACACTTGTTTCTGTTTAACATTTTCAGCTAGTATGTGCCTGAAGAAAATTTCATCATGAAAACACCTGCTACAAGTGTGTTCTGTTGCTCTCAAAGCATGTGGGATTTGAACAGTATGTTATAATCCTGGATTAGCTTCCCTCCCAGCAGATGCTCACTAAACTGCGGTATCCAGTCTAGACCTTGCGTCCCACATGTTCTTGGCTTGCTGAGTCTGCACAGAAACATTTTCTGTCTGGCTCTGGGCCTCTCGTCATGCACTCCAGATGCAAACCAAATGTCTGATACCACTTTTGGTAACGGGACCTACACAGTCTGGTTGCTTAGGCACTATCATTAGTCCTTGATTTCTAAATCTTTCATAACAGCTATTGAATATGCTCGTAATATTTCACAACTGTGCACCCTCTACTTCACAGTTTTCTTTGAAACACTAACAATGGAGAACATCAACACATGTGCTAACGGCCCAGATAGCAGACATGATAAAGCAACATATAAAAACCTGGAGAAACTTAATGCAGATCCTTATTTCAGTTTTCTTATGTGTCCAAAAATCAACAAAGATTTTGTCAATGTCTTTTGACCTTCTACATGACGTAGTTATCTGTTAGTCTAGAACTATTCTCTCCCCTTTGCCTTTCCATAAGTCTTCTTTCCAGAGGACTATTTGGGTAACTTTTAGCTCCTTTATTAGCTAAGCTGCTGCAAGGACAGCAGCCCACCTAAAAGAATTAATTCAATGGGGAATTATGCTGCCTAATGTCTGCAGATTTTCTCATTTGAAGAGGTGATTATCCTGTAACAGCCTCTGACCACTCTACATTTGCCATCCATTGACAGTGCTATAGGAATCACAGTTAAATGATATGGCATAATTTTACAATCATCTGACCTGCTCTTTTAAAATCAAAATGCCCCTTGCAATTAGAAGCTGACACATATAGCCATATGCTGATTTGTCACATAGTGCGATATAAGTCCTTCTTTAGGATTTGCTTTTTGGAAAATAAATCTATGGATCCCCTCATGTGAATTGACTCTCCACAGAGCAGCTGCAGCAAGTCAGTAATGTCCTTACAGTCTCACTTACTATTTTTCCGTTTGTTCTTCTGTCTTCCAACGTGCCATGTCAGTTTTGGTGGTCTGTTCTTTTATTTTTTCTGAGAAGATGAAGAACCAAAAAGTCACTGTCTTGCATTGTACTCGCATCCATCTCTCGTCCCAAAGAAACTGAAATATACAGCAGTTCATCTGCATTCTCTTCCCCATTTGAGTTGAGCAGAGGGCAGAGCTAACAGCCCTCACGGTCCTCAGCCTTTACCAAGACTGCTCTGTGGGCTTGTGTCTTTCTCACACAAGCTGTCATCTGTCTTGCCCATTTGCATGCAGTTGTCCATCCCGGCAGGACTTTTTTTCACGTGCTCTGAATCTGAGGTGGATCCAATGCAGCTGCTCCTTTGCCAGGATCCAGCTACAGCCTGTTTCACAGTCCATTTTGCAGTGAAGTAAGATTAGAGCTTTACCCACCCGCTTGCCCACAGCGGTGAGTACTCCCACAGTGCAAACTAGTATTTCTCATTTTGGTAGTCTTCTGGAGTTACTGTGAACCTATAAAACTGTCTGTAGTGTCCGCTGAGATATGATGTCGAGATGCCTGTATCGCAAAAACATCCTCCCTGTTTCAAATCCAAATTAATTATTATCTACCCCGACCCTCCCCCTCATAATCCACATAGTCTCTCTTCAACCCTCATAGGCCAAGCCAAACATCTTGGAATTTGAGATTCTCTCTCATTTACCCCAGGCGGGATCTTGTGGTGTTTGCCCAGATTTAGCACAGGCTGTTCCCCACGTTTCGAGAGCCGATGAAGCTGCAGTTCCTCTGTTAATCCCTTCTGGGTCACCTGAGCACAGGTTGACTTTCATAGACATTAGTCAGCTTTATCATTGTTGGGGGAAGCAAAGTATTTTACTCCATAGAAACAAATAGTCAGAAACTTAAGCTAAAATTTGATTCATCATGTTGTTTTCCTCTCTTGATGTAATCTAGAATCATATTAGAAGTGACTGATGTAATAGAAACTGGATACTGTGCTGGATCAGACCACCCAGTTCAGTATCCTACAGCTATTTAATTTCTTAATTTTTTTGTTGTTTTTCTTATAATGGGAGCACATCTGTCAAAATGCAAGACCTGAAACTTCACTGGGAGCAAAAAAAATTGCATCACACTAGTGATCAGAAAAGCTGCCAGGGATAGAGTTCAGTCCTTCAGAAACATTTTCTGTTCCTGCCTTACTCATTGCAGAGTTTCCAGCTTCCAAAGCAAAGTACGCAACCTGCAGGCAAGAGCCTATTTGTTCACAAGAAATCTGATTTAACCCTAGTCCAGTTCCTCCTGTGGATGGAAGGACTCGTGTAAAAAATGCAGCATGTTTATGATTTACAGCATATACACACAGTCAGAAAAGTCCATGTATCTGGCACCTGAAAGTTTTGTTTATACCCCAGATGTTAAGAAGAGATAACCATGAATCTAAAGAGAGTGCAGAGTTGAGTTCGTTGCTATAGTTCAATGATGAATATGGTGAGATAATTTATCAGGCGAAGGTTTTACCTGGAATTAAAAAAAAAAAACAGTAACAAACTTCCAGGTTAAGCCTGTGGGTGCAAAATACCTGATGACCTAGCCCAGTGCAAGCAGATTGGTTAAATCCTGTATGCAAGTGCTTGAATATCAGACTACTTGCATTTTAAATATCCAATTCAAATACACGCAGCTTAAATGCAGAGTACTGCCTATCATATTTAGGGCAGAGAGAAAGTCTAAGTTACGATATTGCTGACACCACTATTGCACTGTGATTAAAATATGGCTTTTGATTAGTAAACAGATGGATTTTGATCTGCATCACGAGCCTGAATGAATTTGTTGCCAGTTCTTGAAGAGATTTGTGTTCTTGGAATCAAACTACCAAACAGTAACAGATGTGAGTACATTGAGCTGTCAAGAGCTTAATGAAGTAAAACCGAGATCACTAACCAGTTTTAGAGAAGGGTTAAGGGGATCCCTTTTGAAAGCTAATTATTTAGGACAGCACACCTGTCATTAGGCAGCAGAAGATACCAAAAATTAACCATTGTCTCGCATGAATTCTCGCTCTGCCACATGTGGTTGAAATGATAGACAGAGTTGTAGCTCAAAATTAATTGAGCTTTCAAATCTGGAAAAAGTAGGAGAAAAAATTTGATCTAGGGTTATTAAAAACAGTTGAAATCGCTAGCACAGCATGCCTTCCATTATCATGAAACATTTCCTTTTAATTCTTAATGTTATAAAGACATTTTGGTCCCCAGAACACTGATAGTTAAATCCAGCACAGTAAATGCAGCCCCATGGAGCCACCTGCTTTCAGCATGGTGTGGCAATACACATAAGAGCACGGCCTTACAGGGAAGGCGATGGGCAGTGCAGGAAAAAAATGAGTTTCTGGGTCTGCTCAGGCCTCTGACCGTGGGCAAGTAACTTAGTGGTGAATCTGGAAGAGTAACACTTCCCTCGTCTACCTGGTCTGCGCAGGCTGTGAACTCTGATCTGGCAAAAGCTGTCATGGTGTTTGGATAGTGCCCAGCGTAACTGGGCCTCCATTCAACCGACGGCTTCATGGATTGATGTTGTGACACTGTGCCAGTGAGCAGAGATCAGTTATATGTATAATGCCTTTGTTACATTAGTCTGAACAAAGCGTGAGCTTCATTAATAATTATATTTCAACTTTGGCAGTGCTTTGATGACCCAGGCCATATTGCTCAGTGAAGGCAGGAGCTGCTCCTTTCCCTGACCTAAAGACATAAACGCAAAGTCACAGTTAAAGCTTTGAAGATGCCGTCTATTGCTTTTTGTCCCAAGTGAAATGTGATGTAAAAGCTAACCCATGGGGTCAGGCCTGCAGAAGGGCCCAGAGAGCCCCCTCCGAATCTTGCAGTGCACCAGCTGCTCAGCGGCAGCCTCCTCTCCCTTCACGCAATGCAGGAGGAGCATCAGGCAGCGTGGCCGGAGGGGGGTAAATCACTTTTGAGCAAGGGACACATATTTGCAGTGCTTATTTGATCCTTCCAGTGTGAACAATTTAGGTTAATCACCAATCTTCATTAATCTTACTGCTCTTGTAAAAATAGCCATTGTGAGGAATCAGTATCTGCTGAATTAAAATCGCCTTTTCTGAGTACTTTCCAGTGAGCGATTCTTCCCATAGTCGTGCATGGAAGAAACATGATCTTTTCCGGTTCTGATTTTTTGAGGGTGTGCGGGGGTGTTGGGCGTGAAGCCATCTAGAAAGATACATAGCTATGAAATAATGCCTCTGTGCAAATCAAAATTCTGCTGACAGAAAATGTAAGTTAAAATTTGTGTCTAAAATAATCTTGTCTCAGTGGAATCCATCAAATCCGTATTTCCAGCATGTCTGCATTGTTCCTGTGGAGGCTGGTGACCATGCCAGTGTCTGCCCAGGGCCGGGAGGGCTCTTCATGGTGATGATGGTCTCAGGGGCATGACTCTGTACAGGTTTCTGTATGCGAGTAGTTTTACTCATGCGACTCACACTATTAAAATCAATCACCTACTGCTGGCAAATATAGAGGCTTTAAAACACAGGCATGTCAAAGAGACACAATGGCTGGCTGGCAGTAAAAGTGTGGAAAGGAGAGAAAAATCTTTGTTAGTATCTCTTTCTGCGGTACACGAAGGATGCACATTTCTGACCTCAAGGCTCCTTTACAGAAAAGCAGGTTTGTAAGTCCTAGGAGATTGCTGCATTTTTACAGGAGATTTGGGTGAATGTGTAACTGCCTCCATAGGAGCTTTTTATCATTTAGCATCCTACTGATGTCTGGTTTTCCTCTCCATGGGAATCCTGCCCCAAAATGATCGTAAATTACCAGGCAGAAATCTTTGATCACTCGCCAATTATCTCTCTTCCTTTCAACGTGTAAAGCTCTCCATATGAGGTAACTCTGGTAACTTCAGTACGGAGAATAACATTTAAAATCAGCATATTGGGAAGTTGGTTACTTGTTACTTATTCCTGAACATAAAATTTCCTCTATGGTTCTTGTTTTATACTATTCCTTTCAGCGTAAAAACAAACGTAGTGTGTATGCTTAAATAGCGTTACTTACTTTCTACATCTACTGTTAGAAAGACTTAAATCTTCTAGCCAGACTTAAATCTTCTAGCCAAACTTAAATCTTTGGACTTCATAGGTTATTTTCGTGAGAAGTAATACCTTGTCATAAGCAGAGAGCTTGAAAGGGAGAGAGGACTCTCACTTCTTACCTTAAACTTTTAAATTTTTTTTTGGAAGATGGTGGGAAGCAATAAAATAATCAAGATCTGCTTCAGCCCAGAAGTAAGCATGGACTCAGCTTTAGCACTGCTCTTGATCTCAAGATCATAGTCCTGTGCTTAAAATGAAGGTACCTTGCTCGGCTGGAGCCTACGTTCTCAAAGGGATCGTATTCCTCATTCATATTTTAGAACTGTGAAGGGAAAGATTTGCTTTCTTTTTGAATGAAGGATTTCTCAGTTGTAATTCTGCACGATTTTTATATTTTTAAAGATTTAATGATACTTTCCAAATGGCAAACTCCATGTGTAAGGTTGAGATGTCAGTATGATTTCAGCCAAGTTACGTGTAAGCGACTGAAGTCACATGCAAGTTGCCCCTTGAAATGAACTGGGGCAGCAAATCGCTATGTGTTGCTGTTTACAGGATTAGGGTTTATGTTTGCAAAATTTTGACCTTCTTAGGTCAAAAGAGTTCAGCTGATTCACGCTACCTCATCAGCAGTAGCTGCCGGGTGGGAGGGCAGCCAGCTTCTTGAGCAGAGTGAGGAGCAGCCTGAGAAGGACTACGAGCCGCTTCCCTCTACCAGGAAGCCGAAGTCAGCATTGCCGCTGGGAAAACACGACGTGGTGGCATCACTTTGACATGCAGGACTTAGTACTCCAGTGCACAGAGCTCAGGCACTGAAATAGCTGCTGTAGCACACAGAGAAGTAGGAATGGGAACTGGCAAATGTCCAGCCTGGGAAAAAAACTGTGCTGGAGCTGCTGATGTTATGTCATGCTTTAGTTCATACTGCATTTACACTTAACATTATCGAACTTCCCATCATATGAAAATGAAAGCCTGTCCTGGAAACAGGACAACATAAACTGGAAGATATTTGCTCTTCGCTATTGACATTTTACACTTTTAAACAACTTCCTTCTATAAACTATTGTTGAGTTTTAACATATTCTCAGGTTCTTATCTTGTAGTAAGTTTAGGACTTTTTTTTTTTAACTCTACATTATCTTACTTATTCCTTCCCAGAGGGAAGTGTCCCACATACTGAATCCAGCAGAGTGGCAGCCACAGAATTAGACTCTCGCTTCCCCTGTGAAAACATTGCAAAGTTTCTCTTGAATTTTGTTCTACTTTTGTTAAACCTATACAGTGATTTTTATCTATAAAAGAAAGTTTTACTGACTCGTGCATTCCCAAAGCAGGTATCTAAAAAAACCAGTGATTATTAACTATCTATATTACAGTAACTATTGAAAAGACAGGGGGACATTAGTGTTACCACTGAAACAGGCAGATCTTGTCATAGAAGACAAGTGTTCAAGATGGAAAAAAACAAATAGCACCAAAACAAATGGTGGCAGGGTGAACAGAAGAGGGTGAGAAGTCCCTTTCCCAAGGCCACAGCAGGTCCAGGAATGAAGCCTGGGTGTCGTGCTGTGGAAGTGGGTGCATCATGCCCTGCGGAGCACTGCAGAGACCCTGCTGGCTCTCGGAGGGCTGCCCGGGCTATGAGGGGGCAGCAGGGCTGCTGAAGCCGGGCAGGCAAGCCAGGGAGAAGTGTGGCTGAACTGCCTGCTTTTGCCAGGACAGCGACATCAAGCACGATGTGGTTGGATTTTTAAGCTGAGCAGTTCTGTATAGGTGCAATTATGCCCCTATAAAATGGCCTTTGATGCTGTACAGTCATGCTGACAAAATCTCCTTGGTAAATGCAGCTTATACCTGTGCTTGTACTGTCAAGCTATGGCAATCTTTTTGTTGGGGTGAACCAAAGTTACCAATTGCCATGCTAGTGACAATGTTTGCACTTGACTTGTGTCTTTACATTTAAAAACTCATTTAACCATTTTTATGGTGGGGTGAGTACTCATACCAGATCAGTTACAGGGGATGAGCAGAGTACATTTGGAAGGGGGAACCACTGGGTTCTTTCCAAGGCGGTAACACCAGCATCATTATAAGAACGTTGCTTTGGTTTACACCCTTGTGAAGAATCAAATCCATCATTTTATGTTGCTCTCATTGTGGTAGGAGGGCTCTGTGCCATGGAAGACTACTATTTTTTAACAAATAAAACAGTTCTGTTAGTTCTTTATTCTTCTTTCACTCATTATTTTACAGCAAAAAGAAAACTTTTCCTGCTAGAACGTCTTGAAGTAAATGCGTTGTAGGAATTTGGTTTTTATGGGTATTTCTTCATTCACCATCAGTAGATCATTACGTTAAGCTGTCTTTACCTGGAGGGATTTGAAAATCATATTAAACCCAACAGTCACATCACCGCTTAAATGACATAGATCACTTGCAGATTAAGATGCTCCCCTCCTCCCCCCAAACCAAAAATACCTTTTAGAAGGAGAGGTGTTCCCATCCACCACCTGTCTCTCCAGCTGTCAAGAGCCTCAGTCAGTTCATTAAAAATGTGCAGCTTTTTAAATTATGCACCTGATCATATGTTTCCTGGAGACTGTTGAACTGAACTGAAGAATATCCTCTCTGTGCTTTTGGTGGCTGGGTGATATGCCTTGGTCTGGAGGAATATGCTTTCTCCATCATTTTGATCACTTTCCTTTAACTGTTCCTGCTGGAGCCAGTGCTTGTGGGCACAGGACTGGCATGTGGCCAGCTGTCTGCCGTCTCAGAGCTGTGTTATCACGGGCTCTGAGAACCCAGTGAGTGATCATATCTGGTGGGCAAAAGCTGTGTACTGGGTTTTACGCTGGTCTGGGTTGTACACTGCTCTGTTCCCAAATGCAGTATCAAATGTCTCTTCTGTTTGGTTTGGTTTTTTTACCTTAGAAGGCAGTCACAAAAGATTACGGGTAAAAATAGGGAGAAAATGGATTTTCTTACCTTTGACAGATTATTTTTATTCATAGTCCAGTTAAAGTATAACAGCCCACTGAATATATAGTAGGCCGTTTGTCCTTTATGCAATCTGCAAGGAAAGGAACTTTCCCTGTGTGTACATTTAGAAGTAAAAACCAACAATAACATACACTCAGGGAACAAAATAAACCAAAGGGTTGTTCAGCAGTGATCATTTCTATTCAACTGTAAAAAGCGTTTGCAAAGACACTTGTGTTTTTTCTAGGTGATAGCTCGTGCAAGGATAACACATCTTCTCATTCAGCCAGCTCCTGGCTCTTCAGCTTTCAGAGCTACTGGCTCGATCCATCGGGTTTTGTAATTATTAGTTCCAGTGTTACCTACCGGTGTTGCCTCGATGGAAAACATGTGTGGGTGAGCAAGGAGCAGCAGCTCACAGGCATACATCTATGTTCGTATACGCTGTGTGACCCCTTCCTTCGGAGCATTGCAGAGGGTTTTACGTACATGAATGACCCGTGCGCCTTTCCACCCCGCTGAGGTCTTACCCTTGTTTTACAGATGAGAAACGTACATTACAGAGGAAAGGAGTTTATTTAAGTCAAAGGTGGCTGGAATAATCCAGCACAAAAATTCCATTTCAAGCCCATTACTCTCACTCTTCTTCCAGTCCTCCCTGCCACGCTCACAGTGTGAAGGCCACGAAAGGATGTTGTCTGGGGTGGGCTTGCGCTGCCGGTGCCGGGGGCACTGCCCAGCCCCTGCCCACGCTCCCCATCGCCTGCTGCAAGGGCTGTGGGGGCAAGGGCGTTTCTCAGCTGGGGGCAAAATAAATGCAAGTTGTTCCTACAGCCCTGGGATGCAGGCAGGCTCAGGAGCACAGCGAGAACAAGAGCCAGCTAAGCAGAAATATTGGCCTACATTTTTTTCTCCTCCTGGTGGAAGGCATGCGAGTTTCTATGGCAACTTGTGTTTTCTGTTCGTCAGGCCTACTGACTCACTTCTGGGGGAGCTGCGCAGAGAAAAAAGATTGTTTTCTTTCCCTGCCAAGACAAGCGGCTCCTTTTCTGCAGCCCATTGCTCTCGTCTGAGTTCATCTGCTTGGCATTTGAGGCTGGCGCGGCTTTGCAGAACCAGCTTAGGGCCACAAGAAAAGACAGTCAGAAGTTAGGACATCCTCATCCCCTTGAAAAATCATTGGCAATTAGTTTATCTGCTTTACAAGAGGATGTCAGCCTAGCTAAAACACTGGTGCGTTGGGCTGGCTCTGGTGACAGCACAGGAGGGGAGTGCGGTGGCTCCCGGCACGCTGCAGTTTGCCCGTTTTGGGGAAAGGAGCAAGCTTCTGCGCCTGTGCTGCGGGGTGGACCCGAGCATGCGCCCCGGGTGCACTTGTGAGCACTGACGGGAGAAAATGAACAGAGAGGCCTGGAGCAGACACTGCTGAGAGCGGCCGTCTGCCCACATGGCTGTCGTAAGGGGAATCGGAGCTGGCGAGGGCATGGCTCAGCGGAAGGAGTGGACACGTGTTCAGAGCCCAGAGCCAAGCAAAGCAGAACACATTTGTTCCCAAGTACCTTTGTGGTGATAAGCCTTTTTTTTTTTTTTTTCTAACTACTAGTCCATTTTGTCTTTTACTGACATATTAGATTGTCAGCCTGGCTTTAACAGCTATACCCCAAATGGCTTCCCCCACGCAGACCAGTGTCCATTGCTAGAATATTTGATTTATGGCTTTGTGGTAGCATCTTGAGCTTCCTGGATCAAAACTTCTGTGGGAATGGACTGGCATGCCTTCCATGGTCTCACCTGATCACCCCGGTTTTTCTGACTGAGAAGCTTCCATAGGTATACAAGCTTGATTTTTCAGCAGAGTCCAGGGATGCTGAGTAACCATTTTTCCTTGAAATAGAGGGGGAGCTTTGCATCTACTTCTCTCAGGCTCCACTGAAAATTCCAGCTATTATACCCTGGAGAACACTGTGAACACTTGCACGACCAGCAATTCTTCTGAAGCTTTTTCTTTTGCCTAATCACAAACATATGGTACACTTTAAGGGAGATTATCTTTACATTGTTAGCTTTAAAATGCAGCCTTCTTCTAGCTTTACAAGGTCACAGCAGCTATCCAGTTAAATGGTAGAGCAGAAATAAAATGTTCACGCAGCATGACCTTGGTCAGTCAGTTAATCTTTCTCTACCCTATTTACTCCAGCAAAATAAAAATCCATCCCCACACACTGCAAAGTGTTTCGAGATCCTGGGGTGAAAGGTACATCATAAGCCAGAGTATTAATTATTTAAGCCCTGATAGTATGCTTGCTACTGGAGGGAATACAGATGAATTTACTATTATTGTCTGTTTATGTATAGCTACTATTTACATTGATTGCAGTGATGCAGCTGTCAGTAAACCATACCGGTTGGAGTTTGCAGACACGGTATATTGCTTCTCCCTTTTTGTGATTCATGCCGTTAAGACTTAGAAATGACAGTGAGGTATGTGAGGGCTTGAGCAGCAACAGTACTACTACTTCAGGGAGCAAGAACGTTTTAAAAGACTTAGGTCAGCATTTTATGTAGAGCTCCTTATTAATTATACTGCAAGGGGGAGGAGGGTTAGGATGTAGCCAGCACTGAGAGTCACAGTGTATGCTGCCAACCCAGCATGTATCCTACAAAATGGTATATGTGCGTAACATAGGGGAGGCAAAGGCTCGTTCCTCTTGTTCCGTGTTGCAATTGCAGTTTCTGAGGTTTTGTGCGAAAACCTAATCTAAAACTGCTCATAAATTGGTTTTCTGGTTGTTACATTAAGCTGGGTTGCACAGTATAAAGCATTGATTTTTAGATTTTAGAATGCTGAATAATTTATGTGCACGTTGCCTGCTAAACTAGACTGTGGCAGTTTGATTGCTCTGGTCCTTCTCAGAACAGATCCAGACAACGATTGTTTTAAGATAAAGGCAAACTTTGAACTCTCTTCCTTTTCAGTGTCTGCTTTAAAAAAAGGGGTGTGTGTGTGTCTTTTCTAACGTTATGTTATGTTATGTTATGTATGTTATGTTATGTTATTGAGGTTTTATTTTGTAGTGTCCAATAGTGTTATCCTACTGCAAGCGCAAAGCATGACTTTTAGAGCTGCTTCTCCTTGAAACCTGCTTTTGCGATCATTCCATTTAATATGGCCATATATTACCATATAGAAATGTTCAATACAAGCATGAGTACATATAGACAGAAAGGAAAAATTGTATTTTTATGAACCATGCAGATGTTATAAATCTAAATAAAATCCTTTTTCAGAACTTTTGTCAAGTTGAATTGGCTTATGCCATTCAGAAACTTCAATTTTCACACGTATATTGTAGAGTACATTTAAAAATAAAATAGCATGTTGACACATAAGTTATTTAGCTGGGTGTTTGCACTGTCACTGTGCAGAGACTTTGTCTCTGAAGAGCTTAATACACTCCTGTATGGGTTTAAGTCATGTACAGATATTGATGATGGGTATGTATTTTCTCTAAGAACTTAACTTCATTTTTAATATTCTGCATCTTTACTGACTGTAGCAAACAGGGCAGAATGTGTTGATTATCCTCTTGCGCTGGGTCAGCTTTGGTTAAATCATGAAAAGCAAGAAACATCTATTAAGTGTTCTTTTGCTGAGTCCTCAATTTAAATGAACTTGCAGGGAGCAGCAAATATTTTTCCTCTCATTTTCTCTAGACCAGTCTCTGCATCCCGCAGAGGTCACGGCCTCCCCAGAGAGGAGCCTGATGTCTGAGAAACGCTGCTCTGGAGAGGTCCAAATGCCTCTATTTAGCCACACTGTAATAATCTCACCTAAATATACCAGCCTCCATCCATCAAATGATTGACCCTACATATGAAAACCCCTCAGTAATTGTCATCACACAATGCCCGCTAGCAAACTGGTCTTTACACTGGCCTTTACCAAGACAGTGCATTATCCTTACACAATAAGTTATTGACACCATGTTTGAGGCTGACATTTATAGCGGGTTTATTGACAGTGATCGTTTGGTGCTGGAAGTAGGTGGCTGCTTGTGGTGCTTTGCATCCTGCCCCGATCACACCTGCTTACCCTTGGCTTTATAAACTCGGGGACAGAAATCACCGCGCAGGCAGGGATTGCACGGCTGAGGCAGCGGCCAGGGCTCTGCAGGGAAGGGGCTAAAGCGGGGGTCAGCCCCTTTGTTACGTGGGGAGAACACAGGGCGTCCTCTCCGACGGCAGCACTGCCCTCCGCGTCCTGACACCTTGCTTAGTAAATCAAAACCTGTTTTACAGTACACATCCCTCTCCGTTGCCCAGACAGGTACGGTTCGCTCACCCAAACTCTCGCATCCTCATTTCTTGCTTGGCTGTTTCACTGACCTATTCTCTTTTGGCCGGTTTGTTTTTCTTTCAGTTGTAGACTTACACAGCCTTTAGCGGTTTTGCATTAAAGACAAGGTCTAGTGTGATGGATGCAGACCTCTCAGCTGCCGCAGATGAACTTAGCGGTCTGGGATAGAAACCTCTCCCCCTGTATCGCCGCAGAAACCTAAGTGCGGTACCACAACCGATTACCCGAGCAGTCCGGAAACGTTTGCAGAATTGAAATACTATTAGCATGCAACAGCGCTGACATCGCGACGGCTTTGGGACAGAAAACGGCGGAACCCCTTCCCCATACCCCGCTCCCGGCTGGTCACTGCCGGACCCCGCGGCCGCTCGCCGCCCGCCAGCCCGGCTACGAGCTCCACAGCCCGGGTTTTCGGGGGGCTCTGCCGGCACCCACCCGGCTTCTGCTGCTGCCGCCGCTGCCTGTGACCGCGCTGTTCCCCCCCGGCCACCCCCGCGGCCCGCAGGGGCTCCCGGCGGCTCCCGCTGCCCGCGGAGGGGTGGGGGGCGGCCGGGCCGGGATGCGGCAGCGTGGGGGTCCATCTGCCGGCGGCTGCCCGCCACTGCCGGGCTCGGGTCCCGACGCTGGAGAACCAGGTCCCCCCCGAAACACAGCCCCGGGGGCGGGGGGGGGGTTCCCCGGGGCCGTGGCCCTCGGCACAGCGCCGCGAGGTTGCCCCCGTCCTCGCGGACTCGCCACGGAAGCCCCTTCGGCGCCGGGGGGGCTAGGCGCGTCCCCGTGAAACCTTTAGGTTTTGGGGGTTCGCTTGGGCGGGTTCGGCGTGTCAAAAACCGCTCTGCGGCTTTCTCCGCCAGCGGGACGTTCTCCGGCACAGGCGTTAACGCAGCTGAGAGGTGACTCCACGCGACGTGGGGGCAAAGCCAGATCTCGAAGGAGAACACTTGGCTTTCTCCACGTTAGTTCGTAGGTGACGCTCCATCGTTCCGAGCAGGTATTTTATCGCAGACAGTGGTTCGCAGCAGATTGGGAAGATGCGTTCAGCGTTCGTTCCTTAGTCAGCTGTTGCTCCCCAAAGCCAGGAGACCTCAGCACGCAGGCTATGGACTTCGGATGGGCATCCCCCCCTCCCCGCCCTCGCTATTTATCAACAATTCCAGAAGCACTTTCTGCAGCTGATAGCAGTCTCTTACTGCCACACGGCATTTCCGTCTTCTGTCGTGAACAACAGAAGGTCAGGTTTTCACCCGCTTAGAAATCTGCAAAGCTGATATCAACCGCCTCGCACTTTAGCACAGGCCAGGTGGGAAGTTCCAATCCAGACCTGAACCAATGCTCAGATTGCACAAGTTTGCTCAGATTAGCAGCACGCCCCAAAAAGCCAGCACTGAGTGTGAACACCGGGAGCCCAACAAGTATTTCTGGAGGCCAGAATGACTTTTCGGTTCAGTTTAGCTGAACCAGTCTCTCTGTAGCAATGCATGCCATACGCTGTAGAAGTACTACGGACGGCGGTCGGGAGAATGCGGCCAGAAGGAAACGCGCAGTAATGGTGATGGCACTGTCACGCTGCCACAGGCCCTACAGGTGGTTGCCTGGGTATCTAAGGCTGGTTTGGCAATAACAGAGATTTTACCAACGTACATTGTATTGATGTGATTGACACTAATACATTGTACAGGGCTTTGGTGTCTACAAGAGTGATTGAAAAACAGAGAGTGAAGAAAAACTACCTTTAATGCTTTGGGGGGGGGGGTGTTAATATTAATATACCTTACAGTCAGAAACTTAAAACAACTCAGTCTGTCTGGCTTACCCAAAACACTGAAAGACAATTGCATTATAAAATGTAAGTCGTTTTCTGGGAGTAAACACAAGGTACTTCTGCACAATCAGTTCTTTAAGATAGCAGAGAAAGCTGCAACGAGGCCAAGCGGCTGGAAGCTGAATTCAGGCTTCTTCAAAGGAAAAACTAAGCACCTCTTTCTAGTGGAGGGTGTAAATAGCCACTGGGACAAGTGGAAGCGCTGACTTCTCCCACTCATGGTATTTCCAGATGACAGCTAGGTATTTTTCAGAAGATAGATCTTAGCATAATACAATCCTTAATGTCATCCGGAAGTTACTGGACCAGTATGGAGATTACTGGGTAAAACCAGGAGGAATCTGGAGAGTGTCCAAGACTTTGTGAATCCCGTGTCGGCACTTCCCGGCGCTGCCTGAGGGTGGATGTCGGGCACAGCTGCAGGGAAGAATGGGCAAGTTTTCAGCCGTATCGGCAGATCCGTGTGAGACCCATTCATCACATAAGCCCTGCTTAACCACTCTTCACGATTAAATATTTACAATAAGAGTTTATTCGTCATTAAAACCATAAATAAAAGGATTACAAAGTCAGAATGGTTCAGTCGGGAAAGAGCACTAATTATTTTCACCCTTATGGGTTTTTCTGCGTTCAATACTTTAATTTCAAAATGAAAATATTGAGATAAACTCCCGCTTTCATGTGAGTACAGTTGGTGTAATTTCTTATTCAGTGTGAAGCCTGAAAAAGGAGAATAAACACTCATCTAATCATTTACGTTCAGTCATAATTTAGGCCCTGAGCAACAAAGTATTTAAGCAGGCGATAAAACTTTAAGCAATCAAGTATTCCCACCAGCTCCAGAAGGATTATTCAGAGGCCCGAAGTGAAAAGTTCTTTATTCAGAGTAAGGGAAGAGCAGAACTCACATGTGCTGGAAGCCGAGTCATGGTGCCCAAGCTGGGGAGGTGGATGATGAGAGTTTATGATCTGGGGCGCAGAACGCAGAGCTGAGTCCCCGCATGGCCACTGGCTTGCCGGGGGCGATTCCCTGGCTAACAGGGTTTTGTATGATCTAGGAAAAGTCGCATCACTTTGTCTAGCACTGCCCCAATGATCCAACCTGATGCAAGTGCGTGTGAGAGTGTGGCACAAAATCAATTACCCGAGTTGCTCATCCAATTCTTATTTGAATGTTTATAAACAGTATGAATAGTGAAAATGATTTAACTTTAGAAAGTAATTCAGATGGGTTTCTAAGGGACATTTAAGGAGCTTACCTTACCCAAGGTGCTCTAAACCCAACTACATTTCAAATTAAATACAAATAATTTTGGCTGGGATGTAACTTTTTACCTTGCTAGTAAAAAGCTCCCATTTAGGCGTTATTTTTTCTACCAACAGGCACAACCAGGAGGTGATATTCCATAAAAGCTCCTTCCTGATGAGAAAAAAATAGGAAACAGGCAAGTGACGCATGCATACCAGCTACTGCTACACGGTGGGATTGTCCACAACCGGCAGATGAGCAGCCAGGGTCAGGGGTGAGAGCGTCGGACAGAGATGTGGAGACCAGGCTGCTCCCCAGCTGCAGTGTGCAGGCGACATGGTTTCTCCAGGGCTGTAGCACAAGTTTTCAAGGATATCCTCGCACCCGCAGTGCAAACACCCAACAGCTGCTCCTCGCCAGCCTCAAACCACCTCGTGCTCCAGGCACCTCCCGTCCAGGAAGTGAATGTGAGTAATTTCTGAACTGGGGGGGGGGAATATTAGTGATGAATATTGCCAGAAAGCTAAAGTTACTGATGGTCACGTGATGCCAAAATTCTGAGGAGAAGCTGTTTGCTGCATGGGCAGAAAGGAAATAAGCAGAATAACAGGAAGGAGATTGTCAAGTCTTCAGCAGTATTGCAGTTACTCTTCCAAATTTGCACAGCTGAAGTTTTGGGTTTTTTTTTAACATCCATCATATTCCTAGTATAGAATATGATGTTTAGGATATTAGGTGATCCTTGTGGCATTTTGTGTATAGGTAGCATTGTAAAACAGTGTCATCCCCAAAATGGCGATTTTTCATCTCTTTTGAAATCTTGTCTTTCTTTGGGGGGGGTGGTGGTGGATACAAGGAAAGATAATGGGACCTATAACCACTGTTTGTTTTCCCTGCGCTATCAATATATGTATATCACAATCATAATTATATCTAAATAAATCTAAACCCATTCAAACTTTATATAATGCTGTCAATAACCCTGAAAATAAAGAAATGCATTTTACTGAGTACAGTAAGACTTTGCATTTGTTGTGCTATTCAAAATGCTTAAACATTTTTGCGGGGTTTGTTTCCACAACCCAGCTTCATGTTTAAGATATTATCCAAATGCACCGCTGATGGTGTATGGGAGCAATTTCATTCATGCTCAACTCCATTGATTTTAAACTTACTACAGCTTCATGTTTAAGATATTATCCAAATGCACCGCTGATGGTGTATGGGAGCAATTTCATTCGTGCTCAACTCCATTGATTTTAAACTTACTACAGCCAGAATATAGTAGAGATCAATATCTGTACCATCTGAATATCATCCAATATTATCTAAAGGACTGACTAAACAGGAAATAATAAACCGATAAGAAGTTAAAATACCCTTGGCGTTCCCTCAAAGCAGGTAACAAGACACACCTCTGAACCTATGTATGCTTGTAAAGGAAACAAAAGCTTTAAATTCTCATCTTGTAAGTTACATCTAATCTTTGGAGAAGATGAAAAAAAACATTAGTCAAAGGATTTGACTGAAAGTTTCAGAACGACAGCTGGAAACTGAAGAGCCCTCCTGTCCCTCCCGGAGAAGGGCTGGATGCTTCAGAGCTGCCCCCGAGGAATCGGCAGTGCCTCCAGCTGCGCAGCAGAAGCCGCAGGAGCCCTCTCTCCCTGGGAAGGCTGCTCCGTCCTGCAAGCGATTCCTGCAAGTGATTCCTGCCCCTGGGCTCTCATCAGGAGCAGCCCAGATAAGGAAGAGCAGCGTAAACCCAGAGCAGAGTCCACGAGGCCGGGCAGCCTGAAGGGAAGGACGGCTCTGACTTCAGACCAAGCCGCTCTGCTTCTCGGTGTCCTCAGCCCCCGAAGTCGGTGTTTGGCTGGGTTGTATAGATAGCCCAGCGCCCGCTCCTCGCAAGCGTGGGGGCGTAACGGGGTAGAAATTGGACCTCTTTGTACGTTTAGCACATACGCAAAGTTTTAAAAACTCTCCCTAAGTGTTCACAAAGTCGATCCAAATAACGTAAGTGTTCTGGTTTATTGCTGTCCCTAGTAACAGGGTCAAATGATTCAGCGAAAACCTTCCTTAGTATAATTCTCCAGAGGTAGATGAGTACACAGTTGATGGATTTTGGATGGGTTCCCAAGCTGCCGCATCGGCTGGGTCCAAAAACTCACAATAAATGAATTTAATCAGGAAACACTGCTCCAATATGAATGTTTAATGGCAGTGATTTATACTTTCAGCTGCCAAAGTCAGGAGCTAGCTTAGCAGTCGAGAGCCCACAGAGCTCAAGGTTTCAGAACAAACAACTCTCCTTGGAGATTAAAGTGTTGCAAAAGATGTTACCAGACAGGCAGAAGGAAAGTTTTGCCTCCTACTAAAGCAGTTAACCCAGCACAGGACTAAACTATTCAAATGTATGTAAAAATGTTTCTTTTAAAAGCTGTGTTCTAACAAGTATACTCCTTTAGACCACTGGCTGTTGTATTGTCAATAAGTTCCTCTAATGGTTCATTTCTGTTGTCTTGTTTTTTTCCTCTCACCTGCTAAAAAACGCGAGTTTGTAGCACTTGCTGGAGTGCAGGTCCAGCAGCAGGTCTCTGAGCTGCGCTGTCAAGCCGCAGGCAGGTACTGTGGCTCTCTGCAAGGCACAAGGTCTGTGGTTAGGAGGTACTGTTTGTAAAGCAAGTTTGATTGCAGAATAGCGACTCCTTAGAACTGAGGCCATCTAGAAGAACACTCTGTAAACCTGTGAGGTTTGTAGGATTATGCACAGTGTGAAAGACAAGAGGGAGATGGTTGGCGAAAGAATCCGTGGTTGTCTGAATGCCCTGCTTTTTGAAGCGCCACACCTGAAGTCCGATAGCCCTGTAATACGCACAACAAAAATAGCACGAGTTGCAGGCTGTCCTGCCCAGGACTGTTGCAGGCTGTCATACTATTTTTCATACGGGCCCCCTACTGAGTTCAGTACACTGCCTGGGCGTCCGCTCTAAAGAATCGGGGCTGGGTGATGAAGGGCATTCATGTTGTTAAAACTCTTGTCATTTATTGCAGAAGTTGTGAGGAGCGGGTTGAGGCGGTTTGCAGAAAGAGGACAGATGATTGAAAAGCAGCCGAGAAGCTCCTTGAAGAATGAAGCATGTCCCTCCATTAGCTACGACTGCCTGGTGGTACCAGGTGAGTAGTTACTTCAGCCAGGCTTTCACAGCCAGTCGTTATCTGCATCTTCCACTCGTGAGTGATGACGATACGCTCATTAATGTTGTGAGGTATTCAGATAACACAGAGATGAGTTCATGGCAAAGCCCGGGAGGAAATTACTGCTTCCATCTGCAGAGAAAGATCTGATATGAGCCTGCCATAAGTGAGGCCATCAGCCACACGCTGAGCGAGGAGGACGAGGCAACGTCCTGCCTGGCTGGTGCGGGCAGTGTGGAACAGGCGCACCTACAGAAGCCAGCCTCGAGCTCCACGAACCAGTACGGCCCAGCTCATGAGGGTCTGGTTTTGCCACCTTTAGTGGCCATTCCTCATTGTAGCTTTTGGTCTGTAAATTCCTGGATTTTTTTAAGCAGAATGAAAATACCCATGTGAAAATATTTTCTTTTTCCATCCCCTTCCTTCCATGAGAAGCACTGTTTTTTCTACTCGGTTTCTCTTTCCTTTACTTCAGCATCTTTTCCCAGCCCAAAACACGATGTCAATCAGATGCAGATGCTTAGCACGGAAAATTTCGGCATGGATAATGAAAGTTTAATTTAGTTTTGCAAGCTACTGAAAAAAGGGCCTGACAAAGGAAAACGTTCGCTAACATTAACCGTAGGCAGCACTTTCAGCTCCGCCGTGCGGTGCTTCCAAAAGAGCGGGCGCTACATGCGATGACTTTCCGTAGACACTTTTCCAAAGGCTCCCTCTTTCCTTGCCTTTTGCTTGAAAGCAAGGGCTCGGCCTTTCCTTTCCGTGCAGCCACCCCGCCAGGCGCAGGGCAGGGGAGACGGACGCACCCGAGCCCTTCGTCGCCCGTGACCGAGAGCGGCTCGGGAAAGGTTCTGCCGAAGCGGCGGAGCGGACGGAACTCGGAGAAGGGTCCGCCGCCGGGAGAACCGTGTCCAGATCCCAGCCCGTCGGCGATCAACGCTTTTGTTCGCGGGCGGCCGTAGGACTTCGGGTGGGCTCCGCATTTCACGCCGGCCAGCCGCGTCCGTCCGCAGGGGACGTGCGCTTCGAAAAAGGTCTTTTATTTTCTCGACTTCGGGGCATTCGGGGGCAAACCCTCCCGCCTTCGGAGGCAGGCGCTGCGGGGCGGACGCGCCGCCCGCCGCAGCCCCGCACCGGAGGAGCGGAACCCGGGAAAGCGAACGTTGGCCGAACTCGCTGGCTCCCGGGCCCTGCCCGCGTCTCGCCCTGCCGCTGAGCCGGCGGCGGCCGGGCCTCCGCCCGGAGCGGGAGCGCCGCGCCTCCGGCAGCTCTGCCGCCCGCGGCGGCGGGTGGGGTGGGGCGCGGCGCGGCCCCTTTAAGGCGCGCGGCGGCGGCGCGGGGCGCCCATGTGGAGGTGCTCCATGCCTTGTTGTCCTCCGCGCCCATTGGCCCGCGCCGCCGTGACATATTGTAATGGACCGCGAGCGCACTGCGGGGGGAGGGTCGCCCGGAAAACCCGGCGGCCGGAGCCGATGCGCCGCGGGCCCGGTCCGGCCCGGCCCGGCCCCCCGCCGCGGCCCCGCCGCCCGCCCCCACC
>JANXJC010000088.1:998508-1013621 GCA_027564655.1 Leptodon cayanensis
CAGGCGCCGCCCGCCACCACGTGCGCGCGGCCCCGCCCCGCCCGCGCGCGCGGGGAGCGGCGCCCGCCCCGGCGGGGAGTCCCGGTCCGGCCCCGTCCCGGTCCCGGTCCCCGTCCCCGTCCCCGTCCCGCCGGGCGGCTGAGCCCCGTACCCCGGCCCCGGCGGGGAGCCCCGGCCTCCCTCGCTCCGCCGGGTGTGCCCGGCGCGGGGCTGCGGGATCGCCCGCCCCGGGGCGGGCAGCGGCGCCGGGCCGGGGAAGCCCCGCGGCGGCCGCCCGGTTCCACCGATCCGCAGCGTCTGCCCCAGCGTCGTCGGCGCCGCCCTCCCGCCGGCCCCCGTGCGCGTCGTTGCGGCAGCGGCCGGCGGCCGGCCCTGCCCCGAGCTCCCGCTTCTCCCGGGGCCCGGCCGTCGCGCAGCGGTGCCCGGGCTCGGCGGTGACGCCGCCTTGCTAATGGCTCCTGGGAAGGATCCCCGTTCCGTTCCGTTCCGTTCCGTTGGGTCTGCGCGCTGCCAGGGGCGCCGGAGCCGTGATGCAGCATTAGCTCAGTGACACGAGCGTGTACCTGCGGCAGGAGCGGGAGGGAGCAGCAGCTCTTTGTGTGTCAGTGCCGGGCTGTAGCTGCAAACCCATTGTTTCAGTGATGAGTCATGCAGGAGATAGTAGATGTTACGAAGCAAGACGGCTCGGAGACGTGCAGGGGCAAGAGGCTTCCCGAATAAGAAACAAAAACCCTGGGTTTACGGACTACGGGGGTCCTCTTCTCCCAGCCCAGCCGAGGCGGGGGCTGCCCCTGCAGCCCCGAGCAGGGTGGGTGATGGAGCCCCGTGCACCTGTGTTAAGCCCCTGACGATTTCATCACCTTTCTCCTCAGGCGTGCTCAGTGGGTGTTCGTATCCGCAGCTCTGTGGCTCGCAGATGGTGGCTGTGCTCTGTGTATAGCGGAGGTTAAACGTTGGAGAACTGGTATTAAGCAGGGCCGTTTATTATATCTTCTGCTGCTGGAAAAGATTTTAATTATTATCCAGCTACCCCACGCCACGAGAACGTTCTGTAAGCGGATGCGACAAGTGAGGGTCTGGGACACGTAGGAAGAAGTGTCGATTGCGAGGCAGGAGGGGCAGAAGTGACCTGGCTGCGCTGTGTCGGGTGGCCTCTGAAGGCAGAAATTGTTTCCGAGTGGGGCGTGGGCAAGGCAATGCACCAGGAAAAAGAAATCGGGTGGGCTTTCTAGTTGCAAGGAGCAGCACGCGAGGATGTGTGGAGATGCTGTTTTATACCAAAGCCTGCTCCAGGCAGGAGCTGCCAGGGTGAGTTTGCACAGCACCCAGCGCAGCGCTCCCTCGGTTGTGACCGGGTGCTTTGTGTTCTGCTGTGACACACACAGTTACCATTTCTGCTGCAACAGACATGTCAGGGCCGAACTGGCTGGTGGAGCAGCAGCGTCAGTGCAAACGTGGCTACTTCAGGGAAGTCGTGAGCACCAGGAAGATGTGTGGCATGAGAGGGAGGAGTCCGTCGCCTGAACTTTGGGTAACAGGAAGATGTCAGGGGAGAGCACAAGCAGAGAAATAGCTGGGAAAGACTGTTTGGGCAACAATAAAGCCTTCTAGATTGGCTTCCTTCCCTTGCCGCCTTCTTCCTCTCCTCCCCCTTCAAATGTGTGTTCGGAGAAGCTTTACGGTCTGCGTTACACCCACAGTTATACTGCGTAACTCTGGGGGTGCAGTCTGGCCTGAAAATCAATCCAGTTTGGGAACAGCGTTAAAAATGTAAAATAAAACTGAGCTAAGGCTGCTGTGTCGAAAGCTGGCGGAGATGCTGCGGAGTGCTTGGCCTCAGGCAGGAGAGCAGGACGGGAACCTGCTCGGGAATCCCTGCTAACGCGACGGTGAGCGTGGTCTGTGGGCATTCCTTGTGGGTCTGCCCAGCTGGTGTCCAGGCTTTCTCGCCAATGAGGTGGTAAAATACCGTAAATATTTAAGCTGTTGCTTTTTCAAACCTGGGAATAAAGGAGGAAAAAGTCTTCCATTCAGGCAGACCTTCATCACCCTGTCTTTATGAGGAGGAAAACGGAGAGAAGGAAAAACCAGAAAGGTTTTAGAGAGAGTAGAGCAGAATGGCTTTGGCAGGGAAGAGGGTTAAGGTACGGCCGGTCCCCTTCGCGGGGATTCCCGGCGACGTGGAGCGCTGCAGTACTTGCACATGAAAACGCAGTATGTGAGGCATAGCTGCTCGTTCTGCCTGCCTGGAGAGCACCGTGGCCACTTCCCAGCTGGACAGAGGTGGTGGAGGACCATCTCCCTGCATGCGGTTTGTGACTGAGAAGGAGAGCTTTCTGAAACGAATTGATGAAGAAGGATTCCCTGAAAGCATACAGCAGTTGGATCTTCACATTCTCCTTGGACTTGCCGGGAGGTCAGGCCAGCAGGTCTTGTCACTGCTTTGTATTTCTTTTTGTGGTCGATAGTTGCTGGGGTGCAGGCTGAATAATTTCAAGCTTTGGGGAGTAGTGCAGGGTACAGCTGCTGGGAGAGCTCCGTGGACTAACCTAAAATGAAATCACGTCCTTCAGGGAGGAAAGTGGTGTCTGCAAAGCTGTGAGAACGACATCTACCCCACCATGTACCCCAACATCTGCCCTTTCCTTCCACGTAGTGCACAGTGCTACGTGTGACACCGGAGACCCCTGAAGTGCCAGGAGGCCAGCGGTGCAGGCAGGGGGGTGCTGTCCCCAGGCACCTGCGTGCTGCCTCGTGCCACGCATGCAGCTTTTTGCAGGTCTGCAAATAAAGCAGCACTCGACTTTGGAGTCGGGTCCTGCTGTGTTCATCGAGGTGCTGGTTTTCACAAGCACACACGTGGCGTCCAGGTGCTTTCAAACCTGGCACAAGTGCCGCAGAACGTCCCATATCCCTGGCTGTGACCGCTGCCTTTGCTCAGGTCTGCTTCGTTTTCCAGCAGGTATGCGTGTGGCTTTTCCTGCTCCTTCAGCCTCTTCCATTGGTGGAAAATTAAACCACGTAGGCTTTGCATTTCTTAATTTGTAAGCAGAGCAAGTCTTTTCTGTGCCTTCAGCTCTCCAAGGGCCGTTTATTGCTTTGGGGGGTTGTTTGCGACACTCTGTTTGGGTTTGCCTGCGTGGCTGGGGTGAAGTCCTGCTGCTGGCCACTCTGACCCACTGCAGGGAAACCCAGGTGGTTTTTAACGTGGAGCCCGCCCTGCCGTCAGCCTGTACACAGCGGTGTCACTTGTGTCCCTAGGTAATCAGGGACTGCCTACAATATGGTTCAGACTGTGTTTACGAGATGTTTACCCCAAAGCCTGTTGAATATTACATATTATATGTATTAATATTTCAGAGAACATCATTTCAAATTGCTGAAAAAAGTAGAGTCTAAATGCATCAGCTTGAGATGTACTCGTAAGAGTAACAGCTTGATAGAGTACAGCAACGTGGTACAGTTGTGATTGGGACCTCAGGGGCGAAAAAGACTTCAGTGCTGTGGGGATCCTTGAGTTGTGCCATTTGTTATTAAAGCTGAGTTCGGACTTTGCTAAAACACTTGCTGGATTTGAAGGACGCAGCACAAGTCATTGGTTTCTTATCTCCCAAGTAAACTGGGAGCAAATGAAATGCAGGTAACAGACTAAGTTAGAGGAAATTGTATGCTTATTAATTAAACAACTACCCAGACATATCTACTGATTTTTACGTCTATAGAATCCTCACTCTTGATGACACTTCCACAACATAAGCATTTCTGCTGTTGACTGAGTTAAAATAGTGGGTTTTGGAGGTTCTTCTGCCTGTGTGCTTGTTGCACATCCCAGTTTGATCCTGTGAGTACGCTTGGTATTGCTGCATGCTTTGTGCTGGGCTTGTATGACTCGTAAATAGTTTCTTACAAACGTGTATGATGGATTTATGTAGATATGCAGAGATGTAACGAAAATGAAACTTCAGTGGTTTGGCTCGTCATTTGTATTCCTGTTTATAGGCTCAGCAGACCCGTTCTGGTACATGATGACAAATGTTATGTAAATGAAGATACTAGTAATAATGTTACTTGGATCTCATTAATTTGTGGGGGAAAAAACCAACGGATTTGGGGGAGGTGAGGGGGATAGTTGATGCTATGCATTTCTTCTTATGATATTAATGCCATGGGAATGCAAACAATAACAGACACACCCTGGACGTACACCATGTTGGCCACATACTTCAGTGTTTCTGATTGTTTTGGGAGTCAGGGTTTTGAAGCACTCTTGTCTTGTCCACATCTGCGCTTTCATGCTTCATAATGTTGCTGCTGCTAGACCTTTTTGTGTAAGCAAGTGGCTCACATGCACAAACCCACAAACTGAGATCCTTTTTCTGTCTGTTATTTGCAAACTCCAGAGACATTTGACTTGAATTAGAGGGTGGCTGATTTCTTTGAATTTAGGTTAATCCAAGAATGTTTCATGATCTAAGAAAACAAATCTATTTATAATTGCAAGTAATGAATATTTGTTTTCTTAGGGTTTTTCCCATAGACAGTCATCTACAACCCTCTCAGCTTGCGTGCTCTGCTTTGCTTGATGCTGCTCAATTATGTTTATTGCCTTTCATTTTTTTGAACATTGCCAGCAAGGGTGGTGACCGAACGGTAAGCATAGTTCTGGTCTTTCCCCATCTCATCTAACTGCCATTTTGGCACACATCTCAATTGCTCGGGATTGATAACAAGATGCGCAGTGACCAGGAAGATTTCCTTTGTCCATAGTGCCACCCACCTCGTGCTGATGGGTGAGGAAGAGGACCAGCTCACACCCAGCATCCGTGTTTTGGGAACGGCTTGGTGCTGCGCTCAGTGTGGTCCTCCTCTGGTGTCTCTCAACAGGTCTCGTGAGTATGATGTTGAGACGCATCTCCAGAAAACCCATAGGGCTTTTAGGGCACAGCTGGCTTTTGTCTGGCCAGCTTGGGAGGCACGCAGGTCGTGAGCACCTCTGGCCGCCTCTGGCCATGTCTTCAGTCATTGCTGGTGTGCTGCAGGCAGCACATCCACCTGGGTTTCTTCCAGGAGAAGTTAAAGCACCTCCCGACAAAGAGTACGGTGTTTATCTTTTTCCAAAGGCTTCCAGGTACACGAGAGCTACGCTGCAGCTCCGCAGGACACCAGTGCCACAGGGGCAGGTAGAAATAGCTTTGCTAGACGTGAATGCAAGCTTCTCTTTCTGGAGTCTGCATAGGTCTGCCAAAACCACAGAATAAGCTTGACAGCAGGCTGGCTTCTGGAAAATAATTGCCTCACGTAATCCTAACCTGTCTTGTTACGCAAGTGCTAGACTAGCTGTTGTGCTCACCTTCTCCCCTTTTTTTTTTTTTTTTCCCCTTTTTTTACTTTATGAGGAGTGCAAACCTGGTATAGGCAATCAGGCCTGGTGGTGGAGGGAAAGGGAGTCACACTGGCTGCAGCAGAGGACCCCTTCCAAATCTGATGTTGTCTGCACAGTTCATCTTTCCTGATGCACTAAAGTAACTTTTTTTATCTCATTGTTTTGGGAGGCAGCACTGCGTCATGGGCCAACAGCAGGGCTGGAAGTTGGGGAACATCAGTTGAATTTTGTCTATAAAATGCTTAACTCCCCAAAACCTGACAAAGCTATATAAACATCAAAACTTTTTTTTTTCTTTTTAAATTGAAGAGAGCTCTGATCCTCTAGTGGTATCTTGTGGCAGAGAGTCCCACAGTGTAATCATATTCGATATGTAAAAGGGTTTCTTTGTTTTTAACTTGTTGCTTTTGAGGTATTTGAGATATCTAGTGCTGGGGAGCGTGCTGGCTGCCCACCCTGCATGCTGGTTTGGGGGCTCCGGTTCAGGGCAGAGCCACATGTGCAGCTGCAGTCTGAGGGAAGCAGTAAAACTGCAGATAAGTTGTCCTTCATTTCCCATCTTCATCCCCTCCTGTCTTCTCTACACATACAGGCGTATGGGTATGCTTAGAGGGGGAATGACAATGCAAGTACAAAATACAGCATACAAAGTTTGCAGGCTTTCCTTGCCAAAAAAATCCCAAACTTCCCTTCCACTGGCTGATAAATTGTTTCACCAAGGGACATCAAAGCATTTTATAGTCCTTAGTTGAATTTTGCACCACTTCTGAAAGGTCCCAGGTGGAAGAGCTGAGGTGCCTTACCTAAAGCTGTGCCTTGGTAAGGCAAGAAGTAAAGTTGAGCTTTCTGGTTCCCTGTCTCCTGTCGAGCTGGATGCGGAGTTTGGAGTGTGGAAAGCCCCAAGACTCGCTGGACATCACAACATCTCCTGACTGAAAGCTGCCTGCGTTACATTGCAGAGGATGGGATAGGGATGAATAAGGAGTGTTTCGTACTGAAATCAGGTCTGTCTTATTGCAGATGGTACAATTCACTCTACTTGCTAGGTAAAGATGGGCCTCTGATCTTTGTCATAGCATCACCTGATAAAGTAAGTCATTTCCTCTGTTTCTATGCTCAGGGTTGTATGTAGAAGAAAATTTGGTCACATTCTGGATTCTGTTTCCTTTATATACCTGTTTAGCTTGTTAGAAGTGCATCCTTACTCATGAAGTCTCCAGACCAATCTCTGAGTATGTGTGCATCTCAGAAGACTCCAGGTTCTCCCACTGCAGCACAAAATGCTCCCTGGTTCAGGATCCTGGCAGGATCTTGCTAATGCGGACATGCTGTAGTTTTAGGTGTGATGTGGATCAAGCTCTTGTCCATTTGCAGGAAGCTGAGTGAACAGAGACGATACCAAGTTTTTTTGAGGAGGAGTGCACATTTAGTGCGTGCCTGGACCATTGGCAGATGATGCTGTAGGTTCAAGGTTTTTGTTATGAAGGTGGGCGGAATCGCAGTGATGCTGTACTGTGTGCTGGAGGAGGACGTGGCCTGCTCCCAGAACCTGCTCTTCCTCTCAGGGTACCGGCACGCTGACTCCATGAGTTAGACGTTAACTTTGGGAAGAGCCCTGCTCTGTGTCTGAGAGCATGTCTGTGTGAATTCAGAGATGGCAGGGATAACATCCCTGGTGCGGCCAATTCCGGTCACTGAGGAAAGCTTCCAACTCCTGTGCACGTGTATTTTGCTTTGATGGGCAGATACCCTTGGATTCTTACCTCCTTTCCTTTTTCGAGTATGGAGATAAGATTCTGAAGTGTAATCTGCACATTTCCATTCATTTCCTGGAGAAGAGAGCTGACTACTGTGAGCAGCCTGGGAAAACAACCCCTGGCACAGCGCTGGGATGAAGGTGCAGCAGCGGGCTGTTGTTCTCGTCACGGGGATCGAGGAATGTTACGTGAACTGGTGTTGAGCAAATACACTTACCTAACAGACTGGTAATTAACCAATAGATCCGGTTTTGCCATGACTCAGTGTGTGATATGGAGTCATTTAACCTGTCTTTGCTTCAGTTTCTAGCGCGTGTAAAATACAAGCAGTGTGTTGTCTGACTTAACAGAAGTTTGCAGACCGTTTGCACGCTGAGGGTCTGAGACCTGCTTGTGAGTGGTGAAGTGGGGTCTTGGAGTCTCTTCTGTGGGCACGTCAAGTGTCTGGGCTTTTTGTTTTATTTTAAGAGTACATAGTTTGTTTATAATACGGCTTATTAAGTCAGCTCATGTTTACCATTCTTTCCTGACCAGCACATTCAAAGCACGTCATCGTTCGCTGTGTTTCTGCAGACTTCAGTGTGCCACACTGTCCCGGGGCCGCAAGGGGAGACAGCGATTTCCTGCTGTGTGTTGGAGCAGGTGGGGTTGGATGCTGCCTGTCATCAGTGCCGCTTTTTGCTCTGAGCTGTGACACAGAAGCTGTTGAACTTGCAAATAACGGCTTACCAGAACACATGACTTTGTCTCCCTATTTCTTAAAAATGCCAAAGCCCAATGGAAAAGCATTGAGACAGCATCTCATATAGAAACAGCTCAGCTGGTTGTCTGCCCAGGTGAAGCTCCTCAGACGATGGAGCAGAGTCAGTAGTCGATTGTGTGCTGTTGGTGCCCACTCCGCCTGTCAGAGCCAGTGCTTTTCTGCACTTTATCCTGAATTCTGCAGAAAGGTACAACAGGAGTTTTACATCGGTCCAGTCTGCCAACTTTGGTGCTGCAGCAGAGATGGCATGCGACGTGCTTGGCACCTTTGCAGCTTGAAGGCACTGGGGTGGTCTGTGTGTATATAGGGCTGTCCTTGATGGTTTTATTTTTTTTTAGCAGTCTTGTTCTGTTTTCTTTTCCTTTGTAGTACTGCTAAATCCTGGCTCTTTATTTCTTTCTTCTGTCCACTAAGAGTCACTTGTAACTAAAATACAGCTAAAATGACTATCTGGAGCTGATTCAGGGTTTCAGTAAGCACTGGAATAGCAAATTAAAGCACAATGTAAATTATCCATAGAGGTTTGAGAAGTTGTTGTTTTGAGAAACGTCTGCCAGGTATTGTTTAGTTATGGTCGATTCTTCTTTGGGGCTTGGCAGGTGAACAACAAGGTTTCTTGAGGGTCTTTCCAACCTTCCTTTCTGCGTTCCAGGAGCTGTGATGGTTTTGTTGAAAGGAAGTACTCACTTCGTTGTAAGCCATCTGTCTCCATAAAGTAGGAATAAAGCATGTCTGCTCCCTAGATTGTATCAGGCAAGAGGATCACCTTGTCATTTCTGTAATTTATTTCAGGTTTGGATACTGAGGTCACTGATTTCTAAGAGTTACAGATAAGCCCATCACGCTGAAACCACTAATGGTCTGTATTGGTTGGTGCTAAGGAGGGATAGTTTATGTGAAGGTTGATTTTCCTTTGCTTTTATAGATATGGCATAAATCTGTCATCATCCTCTGGCTGAGAAAATGGAGATTTGAGTATTTTTATTGTTAATAGTGAATGGTGACATCATCTACGGATAAGGTATGAAAAGTGTGTGGTGTGCCGGTGTAGTGAGGATAGCTCAGCAAAGAGAGTATCAGGTAGGAGCTAGGGTCTCTAAAACCCTGAACTTGAAATCACAGGAGGGCAGGCTTAACTCTCACTCCTCTGGAGTGTATTATGAGCTTCTGATTTCTAATCATGAATCATTTCAGTATCCTTTATGAATAGCACACTTTTAAAATTTGGTTTAGTCTTTCTTTAAGAGGACAATGTGGCCCAGTCCGTGTGAATGGGAAGGAAAATGGGACGTTTTGGTAGCAGGCTGAAATCTGAACACAGCACCTAGATGAGCAGCAGCAGCAAGGGAGCGAGTGGTCTTACTGAAGAGTCGTCAGGCGCCTTGCAACCAGCTCTTCACCGTGGTCTCACCGGTGAGGGCCTGCTGCAGCCGCGGGCACAGCCGGGAGACCGGAGGGTTTCGGGGAGAAGTGCTGTGTCTCAGGGCTGCCACGTTACTGATGGAGAAGCAGCGGTGCAAAGGGATGGACGCCAAACAAAGTGGTTTTAGCAAAGATGGGGGAGAAAAGTTGGGCTTCTGTTGTGCTGTTGTCAACCAAAATTCAGAGGGGCTCAGAGAAAGGGGTCACAATTTCAAAGGGGTCTCAGTCCTCCAGCTTGTTTCTAGGCACTTGAAAACGCCAGCGGCTGTTTGCTGGCGTAGCCTCTTGTGTCAGCAGCCTTAGTTATGAGTCAGTTTGCCTGGCTCAGGCTGAGCATTACTGGTCTCCAGTACTGCTGACTCTGTTCTTATCTTCCCCTTCCTGCTTCTCCCCTCCGGAGTCTGGGACCTGTAGAAACAGAAACCAGCCTTCAGGCTGCAGCCTGCCCTTCCTCTCTAGTGTGGGGGTCCCCCTCCTCGAGCACGGCCGGGCCAGCCTCTGAAATGGAAAAAATCTGGAGAGCCTTTCTGTCCCCAGCACTTTCCTGGTATGAACGAGGAGTGACTCCCGTGGGTGACGCTGCTGTAGAACCGGTATGAGTGAAATCCAGGGCCCTCTTCTCCAGGTCTGTAGCGGTTCATGGTGTGCAGTATAAGCTCCCTGAAGGATTGAATGATTCAGAGAAATGCTTCAGACTGTTCTGAAAATTACACCATGGAACTGCCAATGCCTAACTGTTTGTGGAGTTAGGTAATGCTCTCTCTGTACTGGGGAGGGACCTTTAAGTGTACGTAGAGGTAAGATGCTCGATTATGCAAAGGCACATGCCGTTCATGAATTCTGAGTACCGGTAGTGTCCCTAGTGAAAAATAGAAGCATTAAAAAGGCACTGAAATTCTGTAAAGGCGTGCTCGCTCAGCGCTCTTGCAGCACGACTTAGGCAGGAGGCTCGGTGACGTCCCCTGGCCGCTGCCGGGCCACGCTGCCGGCCCAGGAGGCACGTGTGGTTCTGCCTGCATGGCTGCTCCCTTTGCTGGCAGCACTTGCTGTTACAGATGGGTGGCATTTCCAGGGCAGGCAAAAGGGAGGAGATAAATTTAAACCCGGCAGATTATTAGGTAACAAAGTTAAAGCGTGCCTGGCACTGTGTATTCCTGGACCGTCAGGTCCCTAGAATAGCAGCAGTCCACTGATCAGGAACGCTGACCCTGTTTCTGTCTCCTCCTGTGACAAGATTTGCTGTTCCGTCCTGTTGCTGCTGGCGTTGCTGTCGTCCTCCTTTACGGTGTACCGCCTCGGGGGCCCAGCTGGGAAGCTGAGGTCCCCCGCTCCCGTGACGCGGGCAGGCGGTGCGGCGTGGGCAGGGTGAGCTTCCCACGGTTGTGGTTCAGACCCCATGAGGGTTCACAGGGCTGGGTTGCTCCCTCGTTTTTTTCAGTCCTCTGTCCTTTTGATGAAAGTGTCAAGAATGAGCGGAAATTGCATGTAATTTCGGTGTGCATCTGCCGGTTCAGCTGTCCCTCTGAGCCCCAGAAAATGCCCTAAGCCTCTTCTGCTTTCTACATACTGGGCTTGCAGAAGCTCCTGTACCAAGTGCAGTGCATGCGGAAGAATGAGCCGCGTGTGTGCCTGAGCACATGGCGCACTGGTTACCCTTCATTGTTTTTATCTGTATCTGTGAAGGAAGGTGGGTAAACTTATTTCACGTGGCAAAACAAAGAGCTCTGGGGATTTTTTAAAGCGTGTCTTTAGTTTGTTTGCAAGGTGCGAGTGCAAAGTGAGCAGGAGACAGAGATCTTCATAGCTCGGTGGAAGTGTTTCTGTCCTGAGGCGGTGTGTGTGTGTAACGAAGAGCTGACTTAGAGACCCTTCAATCCTCTCACTGGCAGGAGGGGTTGATAGCATTGTTCCCTTTTGCCTGTGGACGAGTTGGACACAGAGGACAGTGGCTCACTAGTGTCAGATTTTGGCTACAGAAACAATCCTTGAAATAAGCTCTTTAGCTCGAGGGAGCTCAAGATTTGCAACACCAAAGGCCTTGTTGGCAGCTTGTCAGCAGCCTGAGGGCTGCACCTGCTTCGCAGAGACATTTACATAAATATTTCTGATCAGTAGTGCACGCTTGTAACCTTGCTTTCCTGTTCTCTTGGCTTCCCCAATGAATGAGAATTACTCATTGTAGGAATTTCACTGCTGATTCCTGGTCGTGCACTGGAAGGCCTTGCCATCAGTGCAGACCTCAGCTGCACGTCTCCTTTCTAGATCTTCTCTGCTGTCGTGACGTTAGTGCCAGAAGCCAGTGCAGGACTGAATTCAGCGTGGGCGGTTTCTGCTGTCCTCATCGGACCTCAAGCAGTGCCAGGAGCTTCCATTGACTTCTTTGCTGCTGCCCTCCTCTCCAGCACGGTGCAGTTTTACGTCTGGGTGGAAGTTGTGCGGTCTTTCATTGGCGTGTGCCCGGCAGGGGCTGGTGCCGGGTCGGCTCCCGGGACACTCTCCTTCTCCCAGAGGCCGGCTACCTGTGCCACCCCGGCGCTGGCTGGCTGCGTGGCCAAACATGCACATAGAAAACACGATTAGTCAGCAGGTCACCGGGGTTGAATTTCCTCGTGCGTCCTGTGCCGGGGCCATTGCGTTGGCGCTGGCTGCAAACCAAGCAGCAAAGTAGAGCAAAAGAATTGCAGACAAAGGGCTTTTATTAGTTATTAATGTTGTTCAATTGAACCAGACTGAAATCATCGGTAGCTAAGATTTATGTTGCTTACATCGGGGGATTCTCGCTGGAGTTTTTGCCATCCTGCCCTGCTTTACTTCTTTCTTTAAGGAAATGTTGATAATTACCCTGAAATATTTTGAGAAAATACAGAGAAATACTGCATTTGGACTCTGAGCTTCTGTTTAAACAACCTCACATTTTGGAGTCAGTCAGATCTTGAGCTCACTTACCCTCCTCCTTGGTGCTACAAGGAGTTGAATTAAAATTTTGGATCTGAGTTTCAGGCAGCCATGGGAAAAGTACTCTTTGGATCTGCAATTCTTCCAGGTCACTGAATTTCACATCGTGCCTTTCCAAGTGCTGCAGGGTCAGAGCCTGGAGATGCAGCCCTGGTGCTGGAGCTCGATCCAGGTGTTGCTTTCTCCTCGTGTAGGTGCTGGGCAGTATTTACCCTGTCAGCTGGGTGTTTGACCTCATTCCTGGTCTCATGAGGCTTGTCTGTTCAGGCTGTTGCTGCAGCTGAGTGTTGAACTAGGGCTGCTAAGGTTTGTAAGGTTTCAAGTTCCCCTCTCCGGCAGCAGGTACGTGCTGGGCTGTCTTCCCTGAAGCTCACGCTGCGTGTTTCTTCAGGGACTCCTCGCTGGCCTCCTCTGCCCGGGGGTCTCGGATGCTCTGCTGCAGGCCTGGTGTGGCTCTGGATGGAGTTGTTCTGGAAACCTGCGAGCAGAGTTGGGCCAAAGTGCTTTAATGAAGGTTGGAGGAAATATGATGTGTGCTGTAGAAATCCCAGGCTGGAGGGAACTTCAGGAAATCACGTCGTCTGTGAATCAGGGACAGTGAGACTATGCAGTCACATGTACCGAAGGTCATTCAGAATCAGGAATAAAAGTTTTGTTCCTCTTATTGCTCTCTCTTGCTCTTGCACTACACCCCTCAAAATCAAAAGCTGAGTGAGAAAGTACCCAAGCAGCTCCATGGCTGGTGAGGTTGCCTTACCAGGGAGGCCCTTTTCCCCTTATTCCACTTGTCGTATTTAATATAGCTTCTTCCTGAAGATAACTGGGGGGTTGAGAGTAACCTGGTAATTCCAGGTTGCAGTATACATGCTTTTCTACCAGATTCCCTAAATGCACACTCTGACTACGGTGTTTAGGTCAAGCCCAAGCTTGTCTAGTGGACAGGCTCTTTCGGGATGTTTATTGGAGCTTCCTCTGAATTACTTGATACTGGCCACTATATAAGACAGGTTACCAGACTGTATGTGTCACTGCTCTGATCCCTTGCTTGATGAAGTAAGAGTTTATTTTCCAAATTTTTTGTATATTACTATGAAGAAGTCATAGCTAGAGGCATGCTGTTGGTGCATGATTTGTTGTTGTGGCTCCTTGGAGGCTGCTAGGAACGGGATCCACTGAGCTTCATGGACAGCGGGTTTGGAGGTATTTGATTAAGGCTGTGAGATGTCTAGATGCCAGGGCCACTGGCGCCACAGGACTTACATAAATAAATTTCATTTGTGCCATGTTCACACAATTAAAGCTGGAGACCTGGATCGCATTTAATGAGGTTTATTTTGCTAGTCGGGCCACACAGATTTCATTTACTTTGTCTAGTGTTCTAAAAACATACAGAAACGTACGCATATCAAAGCTAAGTTTAAGAGCTTGAATAAAATCCACAGCAGTAAAGAAGTGCCCTGTCGGGTTTGTATCGTTGTAAAGCCCATTGAGCTAAGATTTACACTTGATAGTGTAAAATACAGGGTATTTTAACCAAAGAAGCCTGCCCTGCCCTGCATGGGTGGTTGGTTACAATCAGCTGCAGTCCTGCGGCTGCTGTTTATCTCTCGGCTGTTGGGTGTCCTGGGTCAGTGCTGGGAGAACTGGGAGCAGGGGATGCCTGGCTCATGAGGTTTCCCTGTCTCCTGCACACTGGCTGTAGTTTAGGAGGCGATCCTGAAATGCGCAGGTTTTCCTTGGGATGCTGTTAGTTGAGGCTGTTCTCTGGGTTTGTCCTTACCTCCCTGGAAGTGAAGGTCAGTGTTGCCCTGGGGCTGTCACAGGGCCAGGGCGGGCTCCTTGTTAAAATGCTCAGTAGCTCTTTGCCAATTTAAAAATAGAAAAGGAAGAATAGAAAATGTTTTGTTGCGGATTGGTTTCTTCTGCTGTACAATAGAGCGCGGTGATGTGTTTGCATACAGACACAAGCAGGGAGGGCTTTGGGAAGGTGTTGCAGAAGTAAGCATCGCCCGAGGTGCCGAGTCCATCCCTGCGGGCTTGCGCAAGGGCAAGCGGGGACCGATCCTGCACCCACACTGGATCCCTCCGAGGAGCGGGCACAGGCTCCTGGCCGGGTCCTGCCACAGCTCTCAAAAGTTGTTAACCTTGTTCAGCTCAGCAATGTTTGCCTTTGGCAGGAAGGCCTTGCCATTAGTGGGTTTGGACCTTGGGAGCGGGAGGCGATCAGGCCGTTTCTCTCCACGCGGTGCTGGGACGGGGCGGGAGGAGGTTGGCCGGGTGACGTCTTGCTTTTCATCCGCTGCTGCGATCGTGGCGTCCCTGGAGACGTTGGGGTTGCCGCAAAACGGCAGAGGAGCCAGGAGTTGCCTCGGCAGCTTGGTCTCCGGTGCTGAATGCGGGGCCAGTACGTGGTTTATATTGAAGTAGTCTGGCGCTGGGGTGAAGGGCAATGGGTGGCAGGTGCAGCACGGCTGGGACACAGGCTGGATCTCCAGGGGCGCGGGTCCTGCCGTGGTGTCGGGCTGTGCCGTGGGCTGGGCCGCGTTACCCTCAAGGCCTCCGCTTCCCTCTCCGAAACGCGGGCAGTTGGTCGCGAGCCTGGTTGGAGGCCTGCGGATGGGGAAGGTCAGGGAAGTGCCATTAATCGGTGTCGGTGTTTCTCTTTCAGAGGAGAATGAGAAGCACGAGAAGCTCCGCCTGGAGAGGGAGCAGGAGCAGAAGAAGGCCGGCAAAGCCAGCGCGCCGCGGGCGAACAGTGCCGTTCACTTCATACAACTTTGATGAGCATTTATGAATGTATAGCAAGCAGCAAAATTCTATTTTGGATACTCCT